>CP073640.1:46447500-46962500 GCA_018223645.1 Jasminum sambac
AAATATAAATAATTATTATCATAAACAAATAGTTAATATTATTAACACATTATTATTAAATATAAACTAATTACATTATCAATTTAAAAAAAATTAAAAAAGGCCAAACATGGCCCAACATCCAACAAGGATGGTTGGCCATCCTTGGCCGACGTTCCCTTTTGTGTGCTCGGTCATTCCTTAAAAAAAGAGCATATTCGACATTCAAAAAAATGTGGGTAATTATTTATTTAAATAATAAATAATAATTATTATTAAATATAAATGATTATTATCATAAATAAATAATTAATATTATTAACACATTATTATTATTAAATATAAATTAATTTATTATTAAATATAAATTAATTGTATAATGAATTTAATTTTAAAAAAAAAAGAGAGAGAGAAAAAGTTTGAAACCAAACATGGCCTTAGCAAATGTCCATGTTTGGCCGAGTATCACAGTTGGATACTCGGCCAATGATGGCCGAATATCCAACTGGATGGTCCTGGTCGAGTATCCATCTTCATTTTCGACCGTTTCCAACAGAGTACTACTTTGAAGAGGGTAAATTCGTCCGTCCAGAAAAGTGTGGGTGTAGGGATTAAAATGCGGGGTGTATTTAGCGCCACTCAAGAAAGAAAGATGACATCTATGCACACTGGCGGAGCCAAGTGGGGTCTTGTGGGGTCACGGGACCCCACAAAAAATCTGAAAAAAAAATTGCAACTCATTTTCCTTTTCTTTTTGGTAAAAAAAAAATGTGAAGATGACTTTTTCTTGTTCTTATTTTGAAAATTACACATTTCAATTGGTTTAAGGAAATATGGAAAGAAATAGTAAAAGAGAGATGGAAAAATTATATTAGGAGTGTTCGTTTTGTATTTATAATAGACTAGAAAAAATTAATCCATTGTATAATATTTTTGCTAGTATTATATTATCACACACTAGTACAGAACTATCCATTCCGCAACGGTTATTTTGATATTTTGCAACAGTTGTATACATATTGCAGATCGAGGGGTTGCAGAAAGTGAGAACATTCTGCAACGGTTTACAACCGTTGATGAATGTCAACATTCTGCAACGATTATATAATAAACCGTTGCAGAATGTAGACATTCTGCAACGCTTCCAATTGATAACCGTTGCTGAAAACATGCTTTTGGCAACCGTTTTATTGGAACCGTTGCGGATAAATTTTTTTTTTTAATATGAATTTCACATTTGCAATGCTACCCACATTTTTGAATTATATTACAAGATCATTACCTGCATCAACACTACTACTATAATTCATTAACTACATCCACACCCATATTAAAATCAAATCCACAATTCATTATTCCATATTACACAGAGCATCAAAATACTACAAAACATCCAACGATCTAAGGCCAATCTAAATCGTATTTCCCAAAAAAAAATAATAATAAAAAGACCAAGCTAAATCGACAAACTATTACATATCGTACATAAAGTATTCAGCCCATAAATTTCGAACCTCATCGATTTGGTCTTGTGTATATGATTCTTCTCCAAAACTCACCTACAAAAGATTAAATGAAGTAGTACCACAGTTAGTTCATTAGTTTAAAACAAGTTGATGAAGTATATACTAAAGAATTCTTTACTATAGTTTGATGATTTATGGATATATACCTTGTCCAATGAATGGTTCGCATGATGATGTCTCACAAACTCCAACATGTACCGCATCACGTAATATCCGCGTTCACTACCACCAGGTTGTTTTGGACACTAGCATTACAAATATACTTAATATCATTAGTAATGAGATTAAAAATAAATGTGAAGTAATTAACACACATTTTTTTGTATTTATATACCATAGGATATTTCCACTGCATACTGGACTCTCGTCTCTGACCTCCTCGCATATAATAGAGTCTGAAAGCCCTACAGTATCAAGAAACATATAATGCACGGACAACACATTATTTCTTCACCACTCTCTACCATATGTTCCTC
Organism: Jasminum sambac; assembly: GCA_018223645.1. NCBI lineage: Eukaryota > Viridiplantae > Streptophyta > Magnoliopsida > Lamiales > Oleaceae > Jasminum > Jasminum sambac. The sequence goes on from CP073640.1 coordinate 46,449,482, forward strand.
AGCCAATTTCATAAACTCGGCAACACCAATCAAATATTTTTTTTGTTGTACGTTTGATCCCATATGTCCAACTGCTACGATCCATATCCAACGACCTAAAAAATATTCATTGTCTATTATCAAGAGTACTTATAAAATGCCATAGTTTAAGGTGTGAGTTTGCTAAATTAGTTCAATGTATTACACAAAATTAGTTCAATGTATTGAACAACTTTAAACTTTAGATCTCAATTTTACTTAAACCATGTTCAAAATTAATGGAGATGAAATTGGTAACTATTTAGTAAAGAAATAGTCACACAATACGAAATTAATTGTGAATGTCAAATATTTCTTGAATATTAATAAGTTAAAGTTACGTGAAAACTTGGATCACTAAATGTAACATAAGTAATTTCTCCCAAACAAATCAACAATGTGCTTGGTCAAATTAATGTAGGAATGTAAGAATTTGAAAGAATATGTAGTTAAAAAGTAATTGCAAAATGTAACAAATAATGAATTCTATAAAAATATAGAATTAAAAATGTGTGCCAGAAAAAATAGAAAGAGAGGTAGCTCATCAGACGAGCACAAAGAAAGTACATGAACAATTTATGAGCCTTTTTTTTAAATACAGAAGAATACTACTAAACGACACCACATAAAGAAAAAGAGCGAGCTAGATCTATTATATATTCTAAAACTACAATTTCAACTACTATTTCAATTGATTTGCAAAGTTTTTTTTCCTTTTTATTTTTATATATTACTCTCTTTCTGTATGTTACTTTCCTTTTTTTTCTTTTTGTCAAAGTGTATTTTAAATGATATTTTCCAACAAACACTAATTTCTATTACTAAAATTTCATGAATTTGCACTCTAGCTTTAACTTGGCGTGAAAAATCGGATTTTAGTATATCATAATCATGAAAGAGACATAATCAATATTCTTATGTAAATGGGATGCCCTATATTAAACAATATATGATTAAGCATGCACATAATTTAAAATGATATGAAAAGAATAAATTGGACGGATACAAAAATATAAAGATTCTATATATTAGATAAAAGAAAAATTTTCATAAATAATTTATAAAATTAATAGAGAAGCATGGTCGTTAATATTTAATTTAATATTTAAAAAATATTTAATAAACTCTCATTATAACGTGCAACGCACTCTGTAAAAAACTAGTCTTATGAAGACTCAAATATCCATGTCTCAAGGCTCGCATGCACAAAAAAGTATCTATATGTAGATCTTAAAGTGAGATTAGGAAAAAAATTGAACATTGTGCAGTTAATTGTATTGAGGCATTTTATCAAACACATAGTAGGCGAAGATGGGGCGGGTTGGTTAGGGAAAAATTGGTAGAATAAATTGAAAACCCATGCTACAAATCCTAAGCACCCAAGCCAAACGTGCATATTAACACACAAAACAGCAAAAACAAAACAAAAAAATAGATTACAATGCCCAATTTTCGTCCATGTAAGAGAGAAAGGGTTGAGTTTTACCTTGAATGTTTTTGAGATAACAACACAATGCTGCCCACAAATATGCTTAATCTCGCTTCCTTGATACTAGAATGAGGTGAGATTTGAGTAAATATGTCTAGCAAATTCACGAAATAGGAAAAAAAATAAAGCCCTCGTTGGGTTCTTCATTAAGGAAATCAATGCATATTTACCTTTAATCTTTGAGACAATAACACAATAATGCTGCAATAATCCTTCCACGTAATTAGATCTAGATAATCTTAGAGTTTTTTAGGAGAAAACGGGTGGACAAATGGTGAAATACAGAAGCAAGTAAGAGCAGCGGCTGTAGATACGAGAATATACAAAGCCTGGTGTATTTTAAGGGTTGAGAATCTACCACGGTTGAGGAGGAACCGTTGCTAATGTTAGGATTCTGCAACGGTTTTTAATGTGGACCGTTGCTAAAAGGTAATATTCTGCAACGGTTATAGATGAAACCGTTGCAGATTAGCGGCACAGACGTGTTTTGCAACGGTTATGTTGACAACCGTTGCATATAAGTTAAATTTATTTACAAAAATGCCACCGCATTGCTTTTTTGTAACGCTTTTCCTTATAACCGTTGCAGAATGTGTTGTTTTAAAAGAACTTTTTGTACTAGTGACATTTTTTATAGAAAACTTGATCGCTTATCTTGTGCCGCCAATAAACTTTTATCCTGGCTCCACCACTGTCTATGCATAAAGGGGATGAATGGTGCATACATGTGAGATGTTATTAAAAACTCATGCATAAATTAATAAATCTTAATTTCTTTTATTGGACTATATTACGAAACATTCCTAGCACGATAGACGCCAAACAACAACCATTAATATGTTCAAAAAAATTATAAAAAAAGATAACGACAAAATGATAATTGTTATAAAAGTATAGAAATAATAGAGAGAGTTTAGAGAGAATGAATTCTAAGAAATTCACATGAATAAATTTCATTAATAACTGAAACCCTATTTATAGGAAAATTTCAAATGGTATAATCGTAATTACATAATTTCATCAGGGACATAATAGTCATTCACATAAAGAGAATAATATATTTTATTTCCTCGAGGCTCTCATGCAGATTATTCTATAACACTCCCCCTTGAATGACTATTAATACAAATGTCTTCTAAACCTGTTTGGAGAAAAACCCAGTGGGAAAAAACTTCCAAACCGATTGCAGGATAGCTTGGAGTGGTTATATACTGCTTCATCAAAACATTGCTCCCCCTGATGTCTATCAGTGGTATAGGAGTATTCACGTGCTGCCTCGTTAAAACCTTGTCAAGAAAACCCAGTGGGAAAAAACTTGATCGAAGGAAAAAGAGTACAGCTACTCTATCTGATTTCATATCTTGAGGACGGATATCCTTACTTCTGGTAAAGGATTTCAATATCATCATTATTTGGATCTTAAATCATTATCTCTATTATAACTTGATCCAATAGATACACTGTGTCTATTTCTCTTGTCGTCCTCAATATACCATGAATATGCCTCGTTAAAACCTTATTAGGAAAAACCCAGTGGGAAAAATCCTAATGAAGGAAAAAGAGTACATTATTCATGTGAATACGCCTTTAATGTTGCCTCATTAAAAACCTTGCTAGGAAAACCCAATGGGATAAAATCTCAGTCAAGGGAAAAAGAGTGCAACGCGTATTTTATACAAGTATGCTGCAAGCATTTCAAAATCTTTCATAGATTTGTATGAGTATTATATACATTGGTTGATACTCTTCATTCATCTCCACATGAATGAAATTTTAGATATTATACAATATCATGTTATATTCAGTGCATATATGCAATCAACAGCTTCGATCTCATTTTCTCAATATATCGAGATATATACCTAAATCTCTTCTGGAGATTTCATATTACTTGAGATTGGGCTGCCTCATTAAAAACCTTGTTTGAGAAAAACCCCGTTTTGGGACAAAAACATCAATCAAGGAAAAGAGTACAGCATATGAATTTCTCAACAATATCAATGTAGATATTTTGAGCCGTTGCATGCACTGATACAATAATACATTTGAAACCTCTTCAAGAGTTTCATTCTCATTTCTCATTAAACCCGTGCATGAACACTTTAATCATAAGGGCATATATTTCAGCATCGGCATTTTCGATGGATTTTAATATCCTCACTATTATTGATAGTATGTAGCGCTATCTTTTATAGTGTGTCGACACTTTCAATTTTATTTCTTTCCCCATATCGACATAACTTATCGAGATATCTCATTATCAATCCTCTTGTAGGATTACACAATATAGTTATGTCTATATACTCTTCAAGAGTATATGCCTCCGTTATTAAGACCATCTTTTACAATTTGCTTTGATATATATGATTGGGGAACTCTTATAATATCAACATTTCTAACAATATTAACTTATCAAAGCATCATAGCTGATATATGTGATTGTTCATAGTCTTTCATGCATTCTTGAATTTCAAGTTTATATTTCAATTGTGAGGATATAGTATGATGCATTTCACATATCATTTTCAGCCTTTAATACTCCCCCTCATGCTAAGAAAATTTAGAACACTAAAACTCATATATGTTCTCATCATTCAAATTTTTAATATGGGAATTTATATAGTTTGCATTCTATTCTCGATATTGGCAATTTATTGGAGGACTTTAAATATTTTGCCACATAATATCCCACTTGTATGCATACTCAATTCTTCTGATTTATTCAAGTATTGGGATATACATTTACTAGCTCTATCATTAAATCTGGAAATCATGCTCATACCGTGAGCAAATATTTCGTAAATTTAAAATTACGAATCATATACACATGTGACTATCTAGTGGATCCATATCTAGTAGTCCACATGGAGGATGAGTGGGCCCATATTTCTCATCATTTATTCCAGATATATTTGGGATTTATTCCCAATATTGGCTAGTAATGATTTCATTATTTATCGAGAACAATCATTGAAGAATTCTTTTAATTCTTCACTTGAAATATTGATTTCAATAATTATTTAAACCGGGATGGTCAGTCTGGTTCTGCAAACGAGTATTATTGAACTTTTAGTTCAGTAAATTCTTATATCGATTTCACTAGTATCTGTATAGTGCTCAACATGATTTATTACTTTCATCATATGTATAGCTCACTCGACATATTCCATCATGTTTCGGTAGCATTATTACACATCACTGTTCAAGCGTGGAATCTTAGCACATACGCTTCATGTTTCAATACTGTTCCAACGCGGAGCCTTACCTCATACGCGTTTATAAATTATCCGGGCACTTACAGTATTCACCATAATAATGGTCCAGATATAATAATGGATAATTTTCTTTCAAATCTTCGAAAATACTATCCATCACTACCGATCAAAATCCTAAAAAGGATTTATCGAAGTAGGCTTGAAAGGTTGAGGATGCTAATGAATAAGGGTATCCCACAAGATATCCGATGGTTGATTGAAGTAAAGGTTCGATTATCTGGTGAGGTTTCAATTCCTTCTAAATACATGCCTGGTATGGGTAAAAGTAGTTTTTCAAAGAAACGGAGAGCAAAAAGATTAGGAGGATGCTACAAGTGTGCTCGACATGTGACACTCGATGTAAATCATGGGGTACTTGTCCGTAAATCGAGAAGATAAAATAGCATTCATTAAGGATGGATTGAGTAAGGAGCCTTTGGATGATATTCAACAGGCTCTTGAGACACATCCTAGTGGACACGTACAAGGTGAGCTGATGGCCTTATGGGCCAAATTCAAAGATGAACAATCACGTTATAGTCTTGAAAAACTTACTTTAGAAGATCCTGTTTGTAAATTTAGTAGAAAAATTTAGTATAATAATTTTCTCATATTAATGTAAGGAAGTTCGGTGTAATAACGAAGATCAATGTTTTTCTTGTAATTGTAAATATTGTTTTTCAATTTTTAAGATATATATATGTATATATATATTATTTTTCAATCACCGATAGGTATATGTCATTTCACTAAAATTTTTCTGCCTTTTTCTCTTTCATATTTGTCAAAAAGTAAATAGTACAATCAATTATTGGTTTGAAAATTTTTCTTTAAATAGAGGGATTCATATATCTCTCATATTCATACATTAAAAGTATAGTGCGAAAAGAGAGATAGGAGTAGAGATGGATATGGAGATTTTAGAATCATCTCATACAAGTCAGCCTTTATCTCGACAGATTAAAACCGTATGTATTCTTGGTGGATCTAAATTGGTAGGTCATATCCAATATGTGGATATGGCAAACGGACTCGTAAAAGAGTTAGGGAGACAAGAAATCAATATACTATATGGAGGAACCAACAACAAACTTTTAGCTAGACTTATAATGGCCGCAGACCATCATGGGGGAATAAGAGTTTGAGTGTAATACCTTTCCATTTAGTTGGATCTAATACTCGAATTGGAGCCGCTTCTACCATGGGTCCAAAGCAGGTTGGTGCTACAAGTGCAATCCATCCACAACCGCATGATGTATATGATGAATAATAGTGATGCTTTCATTGTCCTTCCAAAGCGGCTACAACACATTGGAGGAAATATTTAATATAGCCTCGCTGGCACGTTGGAACTTTCATGTCAAACCAATAGGTTTGTTGAATATTAACAATTTCTTTGATGGCTTACTAGCGTGCCTTAGATCAGAGTGTAGATAATAAGTTTATCTCTCATTTAGCGAGAAAAATACTTATTTCGCTTAGTATCAGATGAACTACTTATCAAATTTCATGCATATGTTCAAGAATCTGGAAGCCCAGTCCGTTTGGCCACATGCATCAATCGTGTCAAGCGAAAAAGAAATTGATCCTTTAAATATCTCATTATGAACCCCGATGTTGAGGGTGGCGAGTGCAGTATTTATACTCTAAACGCACCCTCCATTTATGGGTTCAATATGTATTTTCTTTTCGCATTTTTATATTTTCGAGTGTTTATTGCCATCTTTGATATTCTCAATATGTTCCACTTCGACTGTTTTGTACTTCTTCTGGAGTAATAATAATAATATCATATTGGCTTTATTTAAATACAGAAATCTAGTGATTATGCTTCTTCAAGAGCATTTTATTCTCATATTAATACAATCTCATATCATCGATGAGATTACTTCATATAATCTCTCCATGCGATATATTTTCTTTGATTTATCAACATGGGATCTATTGAGCATTTTACTTTCATCTATTTATCCAATGGTAACTTCAGGTACCACTTACTCAATTTTCTCCATCAATATTCAATAGCCGTGGAAACTGAACATTCCTTTATTAAATACTTCTTTAAGAGCATTTCTCATCATATCACAATATACTAATCTCATAATGAGATTTTTCACCACAGTATATTTTCTTTCTCTTTTATCACAATGGGATTCTTTGAGCAATTTCATTTCATCAATACATACAACGGTAAATTCTGGCATCACTTGCTCAAATCCCTTCTTTAATATCAATAGAATATTCATATCGAACATATATAAATCAGTTATCCAATTGTGGGGTTTAATCCAACCACATTTGTAATAAGTATTCTAAACGTGTGGTATATCCCACTACATTAAAAATATGCATACCAATCGTGTGATATAACTCACCACATTGGAAATATATGCGAAATTTAAAGTGCGTAAATTTAAATTGTAGAAATTAAATTTCCTCCAATAGGTGGTCGAACCTACCTTATGGGAATTATTGTAATAAATATAAATTTACGGAATTTAAATCGCGAGAATTAAATTGCATAACATTTAACTACTTCTTCAGGAGTAGGGTCTGCTTAGTAGAAGATATTACTCTTCACTTAGCATATAAAGTGCATAAATATATAAAATCTTCCGTTTAGTGATGGTTGAACCCATCATCAGGTAGGAGGTATTGCAGTATTTAAATTGCAATAAATAAAGTGCAAGAATTAAATATCTATAGAAGAAAATTTGTTCTAACTATTTCTTCAAAATATAATTATCGTCAAAGTAAATTAAATCGAAATATCTGCTGTGTGCCGCCAATCAAGCTACTTCTTGTGCGGATCTCTGGCAGTGCGTGGCGCTACACATATTTCTCTATAAAACATTAATACATACTGGCTCACGCCGCCAATCACCGCTACTTGCCAAGCGATCTTTGCTCGCAAGTGCGTATACGCATATCTCTTTATAAAGTTTTGACATTATAAGCATTAATACGTAAATATTCACAAGTCCAAGGACCCTTTTGTAACTTTTTCAAAAGTTGGGGTACTGATTTGTAAATTTTTGAAAGTTTACCTTATCAATATTGGTGTCAAATCGAAGATCTCGTTAAATCAAGTATAATGGAGTCGAGAAAATTTGATTTTGATAATCTATGCTCCTTATATCTCGACAAAACGAATGTTATAGTTTAATATATTATTATATTATAAAATAATAATATAATATATATAATATATACCTCTCCGTCTTTTTGCTTGCATTTTGTCACTTAATCTTTGAAGCCAGTATTCGTCGTGTTTGGCTTGGAAAATTCCACTAATTGACATTGGTATTGTGACTGCTCCGTAGGAATAGGTATTTTATAACGGAGGCTGTGGTGTGCTTGTCTGCTTTAGAGAGAGAATGGGACAGAGAGAGATTTTATAGAAAATTGAGTATTTCAAATTGTAATAATCCAGTTTCTGATACAGAAGATCATCTATAAGATGCAACTGTAGAGCATACTTCTTTCATATTACTCAAATGGTTAGAGACTCGTGCTGATAACGTGTTATAAAAGTATAGAAATAATAGAGAGAGTTTAGAGAGAATGAATTCTAAGAAATTCACATGAATAAATTTCATTAATAACTGAAACCCTATTTATAGGAAAACTTCAAATGGTATAATCGTAATTACATAATTTCATCAGGGGCATAATAGTCATTAACATAAAGAGAATAATATATTTTATTTCCTCGAGGCTCTCATGCAGATTATTCTATAACAATAATTAAATGTCACAAGTAATTACTAAACATTGAATTTCAACTTTAATAAGAACAAAACATAATTAACGTATAATGATTTCAACTACTCAACAAATAAAAACTACAACCATTTTAAATTAGAGTTCTATTTCTACACCTCATTTTAAATAAGGCTGTTTCCAGTCCCTGCAAGGGCCGAGCAGGAGGACGGATTTATAACTGCCCCCCAGGCCCCACTGCATTCAAGGGGTGTGAGTGGTGGGGTGGTCCCCACCAGCCAGGTTCAAGTCCCTCGCGCGGGCACTTGAACATTTCCGCATGTTAAATCTTAAAAAATTGGTACCTACCACTCAATACGTTTTCTTAAACCCACAAGCCATGGCTTGTGGTTTCATGTAATGTGAAGGCAAGAAGTTTAAAGTTGATGATGTGTCTACACTCAACGTATCACACAAAAGATCCGATAACTGATACGTACCCCTCATGAGTGTGGGGGCAAGGGAATATGTGTCAATCATCGGTCTATTAGGGTGATATGGATTAGTTTTTAATGGTTTTTAATGATTTTTAATGTAAAGGAGGAGAGAGAATGAGTGGAGTTTAATGGTGGAGATTTGTGGATGTGACGAGATGTGTGGATGTGATTGATTTAGAGTAAAGAAAGAATATATAAAAAAGCGGTAAAAAGTGGTAAAAATTGGAAAAAGTTGTTCCCTATCATGCTATATATGTGGGCATATTAAGTTGTTCATATGTGGGCATTTGATCATTAGTACTACACCAAAATGTGTATCTACATTGTCCACATACTAATAGATAACGGAATGAAATGGTAATTTTAATCTCTATGTTAAGGGCATAGTACATACGCCCAGTATATACTCTACTATTAGTAGTGTACGTTTATGTGTACATGTAATATCCCTACAGAAAACAGGGTATATCGTTATCATTTGTGTAGCACCGACTTTGCCCTTTTGTAATTGAGAAGCATAAACATCCCTTTGGCCTTCTCTCTTGCAAAATTGCGTCACAACTCACAAACCATTTAAGCAGTCCTTCCCCTTGTCTTCGATTAATGTCGAATAGAGAATTATAAAACAATAGTGCAGGCGTACGTTCTATCAAAAAAATATTTTTCTTCTAATGTTCAATGTGTTAAAATCTTTGAAATGGACATTTCCAAATAATTAGAAAACTAAAGTTTACCTGCAGTATTATAAATATTAATTAAGGTCCATTAATAAATTATAAAACAGTAGTGGGGCATTATAAATGGGAAAGTTGATAATCTTCTATAAATGTTAGTATCCAACTTGTGAGTTATAAGGGATGAAAATATTCTAAAAAGCACGTCTTATAGATAGTAAAAGATAATCTGTTTGAGAAATATGTATTATATGCAATTATAATTGAAATGATAAATAAAATAGTGTTCGACAATTAATGTAAAATGTTTAAGACATTTTCCACATTAGATATAAAAATATAGTTGAACAATACTGTGTGACAATCGAATTAAAACACTTATAGCATAAAGAGCAATAGATGAAAATGTATTTGAATAGGTGAAATAATATTGCGATGATATGTTCTTCGTGCGATACACGGGATTTGCCATCTCTAAAAATTTAACAATTCCAATTCTAATTCATCTGCAACGAAAATAATGAAATTTAGTTTTATATATTGCCATGTGTCTCGAATAGGCAAGAATGAGACAAGTTTCTTACCATAACAGCGGGGGCCGAGCTGAACCCTTCAGATCTCACCTTGAAAATTAGAGTTCTTAGGTTCGATTCTCCAAAATAAGGATTTTACTACTCTAATAGGGGGTTTATACTGCCCTAATAAGGGATTAATACTTCCCCCACGAGGAGTTCATACTACACTGTGAGGGGTTTACTTACCTCGATAAGTGATTTATTGTGATGTGCTTTAGTTGATATATATATATATATCTATATATATATATATTGTTATGAATAATTGAGAATAATTTGGTGGTTATGAATTATGAGGAATAATTTGGTGGAGGAATAATTTGGTAAAAGATGTAATTATTATATGTGAATGACTATTATACCCTTGATGAAATTATGTAATTACGGTTGTACCATTCGAAGTTTTCCTATAAATAGGGCTTCAGTTATTAATGAAATTCATTCCTGAGAATTCATTCAATTCATTCTCTCTAAATTCTCTCTATTGTTTTCATACTTTTATAACACGTTATCAATTGTGAGTCTCTAGCCATTTGAGTAATATGAAGGAGTATGCTCTCTGATTGCATCTTATAGATGATCTTACAGATCGTAAACCGAATTATTATAAATAACCTAATCCATCTCCAATCAATACTTATCTTTCTTTTCTCTCTTATCTTTTCCCCACTTTCTCACGTCTCACTCTCTCTATCTTCTCAATCACTCACAGAAAACATTTATGCAGAGACAAAGAGTTGTGGGCAATTCAAGAATTGGCAAATGGAGGAAATACGTGCATGTTCAATTGCTTCTCCCTAAGAAAAGGAAAAGGTATATATATTATATTACTTTATACTATAATAATATATTAAACTATAATATTCGTTTTCTCGAGATATAAAGAGCATACATTATCAAAATCAAATTTTCTCGACTCCATTATACTCGATTTAACGAGTTTCGATTTGACACCAACATTGATAGGGTAATAACTTCGTTGTTTGAAATATGTTATTATCAAACTTTCAAAATTTACAAATTAGTACACCAACTTTTGAAAAAGTTACAAAATAGTCCTTGAATATTTTGATATTGATAAATTGAAGTAGAAAGGAGATAATTTTCCAATCGCAAAACATTGATAAAATATTTTTGACAATTTTACCTTTGCGGTGGAATGGACAATTTTACCCTTAGGGTAAAACCGACCTAATTTTGGCGACAGTGAAAAATGGATAGAATATTCATGAAGAAATTCTAAATCCATTGATTATATAAAATGGCTTGAAGTCCATTTGAGTTAAAAGATCGAAATATTAATGTAACTCAAGAGTTCAATTACATAATATACTTATTCTAGAAGGATAAGTGTGCTCTTGTAGAAGTAATGAGTATTTGTTCTAGAAGAACAAATGCTGCTCCCGTAAGCGATTCAATATTTAATTCTCGCACTTTATTTATCGCAATTTAATTACTTTGCAATACCTCCTACTTGATGATGGGTTCAACCGGTCACTAAGCGGAAGGTTTTATATATTTCTGCACTTTATATGCTAAGTGATGGGTAATACCTTCTACTAAGCGAGATCCTACTCTGAAGAAGTAGTTAAATATTATGCAATTTAATTCTTGCTATTTAAATTCCGTAAATTTATATTTATTGCAATAATTCCCATAAGGTAGGTTAGACCACCTATTGGAGGAAATTTAATTTCTGCAATTTAAATTTATGCACTTTATAGTTTGAGTATATTTCAATGTGGTGGGTAATACCACACGATTGGTGTGCATATTTCCAATGTGGTGGATTATACTACACGATTGGTTATAACGAATCCTACTCGAGTAAGAAGTAGTTGATCAAATATTCTAATCATACTCTCGAAAGTAGACGATGAGAATAAAATTACTTCTTTATATATACCTAATATGAATGGAGAGAAATTGAGCAAGTGGTACTTGAAGTTACCATTGGATAAATAGACGAAAGTAAAGTCTTTGAATAGATCCCATGTTGATAAATCAAAGAAAATATATCGCATGAAAAGCTTACATGAAGTAATCTTATCGATGATATGAGATTGTATTAATATGAGAATAAAATGCTCTTGAAGAAGCATAATCACTAGATTTCTGTATTTGAATAAAGCCAATATGATATTATTATTACTCCGTAAGAAGTACAAAACAAATTAAGTGGAACATATTGAGAATATCAAAAGACGGCATTAAACACTAAAATATAGAAATGCAAAAGAATATACATATCGAATCCATAAATGAGGGATCGCCTCGAGAGTATAAATACTCCGTAACTCTGCCACCATCAACATTAGGATTCATAATGAAATATTTAAAGGATCCGAATTTCTTTTTCGCTTGACACCAGTGGTCTGTGACCGACGGACCTGGGCTTCCACAGATTCTTGAACATATGCATGAAATTTGATGAGTAGTTCATCAACAAGATTAGCGTAAATAAGTATTTTTCTCATTGAATGAGAGATAAACTTATTATTTACACTCGATCTAGAAACGCTAGTAAGCCATCAAAGAAATTATTAATATTCAACAAACCTATTGGTTTGACATGAAAATTCCATCGTACATAACGAGGCTATATTGAATATCTCCTCCAAAGTGTTGTAGCCGCTGGAAGGACAATGAAAGCATCACTATTATTCATCATATACATCATGCAGCTTGTGGATGGATTGCGCTTGTAGCCCCAACCCTCGCGGGACCCATGGTAGAAGCTGGCTCCAACCCGGTATTAGATCCAACTAGATGGAAAGGTATTACGCCAAACTCTTATTCCCCATGATTGTGCGGCCATTATAAGTCTAGCTAAAAAGTTTGTTGTTGGTTCCTCCGTGATAGTATATTGATTTCTTGTCTCCCTAACTCTTTTACAAGTCTGGTTTGCCATATCCACATATTGGATATGGCCTACCAGATTAGATCCACCAAGAATACATACTGGTTTTAATCAAGCGAGGTAAAGGTCGACTTGTATGAGATGATTCTAAAATCTCCATATCCATCTCTACTCCTATCTCTCTTTTGCACTATACTTTAATGTATGAACATGAGAGATATATGAATCCCTCTATTTAAAGAAGAAAATTTTCAAATCAATAATTGAGTGCACTATTTACTTTTTGACAAATATGAAAGAGAAAAAGCGTAAATTTTTCTTTAGTGATATGACACATAATATCATTGATTGAAAAATAATATATATCTTAAAATTGAAAACGATATTTACAAATAAAAGAAATATATTGATCTTTGTTATTACACCGAGTTTTCTTACATAAATATGGGAAAATCATTATGCTAAATTTTTCTACTAAATTTACAAACAGGATCTTCTAAAGTAAGTTTTTCAAGACTGTAACGCGTTTGTTGATCTTTGAATTTGGCCCATAAGGCCATTAGCTCACCTTTGTACGTGTCCACTAGGATGTGTCTCAAGAGCACATTGAATATCATCCAAAGGCTCCTTACTCAATCCATCCTTAATGAACGCTATTTTATCTTCTCGATTTCTGGACAAGTACCCCACAGATTTACATCGAGTGTCACATGTCCATCGAGCACACTTGTAGCATCCTCCTAATCTTTTTGCTCTCCGTTTCTTTGAAAAACTACTTTTACCCATACCAGGCATGTATTTAGAAGGAATTGAAACCTCACCAGATAATCGAACCTTTGCTTCAATCAAGCATCGGATATCTTGTGGGATACCCTTATTCATTAGCATCCTTAATCTTTCCAGTTTACATCGATAAATCCTTTTTAGGATTTTGATCGGTAGTGATGGATAGTATTTTCGAAGATTTGAGAGCATATGATCCATTATAATGTATAAACCCTTGTTAGGATGAATTTTGCAATAATTTTGATGATTTATTTATAGAATAATACGACGCCAGATGAAATAAGACTCGATTTTAAATAAATAATATGAAGCGTAAGAGCTACGATTTGAATTAAATAATAGCCAGGATGTGATGCGTATGAGTCAGTAACTCGTGTTTGAACAAGAGTAGACAATAATGTCACCAAAAGATGATGGAATATGTCGGTGAATTGTTTCTATGATAAATCATATTGAGCACTATACGTATACTAGTGAAATCGATATAAGAATTTCTTGAACTAGAAGTTCAATAATACTGCTTGCAAAACCGATTGACCATCCCGGTTTAAATAATTATTGAAATCAATATTTCAAGTGAAGAATTAAAAGAATTCTTCAATGATTGTTCTCGATAAATGATGAAATCATTACTAGCCAATATTGGGAATAAATCCCAAATATATACGGAATAAAGGATGAGAAGTATGGGCCTCATCCTCCATGTGGACTACTAGATATTATGATATGGATCCACTAGATAGTCACATGTGTATATGATTAAGTAATTTGAAATTTACGAAATATTTGCTCACTGATATGAGCATGATTTTCAGATTTAATGATAAAGCTAGTAAATGTATATCCCAATACTTGAATAAATCCTCAAGGATTTGAGTATGCAGCATACAAGTGGGATATTATATGGCAAATTATTTAAAGTCCTCAAATAAATTGCCGATATCGAGAATAGAATGCAAACGGTCTAAATTCCCATATTAAGGCCGAATGATGAGAACATATATGATTAAAATCATACCAAGCTGTATGAGTTTTGGTGTTCTAAATTTTCTCAAAGATGAGGGAGTATTAAAGGTTGAAAATAATATGTGAAATGCATCATGTTATATCCTCGAATTGAAATACTGAACTTGAAGTTCAAAGATGCATGAAAGGCTATGAACAATCACATATATCGCCTACGATGCTTTGATAAGTTAGCACGCTAGAAGCGTTGATATTTCCCAATCATATATATCAAAGCAAATTATAAAAGATGGTCTTAATAACGGAGGCATATACTCTTGAAGAGTATATAGACATAACTATATTGTATAATCCTACAAGAGGATTGATAATGAGATATCTCGATAAGTTATGTCGATATGGGGAAAGAAATGAAATTGAAAAGTGTCGACACGATATGAAAATGTAGCGCTACATATGATCAATGATAATGAAAATATTGAGATATATTGAAGATGATAAATGGTGAATGTGAAATCCTTAACTTATGAGATGATGAGATGATGATGACTAGTGCTCAAGTTTAAAGATAAGCATGGTGGTCATTATATGTTGCATGCTCATGAAAGTTAAATTACCGATCGTGTGTGTAGTAGAAAAGGAAATTAAAGGATCGGATGAGCTAAACCCGTGTTTATGAGTACCCTAAAGGGTGAGCTAAGCCCTGGGAATGAAATAACCTATTAAGTGAGTATTAAATGTTAAATGATATATTTTAAGTGTTAGTTAGTTATGAAGGTTTACTTATATGTTTACATGTTTTTACTATGAATTTATATGCTTTAAATTGTGTGTTTGGAGACATGTGTTCATGGTGAATGTTTTGTAGTTGTGTAAGAAAATTGATGCACTCTAAATGAACAGAAGAGTATAAAATCAATGTATATGATACTCATACAAATGTATGAAAGATTTTGAAATGCTTGCAAAGATACTTGTATAAAATACGCGTTGCACTCTTTTTCCCTTGATCGAGGTTTTATCCCATTGGGTTTTCCTAGCAAGGTTTTTAATGAGGCAACTTTAAAGGCGTATTCACATGAATAATGTACTCTTTTTCCTTCATTAGGTTTTTCCCACCGGGTTTTTCCTAATAAGGTTTTAACGAAGGCATATTCATGGTATATTGAGAACGATAGGAGAAATTGATACAGTGTATCTATTGGATCAAGTTATAATGGAGCTAATGCTTTAGATCCAAACGATGATGATATTGAAATCATTTACCGTAAGTAAAGATATCGCCTCAAGATATGAAATCAAACGAGCAAATTGCATTCTTTTTCCTTCGATCAAGTTTTTCCCAGCTGGGTTTTCTTGACAAGGTTTTAACGAGGCAAAGACATGAATATCTCTATCTGCATTGGAAGACATCAGGGGAGCAATGTTTTGATGAAGCAAAGATATAACCACTCCAAGCTATCCCGCAATCGGTTTGGAAGTTTTTTTTCCCACTAGGTTTTTTTCTCCAAACAAGTCAGGAAGACATTTGTATTAATAGTCATTCAAGGGAGTGTTATGAATAATTGAGAATAATTTGGTGGTTATGAATTATGAGGAATAATTTGGTGGAGGAATAATTTGGTGGAGGAATAATTTGGTAAAAGATGTAATTATTATATGTGAATGACTATTATACCCTTGATGAAATTATGTAATTACGGTTGTACCATTCGAAGTTTTCCTATAAATAGGGCTTCAGTTATTAATGAAATTCATTCCTGAGAATTCATTCGAATTCATTCTCTCTAAATTCTGTGTGTGTGCGCGCGCATATACGTACTATTGGATTGTAAACTTTCTCCACCATCAATTTTGACCTTTTTCGCGTGTGATGTACAAATCTTGTCAAGTTTTGCCTGAATACTGAATAGTTGACCATTTGTTATTTTATCACACAATAAAATTAAAAATAAATATTAAATGTTCTCGTTTTCGACTATGTTTGCTAAAATTAATAAACGAAAAAAATAATTTTCAAATGTATAATTGAAAAATAAAAAAATATTAAAAAGTTATTAAAACAATATAATGAGTGATTGAAAATGATAATAGAGAAAAATGATTTTTTAAATAATTCATACCAAACAACCCACCAATCTTAAACTCTAAGTTAATATATTTCTTAAAGAGTAACCCTAGATGAATATTTAAATTTGATATTTTTAAGTAACACAATTGACATGTCACATTTTCATTGAGGGTGGATAGTCGCATTAAATAATAAAGCGCATTTATACTTTTTCATCATAAAATGAAAAATTAACACATCAATGCGGTACTTAATAATGCCAATTAATAATCTTCATTTAGAATTATTCAATAAAATGTGACTGTTAAATATTCATAATTAATAAATGCATTTTAAGGTCCAATTTCCTAACTCCATATATAAGTTTCGGGTAAGGTGTGTTTTATTATGTACCAGCGACTAGTGAGTAGTGAGTGTCACTACAAGAATTCTGATCTTTCGTTACAAATTTTCTGCAAACAAATTAAAATTTGTAACAAAAAATGACCTTTCCCTACAAAGAAAACTAATTTGTAGACACATGATTTTGGCTACAAATTTTTCGCAAACAAATTAAAATTTATAGTCAAAAATATCTTTCCTCACAAAAAATAAGTTTCATAGCCATATAATTTTTCCTACAAATTAAAATTTGTAACCAAAGATTACCTTTCCTCACAAACAAAATGATTTTGTAAGCATATAATTTTTGGTGCAAATTTTTCGTAGACAAATTAAAGTTTGTAGCCAAAAAATATTTTTCCCCACAAAAAATAAATTTCGTAAGCATATAATTTTTCCTAAAAATTAAAATTTGTAACCAAAGATTACTTTTTCCTACAAAAATTATGATTTTGTAGGAATGCAATTTTTCCTACAAATTTTTCTTATACAAATTATAATTTGTAGCTAAATGATATCTTTTCCCAGAAAAATAGATTTCATAGGTATCTCCTGATTTTTATAACGAATTAAAATTTGTAGCAAAAGGTTACCTTTTCCCAAAAAAAAAAAAAAAAAGACTTTGCAGGAATGTGATTTTTAGTACAAATTTTCCATAAATAAATTGCAATTTGTAGCCAAAAGGTATCTCAACCCCCCCGCCCCCCCAAAAGGTTTTGCAGGCATATGATTTTTTCGATAATTGTTCTGCATTTGTACACAAATGTTACATTTTCCAGAAAAAAGAATTGTAGCCATATGATTTTGTGTGCAAATTTTTTTTGCAGACAAATTGAACTTTGTAGTTAACCAATTGTAAGATTTACACTTATAACTTACATATTATATTAATGAGAATGAGAATAAGTAACAAGAAATTAAAATAGTCAAGTGGTTGAGATCTTAGTTTCTTAACCATATGGCCTAAGGCTCAATTCCTACGCACCACATATTCTTGAAGCTAATTAAGTAAATAGTAGGTTGGGTTGAGTTAAGTTAAATAGATGGCTAGTTGGTTGGGTAAAAATTAATTTTTATTTATTTTTGAAATATATAATTTGTGAGAGAGACATTGGGAGACAAAGATATATGTGGCTCTACTATTTCCTCTAACGAATTGCATTTGTCTCCAAAAAGGCGTAGAGGGACAAAATTCACCTCACAATTTTAAAGTTTTGTCGCTCTAACATTTTCTTACAAACTCTATTTGTCTCCAAAAGATTTGTAGAATGGCCAAACATTAAATAAATTTTCACAATTTGTGGCCTATTACCTTTCCTTTCAAGGTTTAGCCCACAAACCTGGCTACAAATGTTTTTTGTCTCCTCTGTCACTTCGCCACAAATAAAGATCTTTCGCCACAAAAGTATTTTGTGGGAAAAGATAAAAACTCTTGTAGTGTGTTGATCTGCCCAGCACCTGCAATTCGTTTTTTCTGGTCAACGTACGTAGAAGAATGTCTTCAAAATTGAAGTGTAGTTACATTAGTCATCTTTTTCAGTTATTGAAATATTGATTTAAATTGCAAATGATGAATAATCACTAAAGTATAATAGGAAGACTGAAAGATAAAATAATAAGTGAAGCATATGAATAGCGTCGGTAAAATCTATAAACAGTATTTTTCATCCTATAAATAAAAAGTAATATTTGAAGTCATTCTTATTGTTTTGTAGGGATATGTCATTAATACAATATCCTGAGCCTGAGGGAACTTTACAATTGATGAATACATTTCATATAGACGCACTGACTGGAAACATGCATGGTTCTTAGGATCTTTATTGAACAAGAAACACACGTGGGACCAATGAAAACACAAAAAAAAAAAAAAAGGCGCCCTTAGACCAATTATTCCTACATATGTAGCTAAAAAAATAAATAAAATAAAAAATTGAACCATAAATTGAACCAATTGGCCCCATGCCCCATGGTTAAGCTATGTGTTTAGAAAAAATGTAAACCTAAGATTACAATAAATTGTGAAATCTATATAGGTTGTCACATTATTTCAGTATGTTTTTAGATTTGATTAGAGAATTTTCGATTCGCTGTAATGGCAATAAAGAGCGAGAAGCTCTTACACATGTCGCCACATCAATAGAAGCTAAAATTTGACTAGTAATGGACAGCCACTCTTTGACTAGCCACCCTTGGGCTAGGAAGGCCCATACAAGCAAGACGAGGTGAAACCCATATTTTCGGGCTGGGTCGTGGGGGTGGGATGGGCAAACAACTCTTGGGCGTGCCCGTTGTTACGGTAGGTGATAAATTTACCCTCTCGAGTGCCTCAGACTGAAGCTCCATCGGATAGTCTCGAACGCATCCAATGCGGGGCCCAACTCCAGTAGTCCAATTTCGAGATAAAGTCCTTGGCAAGTCAAGTTTGGGTGCTTCAATATTAGCCGTGTTGATTGATGTATATCCTCCATCAGGCCCCTCGAGTGTGTCATCAATCGGTCCCTCAACTTTTATGGTTTCTGTCCAAAATGAGGTCATCTCATCATCTATCGAACACCTCTGCGGATAACTTAAAAAAAACATAAATGAATAAAGAACATCAAATAATGTTAAATAATGGTACAACATTTTTTTATATGCCTTGCTACGTACTTGAGCATAATGATAGTTCTAATTGTACAATTAATTGAGATGACACAATTTTATAGAGAGATGATAATTATGGTGGTGATGTATCACTCTATAAAATTATGATTAGTGGTTAATTATAAACCTTACATCGGTCCTACAGGATTTCGTTTAAGGGTTTCCAAATCTCAGGACCGGCTCTGCAGACCCCAATGAAGAGCTCAATGTCCATAACTTTGTGCCACAAGTCACGGAAAATCAATCATATATAGTATAAATTTCTATATGTGAATCTTCAATTTATAAATCGAAACTATTGTAGACAAATAGACGATGGTCAATTACGTGGCCGTGGTAGTCTCACACACACACACACACACACACACACATATATATATATATATATATATATATATATATATATGGTGATTGAGGGATTGAGGGAGACAAATGTTCATTGAAAGGAAGAGGTTCCATGAGTTTTGGACTTTTAAATTGGATATCATTTAATTTAATGTTCATGAAATTCGTGAATAGAGATGCATGCACGGATAGGGATTTGAATTTTTCAGATTTGATTGATATTATTACTCATGGATATGGAGATTAAACTTTTCAAGATTATTAGTACCTGAAGTAGTGTTCAAAAAATAATTCTCATTGTAGGCCACTTTTAATATATTAAATATAAAGATTAAATATATATATTATATAACCAATTTTTTGAATTCAAATTAATGATTTTTCTTTAAAAATTAATTTAAAACTTCAAACTCATGACCTTTTGCGTACTATGTGGTACTATTACCGCTTGAACCATCAACATTTTGGTTAATAATTTAAATAATTTTGCTAACAAATGAAGTGAACCTACTATATCCAGTATTTGATTGGTTGTTCCAACTATAATTTGTATTTAATCAAACAAAAAGAATTCTTGGTTACAAAATAATTAGAATCTTATAATTTAAGTTGAACTTAGTTTCCGTATTAATTTTAATAAATTTACATCATTTACCAATTTTCTTAACTAATGTTAATTTTAATTCATATTTTTTTATGTATTGGAATACATTCCAATTAGCACTAATTTTTTAGAAAACATAAATATGTTGCATATTTGTTAGTGCAGTGACGCATTTTTATTAGTTTTCAAATATAGTAAAATAATATTAAATTAAATTTTATAAATATATGATACTCAATGACCGTGAATTATGTATTTATTTATATATGAAATATTCTAAATTAACAAAGAACTTATTGGTAAATATAATTTTCATAAATACGACCGTGGACATGCTATATTTTTTAAATATTTATATTGAATTGTATTTTCCAATGTCGTTTTAAAATTTTATCGTCTTATATAATTGAAAATTTATGGTAGTATTGAAAATTGTGATTTGTGATAGTAATGATACACAAACCAATGCCAACACAAAATGTCTTGTTTAGAGATATTTTTCAACGTTATGATATTCGTGATTATCTATGTTAGATCAACCTATTAACATCTTATATATCTTTCACCTTCCTTGAAATTTTTTTTCATGTATTATAAAATTGTGGATTATTAGTATTAGTAGTTCCCATGCATCGCACAGGCGTGGAAACTGGTTGTTTATAGGCATATTTGTTAAATTTTCTCAATCACTTACAGAATGTGAAGCTAAAATTTTTAAACTTGATAACAAAAATAAAGCATACTATTATTACAAAAAAATTAATTCAAACGAGAAAAAAAATATAATACAATATAACAAGAGCATTTCTTTTCAAATATTTCTCTATTTCAATTTAAAAAAAAAAAAATCGTCGCATCAAACACTGGCGGAGGGAGAGGGGTCTCCTTGGGGGTCACGTGACCCCCAAGTTTTAGGTTCAATTATTATTACTTTTTTTTTTTAATAATAATTAGTTTTGAAATCTTTTTTTTATTATTTGGCAATGATAAATAATGATTTTAAAAAGTATCTTTAGTCGATTTAGTGATAATTTACATTGTGCTAATTTAATCTATTTGTTTAATGTTACTCTAAATATCTCCACAAATACATAATTTCACTTTGGATTTTTGAAACTAACACTATGTGTTAACTTTCTTTCAATCCAAAACTAAAATATGTTTTGGTAAATGTTTTTAAGAAAATAATTTTTGCATATGCAGCGGAAATGTGAAGCAAAAGTATTTAAAATTTTGAAAAGTTACATGTATGATTCGTATGAATGAAATGAGTTGTTAAAATTGATATTACATAAAAATAATTTTTAATATAATGAGTGTCAAACAAATTCTTAATGTATATACTATTCAATCAAAGCTATCAATATTAACCTTGTATCACACATCACTACTCCTTATTATCCAAACGTCTCGTAATTTCTACCCAGTGTTTAAATAAAAAATTTACCAAAATATACTTTTATTTTAGAAAATACTGAAATATGCGCAAAATTTTTTTATTTTTTAATAATATTTCTCATTAGCCCGCCCCTAAAAAAATTCTGTTGAGGTGAGCTAATATTCGTGCCCCCTCAACTTTGAGTGTCTAATTCTGCCACTAACATCAAATCTATATATTAATAAAATGAGATCATTTTCCCGCCAAAAATTTTATTTTTATGAATTAAAAAAATAAAATTTAATTGTAAAAGGATAATCACAAATTTGCAACTCAATCTTTCCTTCCTCTTCTAGAATTCGAACTCTTATATATCTCTCATATAATATGAGGTCATTTTTCCGCGAAAAGTTTCATTTTCTGAATTAAAAAAATAAAATTTAATTGTAAAATCACGCTTCGGATAATCACAAATCTGCAACTCAATTTTCCATTCCTCTTCTAGAATTCGAACTCTTATATATCTCCCCGTGCAACGCACGGGAGAAAATACTAGTGAAAAATAATGAAGAAGAAAAATGAGTGAATAATGTGCCTCAAACAAGCTTTCAATAAGTTTCATTATCTTTATATATTCCATCATTTTTAAAATTCTTATACGTCTATCTCTTCACACAATACGCCAGCAAAATTTTAATAATAGGAAAATAGTATACTACATTCAACACCAACCCAATAGTTTCAACTTTCTCCACCATCAATTTTGACCTTTTTTTGCGTGTGATGTACAAATCCTGTCAAGTTTTACTGAATATTCGACCATTTTTTATTTTATCATTCTATAAAATTAAATATAGATATTAAATTTTCTTGTTTTCGACCATATTTGATAGAAATAATAGAAAAAAAAATATTTTTTGATATATATATAGATATATAGTTGAAAAATAAAAAAATATATTAAAAATATTAACAATTTATTATTAAAACAAAATAATTAGTTGAAAATGATTGAGAAAAATGATTTTCTAAATAATCCCTACCAACCAAGCTATCAATCTTAAAATTTAATTTAATATATTTATTAAAGAGTAATCCTAGATGAATATTTAAATTTGATCTTTTTAAGTAGCACGGTTAACATATAACATCTTCAAATGGTATGGATAGATGCATTAAATATTAAAGTATATTTTCAATTTTTCATTATTAAATGAAAAGTTAAGACATCAGTGTGTTATACTTAATAATGTCAATTAACAATATTCATTTACAATTATTCATTAAAATGTGAGTGTTAAATATTCATAATTAATAAATGCATTTTAAGGTCCAATTTCCTAACTCCAAAAAGTTTCAACTTGTGCTTCTATTATGCACTAGTGAGTGTAGATGTGCCCATCACGTGCGAGTCTTTTTTTTTTTTGGAATTTGCGAAGTTACATTATTGAGTACGAGTAATGTTCTAATGCCCACGCGTGGGCATGCCCACGCTCGGAAAAAAATTCGTGGGCTCCACACGGACCGCCCATCATCAAGGAACAGTTATATATTATTCGTCTCATCTAACGTAGATATCAAAAAATATATAAAAATAAAAAAATTTCGCCGGATGACGTGGCGCCCGACACCACGTGACGCGTGGGCAGGTGATCATTCACCTATTGAGTACATCATTATTTCAGTTGCTATTCTAATAATGATGATTTAAATTGCAAACGTTGAATAATCCTTAAAGTATGATAGGAAAACTAAAAGATACAACAATAAGTGACCCATATGAACTGTGTGGGTAAAGTCTATATTTCAACCTATAAATAGTAGAGTAATATTTGAAGTCATTCTTACACTCTTCGTGAGCAGGGGAGATGTCCACATTTGAAAAAATTGGGGGAAAAAATCGTGGGGTCTATATGAATTTCCCATTATCAAGGAATCGTTATGCATTATTTATCTCATTTAATATAGATCTTAAAAAAAATTTAAAAAAAATTAGATAACGTAAAACCTTATAAGAACGCCACATCATACGTGGACATGGCCTCGTGCCCACTGGGGCTGGGGAGCACTAGTTGTCAGGTGAATGATCTAATGCCAACATGTTGGCAACTTATGTTGCCAACATGTGTGACGGCCTGACGAGCCAGCGTTCTGGCCAAAATTTTTTAAATTTTTTTAATTTTCTTTTGGAATCTACGTCAAGTGAGATGTATAATACATAACTGTCCCCTGATGGTGGGGGGTCTCACCTGACCTTTATCTTTTTTTCCTTTTGAAAATGGGGGTGTTCGCAACTTATGTTGCCAACGTATTGCCAACAGAACGGGAGTATTAGTTGTCATTCTTATTGTTTTGTGGGGATATGTCATTAATACGATATCCTGAGGAGACTTTACAATTGAAGACAGTGCATGTAGACGCAAACTCGCCCAAAATTTGACACGTTGACCATAAAACAGACTCTTCAGATCTTTATTGAAAAAAAAATAAAGGTAACACGTGGGACCAATGAAAAAAAAAAAAGGAAAATAACTTACATCATTTATTCCTAAAATTTTGAACTATAAATTTATCCAATTGGTCCCATGGTTAAGCTATGTGTTTAAAAAGAATGTAAGCCTACAATTACAATAAATAATGGAACCTATAAGGTTGTTGCGTTATTTCACTGCATTCGTTGTGATGCCAATAAAGAGCGAGAAGCTCTTCCGGGGAACAAGTGTACACATGTCGCCACATCAACAGAAGCTAAAATTCCACTAGTAATGGACCACCACTCTTGGACTCGCCACCCTTGGGCTAGGAAGGCCCATACAAGCAAGACGAGGTGAAACCCATATTTTCGGGCTGGGTCGTGGGGATGGGATGGGCAAACAACTCTTGGGCGTGCCCGTTGTTACGGTAGGTGATAAATTTACCCTCTCGAGTGCCTCAGACTGAAGCTCCATCGGATAGTCTCGAACACATCCAATGCGGGGCCCAACTCCAGTAGTCCAATTCCGAGATAAAGTCCTTGGCAAGTCAAGTTTGGGTGCTTCAATATTAGCTGTGTTGATTGATGTATTTCCTCCATCAGACCCCTCGAGTGTGTCATTGATAGGTCCCTCAACTTTTATGGTTTCTGTCCTAAATGCGGTTATCTCATCATCTATGGAACACCTCTGCGGATAAGTCAAAAAAACATAAATGAATAAAGAACGTCAAATAATGTTAAATAATGGTACAACATTTTTTATCTGCACTGGAGCTAAGCTCCAGTGCAATGATAGTTTTAGTCGTAATTAATTGAGATGACACAATTCTGTAGAGAGACGATAGAATAACGGTGATGTATCACTCTACGGGATTGTGACATCTGGCTTAATTGTAAACATAGCATGATCCTTAATAAAATACCTTAACATCTGTTAAGTCTACATGATTTTCTTCTAGAAACATGATGAATTCCTCGAAGTTATCCTCGGTCGGACGATAATGTCCACTATACGGCCATATCATCTGGGGAAACAAGAACGGATTATAAACACAGACGAACGAAGAAAAATAAGCAAATAATTTTAATTGACGACAAGTGGTACCTCGAGAATGCCATGATGAGCAACTAATCTACCAGCAGCTGTAGTAGCTGCACCAGATAGAAAACTGGAGTGTTGAAAAACACCTTTTCTCTTCTTTCCTACGTAAAGGTTTCTTGACGTGCTAAGTACAAAAATCCATTTTGAGACTTCATCGGTGTGTAGCAGAATCCCACTTTGTTTGTATGTTAACTTGCCTTCATTTACAATCACTTCATAATCTTCTCTCTCTTTCTATCAAATCAAACATTATATGACATTAATTCATTATACTTAGCAATCTCTTATTCTAATCGAAATAACATGAGATACAAAACTTACGGGGCCAAGATATTCGATGCATTGACGTTGTAGATTGGTTCTTGGGCAACTCTCAAGATTTACTTCCTTGCCATCACCAACATCCAACCTTCATTGTAAAGATAAGGCCAAAAAAGAAACATAAGGTTTAAATAAATAGAGAGCAACTAAGGCCTTGTTTGATTGGGGGTTTAATTGTTCCGCGCGGTATTCCGTGTAAAAATGTGTGGTTAATATTATTTTGGGAAATGTGTGTGTGGTTGAAAATGAGTATGAGATATACGGAATTGCGTGCGAATTTGGTTAACACCAAATAGAACAAGGCCTAAATGTCGATATGGAATTTTTTTTTTTTTTCCAAGAAAATGCCTCACCAATAAAAGAATGGTTGCACACTCTTGCTCTCCGACCATAGGTCATAGTAGAAGTGTAAGTTGTGTCCATAACGATGACGAGGGTCAATCTGTCAGAAGTAGCGACAAACACAATAATATAGTATCAGTAATGATGAATACAACAAATTTTTTTTTTTTTTTTATTCTATTAGAAATAAGGACGTAACAATGTCACTTTAGCACCCGAGCTGATATGGCAGAGCTGATATGGCACTACTATAGTACCACGTCAGCTAGGAGCATGTATTATCTTGTCATTACATTCCTCAAAAGTATCAAGCAAGTTGTATGTAAAGAAGCTTACAGCTTCAAGCCAATGTTGTAGTGCTAATTTCTGAGCTTTCTCATCTTTGGATAGACCCTTGCCAACCTATATAACAAAACAAACACCACTTATAAGCCTATTACACTCTAATGAACCCTGTAAGAATGCTATAACTTTCCCAAAAAATGTTATTCGTACATCAAGATATTTCGAGTGTTTACCTTAGCAGCCCGTGTCCTAGCACGAGCCCAGCGAGACGCAGCAGTTTCGTGTTCAACCTTGTTGAAGAACGATATCGAGCTCTGTCTCAGAGCAGCAGAGTCCAAGGTTTTCCACCTACAACATAGGATAATTTGACAGAGTCACATAAAAGAATAGATACATATTGGTAACTAACAAGTAAAAACATTAAAAAATTACTAAGGTTTTTACATACCAGAGCTCTTCGACGACAACTGCGCAATCTGCAAGGTTTCTTCTGGTCCTATAACTCTTGTAAACTTTTTGAAGCGTAGTCGCAGCCGAGTTCAGCTCGGTAACGGGTCTCGGAGAAGAAAACACGAAGGGCTTTTCGATTTTCGACTCCTCGGCCTTCGAATAATCCGAGGTTTCATTCTCTTTGTCTAAAACCAGTTCCTTCAATGGAACATGAGATTTTAGCGCTTCCTTTTGAGGTTTTTGGGGGCTGTCTTCCATTTCTTTTCCTGTGCTTCCAAAACTTAATGATCTTGCAATAATTGTTTCAACGTTGTCTGTCAAATCATAGAATAAATGGCCCAAAATTTCCTTCCGTGCTGATGAAAGTAATGAAAGAGAGAGCCCCATTTAATTATCACTTCAAGATCAACAACAAATTCTGCAAAAATTAAACAAAAAATCATCGCATATAAGTTTAATTAGTACAAAAATTCTACAGTGATTTAATTTATTATATGATCAAGAAATTAAAAAAAGGGATGGATTTGAAATTTGGCAAAACGTACTTTAGTGCAACTCCGATATATAGAACTACGTTGAGATAACTAGCGTGTGGAGTGTGTAGATCGAGTTTTTAAGTTTGGGTGTTAAATGTTACATCGGTAGTAACATTTATATAGACAAGTAGTCACTCTGAATTATTATGAACAATTGAACATTCAAAGTCTTGATGGTAAAAGATGTTGTAAAGGACAAATGTGGAAAATAAAATCGAACGACCCACCGAAACTCCGAAACAATAATGTGTGGAAGTTTTTGGAAATTGGTGGTTTTGTTGAACCTTCTTTGAAGGTTAAAGGAAGGATTGAAGAAGCATCAATTTTTCCTATTTTAATAAAAAGGCACCTTCCTTTCAACAAACAAACAATAAATAAATAAATAAATACAAAGGCATCTTATTTGCAGAATTTTTGTCGGCCTTGCTCACTTTTTAGTCCTCATAACCCATTTGACGAAATTATTTTAATATCCTTTCTTCGTATTTCTGTGTGTGAAAACTTTGTGAGACAGTATTAAAGTGGAGCGGGTCAGATCCTAGAGTTAACAAATCTTTCTTTCTTTACGTGTCAAATTAACAATTTGAATTGTGTACCCTAGTTGACCTTGACCCCCAGTGAAATGCCTTTTATTACCAAAAAATAAAAAAAAATAAAAATAAAAAATAAAAAAAAGGGTCAACTAGAAAGAGAGAATGAATGATATCAATCCAGCCACTCGTGATTTATCATTTTCATTGTTTCGAGTGACAGGGACGATTCAGTGAACCCACTTGGAGAAATTTGCTTACGGTTACTCAAATTAAATATTTATCCTACACTGACCATCAATAATAAATACATAAAAATATAAATGGAAAATGTTGCAAATATACACAAAATTACACAAATAATCACATAATAATAGAGGAGTTTAAGCCAGGACATAAGGATTGAATAGTAATTTAATTCTACTTTCTACGTACTAATGTATGGACACATACATAAATATATTTATGTGTAGTGTACGCATATCATTTTTAACAAATTAGAAACATACTTCATTATTTATAAAAAAGAAAAAAAATAAATAAATAAATAAGTGACGATGATTGATGACCCAGTTACCACACCCACCCGTCATTTAATCCAATCAAAGGAAAGGTGATATAAACAAGTGCAAATGTGCAACTTGGTACATGTTGCCTTAATTCGTACGGACTAAACAACCACCATTTATAACTCATAAATTATCCAATTTGCATCAATTGCTTGTATTCTGACGAGCTGCAAGTAGGGGTCGCCATTGGTTTGGTTTGTCTTTTTTGGTGCAAACTCAATCTAAATTAATATTACTAATTTAATTAATTGGTTTAAAATCAATATAATCATTTTGATATTGGTTTTAACCCAATCCATCCCATTTTTATGTTGATTTGATTTGGATTGGTTTGGTTTAATTAAACTTACATTTATAATTTGTAACTTGTTAAAATTGTAACTATATATTCATATTTTTCTTTCATTTTTATAGTTGGGGTAATATTTGAGTTGTGACCAAATATTTTTCTTTAACCTTTCTAATTGATCGAGCCAAATATTTGGAAATTAGGTAATATTTGGATTGGGGTTGGGTTTATTGGTTTTGGGTTAATCCGAACCACTCTATAAAATTTAATATCTGGTTTTAAACCAATTCAACTTTAAAAAGTTTTAAACCAACCCAAGTTAATTTGGGTTGGTTTGGACTAGTTTAAACCATGGATTATGGATTTTTTGCCCACCCATAGCTGCAAGCATGGTTGACCTTGCAAAATTATTACCACTAGTAAGAGATACTCACACTAAATTAATTGCAATACGAGGTCACTCGATGTGGAGCTTGCGGCATCATGGGTGACACCATCCCACAACATTTTTAATTTTTTTATTTTTATTTATGAATTTATGAATTTTGAAACTTCGTTGATAATGATACCCAGGAGGCCCAACTCGCACCTGAAGATAGTGATGAAAAACGATCAAGGTAAAGGTGTATATACTGACTCATTAATTACACATTATTGGTAATATGTAATCACACATTCTCTCTAATTGATTACATATTCACACTTTTGATCTGTTCCCACATGGGCACACATATTCACGCTCACGTGAGGAACTCTGGTGACGCCACCAGAGCAAATTTTTTTTTAAAAAAAATTCTTTTGGCATCTACATTAAATTAGATGAATAATACATAATTATCCCCTGATGGTGGGGGGCTCACCCAATCCCCTACAAATTTTTTTCCCCACTTGTGGGTACCATAACGTACCCACAAGTGGAGAACATATTATTACTGTACATATTCAATAGACCCATGTAATGAATACATTTTAAAATTGGATCATACTACACTACCATAATAGATGTCATAATAATTGATATAATGTATATGTGGCATGATCCTACAATTTCAACCATTCCATCACTTTTAGATGGACGATTATTAAATATGCCAACTACCATTATGTCAACCTTTATGACATTTATTATGGTAGTCTAAGTACAATATATAAACTATAGTTCGTTTGGAGGTGTGGTTTATTGTTATTATTATTATTAAATCATAGTTTGTTACATGGTGTATTTTTAAACTACCCATGGTGTAGTTCAACCTATAGTTTGTTACATGGTGTAGGCCGTTCCCCAGCCCTCCTCCTCCTCTTTGTTGTTGGATTAAAAAAAAATAATAATTAAAAAAAAAACCTACGCCATGAAACAAACTATAGTTTAAAAATCAGAAACATGTAATTAAATACGTTTAAAAACTACATCATGTGATGAACACAAAATAGAAAATTAATGAGTATAAAAGTGACTTTTTTTCTGTTTTTTTTTTAAGAAAACCATCCAGGCTCAAAAATCCAATCCCAAGATAGAAATTTTATTGATATAGAAAAAATTATTACATGGAAGAAGAGATTTAATACTTGACTTACAAACAAAAGTCACAAGAGCCGAAGAAAGTAGTCAAAAAATATAATCTATATCCACAAATTTTCTATGTAATCTGAGGTCGGGAGTGTGGGCTAATCTAATCAAAGTAGACTGCTGGTTTTGAGATCCAATTAGTCATTGCGGAGAGAACGGAACGTGCAATGTATATAAGCAAGTAGGAGTGGGCAAAAAAGGAGGCAGAGCAGGTAGAAGCAGGCCAAACCAGAAAGAACCAGGGCAAAGGTTCTTTAAAAAAATTAGGAAGCAGGAACCGAGCAAAGGAATGAGAACCGAACAGATCCTTTTCTAAAAACCCGGAACCGGAATAGGATAAAAAATAGTACTATTTCTTCTATTTGATTGCCAACTTTTGTGAATTCTTTTAGTAAATTTAAAATTTGGTGCTAATTCTAGTAAAATTCTAGTAAATTTTGGTGCTATTTCTAGTAAATTTCTACTAGAATTTTCTACTAGAATTTTACTAGAATTCTCATAGAATTCTTTTAACGGCGGCGACACAGCTTTCTTCGCAGCGACAAGTCTTTGCTACTTGGCGGACGAAGCTGCCGCCTTGCAACAATGCTTGGCGGCGACTTGCGGTTCAGCGACAAGCAGCATTTCATTCTTTGCGGCAGATTGTCTTTATTGTTGCTTTTTTGTTGTTATATTATGTTGGAATCAAAATTTTTATTTTTTTCTTGTATTTTTCGAGTAATAAAAAATGCATCGTAAAATAACCGGAACCGAACGGGTAGAACCGGAACCGGAACCGGACGGGTACTTCATTTGAAAAGAACCAAACAGGTCCATTTTTCAATGAACCGGAATTTACGGTTCGGTTCCGGGTAGTTCACTACCCGGAACGCCCACCCCTATAAGCAAGCAAGGCAAAGTGGTATGCTAAGGAGTTGCCTTCTCGAAGGTATGTGTGAAAATTTAACCTAGGTTTGAGAGGATAATAAGAAAATGCAGTTAAGATGATATTGAACTTGCCAATTACCTAAACATTTTTGTTGACAAAGTTGATGGGCAGTTTGAGAGTCCATCTCCATCAAAATCTGATGAAAACCATTAGCAATGCATAGCTGGAGTCCTTTTTCAGCAGCCCTTACTTCTGCTTCGGTAATAGATCATCTACTATAGAAGTCATGAAAAGCAAAAATGAGCTCTCTTTTGTGATTGCGATGAACTCCACCTCCTGAGGATAGTGAATTAGTTTTACAAGCTCCATCAGTATTCATTTTGACCCAACCAACATCTGGTTTCTGCCAGTGGACAACTTTTTGGGGGCGAATATGAATAGTGTAAAAATGACATGTATTACCACTACATTCATAAAACTCATGAAATGAATACAATTTAAAAGTGGCGAATTATATATTGCCATTATATTTTTCTATTCTTGCAAGTCATTAATTTAAAAAGTAACTAATGGTGTAATAGTGAAATAATTAAAACACCAATTTAATTCACTTAATTGCAATCATGAAAGTGTTCAATGACACATTCTCAATTGCTTCTCTCTTTGTTTCTTTCTTCTTCTTCCTTTTTTCTTTTTTTTTTTTTTGTTTAGTTAAATACAATGTCATTTTCTATTTACATTCGTAGAGATATCAATAAAAATGAATGAGCTATATCCTAATAGAAGAGTTGAATCTATTTGATCAAAGGGGTAGAATAAAAGTTTTCATTCTAAGAAAACGTTCTGCGGAAAATATACAATTACAAAAGCACCCATTAAAATTGAAAAGATATTATCCATAAAGTACTTTTTGTAATAATATATTTTAATATATCAATAAATTAAATTAAATTTTAATGTTCCAAATAACGTGTAACGCATGGTATAAGTGATGATGATTGATGACCCAATTACCACACCCACCCGTCATTTAGTCATTTAATTTAATCCAATCAAAGGAAATTAAGGTGATATAAATAAGCGCAAATATGCAACTTACGTTATAAGTGATGATGATTGATGACACAGTTACCACACCCACCCGTCATTTAGTCATTTAATTTAATCCAATCAAAGGAAAGGTGATATAAATAAGTGCAAATATGCAATTTGGTACATGTTGCTTTCATTCGTACGGACAAAACCACCATTATTTATAATGAAATCATCCAATTTGCATCAATTTCTTGTATTTTGATGATCTGCAAGCATGGTTGACCTAACAAAATTAATACTACTAGTAAGAGCAACTTTGTTCCTAGTAAGAGATACTCAAACTAAATTAATTAATTACAATACGATGTCACTCGATGTGGAGCTTGCGGGCATCATGGGTGACACCATCCCACACATTTTAATTTTTTTTTTTTTTCATTTGCAAATTTTAAAACTTCATTGATAATGATACCCGGGAGACCCAAGTTGCGTCTGAAGACCGTGATGAAAAAGATCAAGGTCAAGGTGTATATACTAATTCATTAATTACACATTATTGGTAATATATAGTGTAACTCATCACAAATTCTCTCTAATTGATTACATATTCGTTAGACCCATGTAACGAATACATTTTAAAATTATATGGATGTAGTGAGTTATATTTAAAAACTACACCATGTAAACTATAGTTTGTTACGAGGTGTAGTTCCCTTTTTTTTTTTTAATTATAGTTTGTTACATTGTAACACCCCGCATGTTTTAGACCATGATTTAGGTGTTCCTATATGATTTAGACCTATTTTTAGTGAATGAGATGAAAATGTGATATGAATGAAGTTTGTGATAAGCGATTTCATGAAGATTTGAAAGTTCATGGAGGTTCAAAATGACACATCTTTGAAATGAATCGGATTTTGAAGATGATGTCTCTTAAGATTTGTAGCCCATTGAGTCTAGTTTCCAACAAGCTTTGAATCACCTCATTTGAACATCGAACGCAAAAGTTATGACCAAAACACTGAAGGCTGCCAGTGCAGTGGAAATTTTCAATCGAGGCCGTACGGCTAGGAGTGGGCAAAAAAACCGGAACCGAACGGGTAGAACCGGAACCGAACCGAAAGAACCGGAACCGAACGGTTCTTTAAAAAAAAATTAGGAACCGGAACTGAACCGGAACCGGAATGAGAACCGAACGGATCCTTTTCTAAAAACCCGGAACCGGAACCGGAACCGGAATAGGATAAGAAATAACACCATTTCTTCTATTTGATTGCCAACTTTTGTGAATTCTTTTAGTAAATTTAAAATTTGGTACTAATTCTAGTAAAATTCTAGTAAATTTTGGTGCTATAGAATTCTTCTCATAGAATTCTTTTAATGGCGGCCAGGACGATACCAAAGCGACGCCTTTGCGACTGCCGCTGCCGGCGAAGAAGAAGAAGTCGCTTTGCAACTGAAGAATGCCCATTCTTTGCCTGGCGGCCGCTCTTCTTTTGGGCAACAAAGAACAATTCTTTGCTGGCGGCGACTTCTTCTTGGCCTTTGCGAAGATCACCGCCGCTTAAGCGGCAGAATCAATGTCACGCTTGCTTTTTTTTTCTTGTTATATTATGTTGGAATCAAAATTTTTATTTTTTTCTTGTGCTTTTCGAGTAATAAAAAATGCATCGTAAAATAGCCGGAACCGAACGGGTAGAACCGGAACCGGAACCGGACGGGTACTTCATTTGAAAAGAACCGAACGGGTCCATTTTTCAAGGAACCGGAATTTACGGTTCGGTTCCGGGTAGTTCACTACCCGGAACCGTACCCGGAACGCCCACCCCTACGTACGGCTGTACGCCAATGCCATACGGCCGTACGTCAAGGTCGGCTAAAACGAATTTTCTACACTTTTCTTGATTCTTGGTGATATATATTGCCTCCAAACCCTTTCTTCTTCCATAACAACCCTCCCAAGACCCTCCTAAACCTATCTAAGGCTCTCAAACTTCTTACATCATAGTGTAACCCTTGATTTCGAGAAGAAAACAAGAAAGGGAAGAAGAGGAAAGGAAGAGAAAGGAGAGGAGGAAGTTGGGGATGCCATCTAAACTTTCTTGAGCTTGATTTGAGGTGGGTTTTAGATGTTAAATTTCATGTTTTAGGTAAGTATAAATCTAGTTATGAAGGAATAACTTATATATATATGTATATATGATGAATTTGCATGTTCTAACTAGGAACTTACTATATGTGTTAATGGTCTATGGTGTGTAGTTGTGTAAAAGGCTTGATTCTCTAAGTGGAGTAAGAGATGATGTTATGATGTATGTAGCACTCTAAATTTATGCTACGATGGTTATTCATGATTAAAGCTAAGGGTAAGCATGTTGGCTATCACATTTTGCATGCACATGAATGAGGAGTTATCTATCGTGTGTTTAATTAGTAGCTAAAAGGGAATGAGAATTTACCGGGTGAGCTAAGCCCGTGTTTAAGTAATAACCTAATGGGTGAGCTAAGCCCTTAGGAATGAAATGACCTATTAAGTGAGCTAAGCTTAATAGGAAAATGACGCCTATGTGGTGAGTAAAGCCGTAGGTGTGAATGAAGTCAAATGAAATGCTAATATGAAAGGTTGGCGCCATTACTAGACACGATTGGTAACTGGGCCCGAAAGCATAATGACTATGTGCATTATTTAACATCTATGCTCACTGAGTCAAATGACTCATTATGCTGTTGTATGCATGTTTTATGATTTACAGGTTCTAGTAGCGATGCGGGAGGTGGAGGAGAAAGTTCAAAGGCAGGATGAGCGTATATGTGGGAAAACCGTAGGTCCTGAGCCGTCTTCCTTTTGTTGTAGATGTTAGAATATGTTATATTATTAAGTGTTTGAAGATAAATATTTTGAGAACTCTTTGGGATGAAGAATGTACTTGAACTCTTTTGTACCGTTTTGCTACTACAAATGAAGTTTCATATTATGTAAAGTTGAGTAACGTCACCTCTTGGCTGCGCATTTTATTATTGTAAAGGCTATTGATTTCTAAATGATAAGATTATAAAGTATCTTGGAATACTTAAGGATAATATGGGAGGGGGCGTTACATGGTGTACGTAGTCTAATTAAACTACCCATGGTGTAGTTTAAACTATAGTTTGTTACATGGTGTAGGCCATTTTTTTTTGACTAAAAAAAAAAAAAAAAAAAACCTACACCATGAAACAAACTATAGTTTAAAAATCAGAACCATGTAATTAAGTTCGTTTAAAAATTACATCATGCAATGAACACAAAACTGAAAATTACAGTCATGTAATGAGTGTAAAAATGACCTATATTACCACTACATTCATAAAACTCATGAAATGAATTCAATTTACAGAAAAATGGAAAATTATATATTGCCATTATATTTTTCTATTCTTGCATCACATTTTTAAACACTCCACAATTAAAACATAAGAATTATATTACACCACCACTAAATGACAACTATCACCTTAACACATGCTAATTTATTTAAATTAAAAATATAAAAATCGTGAAAATATATACACATATATAACATATAATCCATCACATTTAAATTAGCAGAAATTTTCAGTCAGTTTAGATTTGAGTTGGTTGATGCCTAAGTTTTATTAATGAAACTTTCAGATGTTTGTTACAAAAAGTTCTGCTTTGTGAATCTCCTATGTCGTGCATTTCTAGAAGTGGTACATGTATTTTACGACTAGAAAGTTACTGACTCTTTTCTAATTTTTATTGTTTTGTTTTATTGTTCCTCAATGATTCTTATTTTTTATTTTTTATTTTTTATTTTTATTTTTCATTTTACCCTATTTCGTTTGCTTTTTCTTAAATTTTAGTGTGTGGTCATCCAATTGAAACTTAACTCTATTATCTTCTTGTATGAATTTTGAATGTCTTTGTTGTATTACTGTCAAAATATATTATCTTTTTGTCATTTAATTTACGGGAATTTTCATTAATTGAGTTAATTGAGTTTAATGTCAGTTCAGAAGCTCATTGGAAAGGTGTCTCTTCATTTTAATCAATGGAGACCGTAAGCCCTTTAATTTTGTGGAATGTTGTTCAACTTGGTGCCTCTGATCAGAGCCATATTCATGTATTTTTCAACCCCATTCTCCTAATTTCTATTTGAACCAACTTTTACCAAGGATAATTACTCAAACCCCATTTCTATTTTAAAATGTGCACTTTTACCAAGCTCTCATTATTTCAAGTGAAGCTAACATTTTCTTTTGGGAATTCTTTTTATAGCGATGGAAGCTCCCAATAATAAGATTGCAAAAGATCTGTTGTCCACATATGTCCCGATGGGTGATACCTGCTCCCCCAATATCATCAGAGAGGGTTCTATGTGTGGACACGTATCGCCCATCGGGACACATGCGGTTAACGGATCGTGAGTGACAATAAGATGACAATAAAATCCCAAAATCACTCTATTAAAAAAACAAAAGAAATCACCCCTTGTCTAAGTTGGATGTCTCATTGATTATGTAAGTTTTAAGGACAATAACCTGAGTATTGTTCTGTTGCTCTCTGTCAGCACGTTACTAAGTACCTTTTGTTTTTTTCCTTGGAGATCTAAAAGATTTCTAAGTGCATGTGCATAGAAGGTAACATTCAGTGACACTCTTTCAAATCTCTACTTTTGACTTTCTTTATGTAAAAGCTTTGAAATCTAACTCAATCGTTAGGTAAAAGCTTTTGTTTGGCATGATGAAAAGTTTATTCACACATCTTCATTTGCTTTGTGATCAAAATTTTTAGTGCAAGCTAAGAGGCAAAAGACTAGTTTAGATTGAGAACCACATCCCAAATTTGGCTTTCACCCAAATGTGGAGAGGTGTCATTCTCTAAATTTGGGGCCAAATTTAGAGAATAACATCTCGAATTTGGCTTTCTCATCCTCTGATTGATACATTATTTGTGTGATATGGGGAAAACACATTAATGTTTCTCTCATAAAGGGTTTTTTTCTAAGAAGGAAAATAATATTTTAAAAAAGTACGTGGTTGAAAAATAAAGGTAGTTAAAGAGCAAAGATGATGAATATACACGTGAAGTATAATGTCTAATTAGTCAACCCTCTTTATCAAACTTTAAAAGGAAAAAAAGGCGCGTTGCAAAAATGAATATCATTGCTAGTTTATGAATTGGGCAACTGGAATAAACGACCGACATCGTACTGTGTCTAACTCTCTGTCTACTTCCTTGGATTTTCAATTTTTCACCAAAATTGTAATGTCTTTACGCAGAAGACATTGCTTTCGATTTTTGTCGAGGAGGCACATCAAGCCAAGCCTTCATCGTATCATATACAGTAAAACCGATCGCAACTGATGGAACAATCTGGAAAAACAAAAGTTAAATCAGCCTCGTATCAGCTAAGCTTTCGACAATAGTGGTTGGGACCATTAGATGTGTGGATAAAAATGAATTATAATTCAAAATGTGTGGTTAAAATTGATTGAAATCTGACTTAAACTCAACGGATTCCAATTCTTGGATAACATCGATTATGGGTGTTACCTTGATATAATTAATGCTAAGGCCAGCAAATAATTGTCTCCAACCTTGATTA
The DNA here is from genome assembly GCA_018223645.1 of Jasminum sambac. Taxonomy (NCBI): domain Eukaryota; kingdom Viridiplantae; phylum Streptophyta; class Magnoliopsida; order Lamiales; family Oleaceae; genus Jasminum; species Jasminum sambac. The sequence continues at coordinate 46,487,704 of CP073640.1, forward strand.
CGTACGATCGTAATAAGCCCATCCGATGTGCTTCTATATCTAACATCATCTCCTAATGAAGGCTGCAGATGCTCGACCTGATAAAAAAACGTAAAGTAATTAATAAGAAAGACGAGTTTCTATTATTACATCACAATGAAACGTTAATGAATGAGATGCAAACGATACCTGCATCTGTCGTCGGATGACATCTAATGGATATGTCAAAGTCTGTCCAAACAAACCGGCGAGAGCTCCACATGAGAGACGCATCGTAATTGAATTTTGATGTTCTTCGGGTACGTGTCTTTTTAATTCCTCGTAGAAATAGAACTTCAGGCCCGCATAGGGAAGAATACCGATCAAAGTTGGACCTGAAAAACGACTCACTCATTATGACTTCATGGTTCACTAACAACCGTTATAATAATTAACTGTCTGTTTGGTTCAACTACTTTCACAATGCAAGCGCACAACTTTTCACACTTTTCAACCACAGATTCTTTAAGTCGTCAATTCAAACATGAGAAGTAGCTAGACCAAACAAGCACAAAAGTGGGTTTTGACTATATACCTATGCCTCGGTAAAGACCACGAGCTCCCCCTTCTTGGTAGACTTTTTGTATCACATCCTTTATGCCAGCGTACTCCGGTCGAGCATGCAAGCTTCTCGCCCCGCTTTGCAAGATCCCTCTAGTATCTGTAACCTATAGAGACAGCAAATTTATATCAATAAGTCATACCACATAATATCTAATCGCCTTGGATCAAAACAATAAGACAAGATGTATACGCCACTTAACGTGAAAAAGTAAAAAAGATGGCGAAAGGAAGTACCTGATAAGCAAGTTTAGTGCGAGCCAAATCTAATGGATAAGTACATAAAACCGCGGTTCCACCAGCTGCTGAACCGGCCAAAAGATCTACCACAGGACCAGTTCCTATGGCCGAACAATTATCCAAAATCCAACATCGATATTGTTCGTAAGTCATAAAATGCAGAGCCGCATATGGAACAATTCGAAGAACACTAGCTCCATTTCCTCTGAATTCATTGTAAGGTATAATTTAAAAATCAAATCTTCCCAAAATTTTAGTAAACAAAAATGGAAAACAGTCGACTCAAGAAACTCACTTGTAAAATCCCGATACACCTTCGTGCTTCAGCAGTTTCTTTAGAGATGGATATACTCCAAGAGAACGAAAGCCTTCTGTTCGTGTCTGTGTAAAGACAACAAGAGTCCAAAACATGACAATTGTCCCTCATTCGTAAAAACACAACATATAACCTTAATCAAAGTCATGAATAACTAATTTTGACACATATTAAGTGCGCGTTCTGTCGGTAAATTTGTTAAGTCTGTGCAGTACAGTACAATGAACAAGATTCTCGTGCTCAAAACCAAACACAATGTAAGTTCTTAAACTAATTAAACAAATAATAATTCAATATCTTGCACAAGTTATTACAATCAATCAACATCATAAGACAAACTACAATCTTTGAAAGGGTCAAAAAAAATTTCACCTGCAAAAGGATTTTAATCCGTTCCAAGGGCGCAACCGCAGTTTTAGCAAATGCGCCAGCAGCGCCTCCAGCAATCAACTCTTTCACATAAACAGGCACATTATCCAAATACTTAACATCTTGAGACGAAGATGATTTATCGACGAAACCTCTCACATTTTCGGTAAAAGCACACTTTTGTGAAGAACTCATTTTTGAAATCCTCAAATTATCCAATCTAATTACTTATGCAAAAGCACTTATTTTTCTGTTTTGCAGATTAATTTATCCTCCTTGTAATTGGTAAAACTCCTTATCCCATCTATCTCTTGAAATAGAGAAGCAGAGTACTCTCTGCTCAGTAGGCAAAACAAACGGCCTGAGAACAAACTCTGTGTTCACAAGCCAGTCGTCTTCTTCAATAAAAACAAGATACATCAATATGTATCAAAAAAAAGAAATGCCAAACAATGTATTCTCAATTTTCAGACACTAATTCCATGGATCTACAAACGATTTTCTCAACCCAAAATCCAAAATATTTCTGCAAAATTAACCAAAATCGTTCAACCAAGAATTAGATCTCGCAAATTGAAAGAACCCACAAAACAGCCAAATCAAGACTACCAGATTCAATATCTTAAAATCTATCTAAACCAGATGCAAAATATCAATAATGCGCAATCAAGAAAGCCCAGTAAAAAATGACAAGGTGGGAACAATCGAAACCTCGAATCAAATCGAACCTTTTTCTCTCCTCCGAATTGAGGAGGAGGGAAAAGGAGACTAGGCTTCCTTAATTCTTGGATGGGTATGTGTTTTTGACTAGGAATCTGGAAATATTATAGCGTAGAAGTTGCCTTTGAGACGGGACAATATAAAGCATTTGAGGTGAGGACAGCAGATTCATAGGAAACCTCACCCAAATACTTGGCTATATAGTTTTCCTTTTCTTGGTGAAAAGAGTTATTGAGAGATTTTGCGCCATAAAACTGTGTAGGACCTCTTCTCTGACTCTGATAAGGCCGTGTTTGACAAGATAGAGTTTGAAAAATTATTTCAGAGAACTTGTTTCTAATCCCATGTCTCGTCTCATATTGCATTGAACTCGCAACACTTACTCCCTCTGTCTCATATATATAGTTCACTTTTCCTTTTTGACTTATTATATATATATAGTCTTTTTTTTCTATATTTAATATCATTTTTTTATATTCATTTACAATTATACCCCACCTATATCATTTAAAATATAAATATATTTATGATTTCTATTCAATTAAATAAGGGTATTATAAAAAATTTATTTATAAATTTACTTTTTCAATATTATTCTTAATCCTTGTGTAAAAATCAAAGTGAATTATATATGTGGGACAGAGGAAGTATTTGAATTTGGGGGAAAAAATCCCTTTTTAACACTTGTGATTTTTGAACCACAAGTTCTTCTCAAAAAATCCTTTTCACTCAAAAAAGCTATAGTGGATGCGGAAGCAGTGTTCCATGCTTCATTAGTTGATTACTCTCACTTCAGTTTGATTATTGATGATTGTAAGTTTTATCTCTAGGAGCTGTCAAATGTTAGTTTCTCGTGTGTTAGGAGATCTGCGAACAAAATCGTTCACAAATTAGGTAGGGCTGGTGGTTCTATGATAGAGTCCATCGAACGGTTTGATAACCGAACCCTATTATTCATGATGTACTTCTTTTGGACACTGTTAAAGAAATAAATCTCTTCAGTTCATTCACGAAAAGGAAAAAATAAAAACTACACTAAAGAAGCTCAATTTAGATAGTGTTCAAGTAAAAGTTTTAATAACGTTGCTAATTATGAATATTTTTTTATTATAATTAAATATATAATTATAAGTAATATTTCAAACTTATGAGGTGAAATAAGAATTTGACTTTTACTAAATAATACATATGAATTTTTAGATAACAAAAAGATATTGGAATATTCGCCTCAAAGTTTCGAGTGTTCGAAGGCTTCAACAAGAAATTGGCGAAAAGTCTTACTTCTTAGATCTCACTATTATTGTCCTTCGTCTCTCCATTACTCCCACGTACTCCATGGTACTATCAATTTTGGAACTGCCTTCCCAGTTGGCAAGTTGCTCAAGAATGGATTGTTTGTCGTTTTGTCATGATCGTGTAGGATTCCTAGAAGTTCTTTATTTTTATTTTTATTTTATTTTATTATTATTATTTATTATTTATTATTATTATTATTTTTTTTTTTGAGAATAAGGGATTCCTAGAAGTTGAGGAATAGTGAAGGTAGCATTACAAATTTAATCTCCAACCTTTATATTTATTTGTACTTTCGTATTCAAGCTTTGTTTTTAAATTGGCAAACCCCAACCTTTGAAACGTTAGTGACATTTACCCAACGATCATTTTTCCATCCATTTAACCATTAGTCAAACTCTAAAAAAAGAAAAAATAAAAAATAAAACACGAAGGGTATTTTGGTAATTTATGTTAATGGTGAATTGTAAATTTAGTCCTTGATCGTTACAATCATTTGCACTATCATCCCAAACCTTTTGTTCGAGTTGATCGGCCCCCAACTTTTGAAATGTTGACGATATTCATTCAAACAGATTATTTCATCTATTTGAATGTTAGCTAGCTTTTAATTTTTTTGTATTTAATAAATGAAAGGTATTTTAGTAATCTAACATCTATTTTGCAAATTTTATTAAAAAAAAATACAAATGAGGCCTTTACTTTCAGTATTAGTGTGAAAATTACACCCAGGCCCTTAATTAATCAAATTTTCACATAAAACTCTATATACATATGGCCCCGTTCATTATTAGTCCTAAATTTTCTTAAATTTTACAATTTTAACTTTAAATTTCTACCTATTTCAATTTTGATGCATAATTTTATCCAGCTAATTTTTTCATAATTAAATAGTTTTCATTGAAATTATTTAATAATTAATATGTGTTTATGCTAATGTTGTAAATTTGTAAATCTAAAAACTTACACTATGTGCATAGATATTCTAATTTTGAGTAATTGTTTAATATTAATATTTTTATTATATATCTTTATTAATTATTAATTTAATATTATTTTTAACATAAAAAATAAATCTTGAGTAAAAAATACACCAACGAGTAAAAAATGTAAAATACTAGCAATAATTAGAAAAATAGTCACCAGGCATTTGCCTGCCCACCCTACGCCGCCGACGGTCACAAAATCCCCAGCACATTTCCAATGTGAAGTCCAGGAGGTTTTCCCCTGGTTTTTGGTCTTCTAGGGAAAAGGCCTCCGGTCCTTCATGTCGGAACACGTCAATGATTTTGCAGGTTGCTAGCTTTTCACCGGCTATCGACGGCGCAAAGTGGGCGGGAAACGCCCAGCGGGTATTTTCTAATAATTATTATTCTTTTACATGTTTTGTTTTGTTTGTATATTTTTTACTCAAAAGTTTTTTTATGCCAATAATAGTATTAAACTACACATTAATAAAGACGTATATAACGACATTAATATTAAATAATTGTTAGAAATAAAATGTCTATGCAAATAGTGTTAATTTTTAACTTTACAACATTAGCGCAAAATTGTGCATCAAAATGAAAATATGTAGAAATTTAAAGTCAAAATTATACAATTTAAGAAAATTTAAGGCTAATAATGAAGGGTTTGCATGGATATGGAGTTTTTCGAGAAAGATTGTTTAATTCAGGGACTTGAGTATGATTTTCACAATAGTATTCCGTGTTCTCCTACAAGTTTTAATACATTTTTACATATTTTTACACATAAATCTGGTGGGATCTACCTGTACTACACAAATCTCCACCATTCAATTTCACTCATTCTCTCTCCTATATCACATTGAATCACATAAAAACATATATCCTAGCACCCTATAATTTCAAAAGAAAGACCTCGTTTGTATATTTTTCAAAAAATGAGTAAAATAGATGTTAAATTACCAAAATGCACTCCATTTATTAAATATAAAAAATTGTTAAAACCGACTAATAGTCAAATGTTGAAATAGTGAGTTTTGGATGTATGTCGTCAACATTTCAAAGGTTAGGGGCCTATCAGCCTTAAAAAAAAAAAAACAAAAAGGCTGGGGACAATAGTACCAATAATTATAAAAGTTCGGGAAACAATTTTCACTTAACATAAATGTTGAATTACTAAAATACCCTTCATTTATTGAATTAAAAAACTTTAGAAAGCTTGAGTAACGGTCAATTACTGAATAGAAAAGTGAAATTTGAATGAAAGTCGCTAACGTTTCAAAAGTTGGGAGCTTGTTAGTTCAAAAACAGAGGGTGGGGATGGAGTGCAAATAAATATAAAGGTTGGGGACGAAATTTATAATTTACCCTATAATCAAATTTCATATGCTAGGGTCCAAATTATGTTGGAATTGAAATTAATGGGGAATTAATAATAAATCTCTTGAATCACCTCATTTAATTTGGAAATTATGGACTTGCATATTTAATTAATTATAAATACACGTGATGTGTTTGTCATCCATGTTCGAGAGTTTTGTGATGAAAATTTATAGCTAATTATATTAGTACTATAATTTTTTTTTTATATTACCACCACATTTTAATAGTTTTAGATTAGATGTCCTTTATCTTTTCTATTCTATAATATAAATCCAACAATTTTTTTGGGTCAAATTTTCATATTTTAGCTTTTACTGAGCAATACATTTAATCCACAATAATAATAATTTTTGTTTAATTTATGCGCTTGAAATCAAGATAAAAGCTTTTCTTTTGATTCGTCTATTAATAATTATTTATATATGTATATATATGCAATAAAAATAAAATGGCTGCATCCTCTTGCCAAAGATTTTAATAGAAATTCGTTACTAAAGATAATATATGTTATATAAAATAAGTATAGATATAAAAATTTTGATTTTCAAAATAATTTGAGACTGAAATTACTAAAAAAAGTAAAGTTTTTGATCATTTGTAATATTTAAATGTGACGCCACTACAAAATAGTGTAGTGTGAATATCATTAGGTAAAATTTAAATATCGAACCAGATATATAGCCATGGATACTATTTCCATTATTATTCAAATTAAAAAAATAAATATGTAACCAAAAACAGTTACCCCAAGACAAGCCAGTTCCTTTCCAAAACCATCGATGGTGTCGTAATTACGGCACCATCGATGTCGTTTTGGGGACAAGCTTAATCAATTGTTCATTATAGTATAAGCCTACAAGGAATTGATTAGCTCGAGGAATGTTATTTAATTCCGCTTGTTGGTGTTAAAACAATACATATATATAGTCAATATAAATTACAGAGCAATTAGTTCAAAAAGTACATATTTTTCCATTTTATATCATTTAAATTAGTCTTCAAGCTGATCGACCACTTTTATGGGTTACACATTATTTCCATAAATTTCCTCTTCTATAGCCTAATCAAATTACAATCTTTTTTCTTAAAAAAATTAGTGCATATCAATGTCAAAGTGAAATATGACGAGAGAAATACTTTGAAATAGTATTGTAATATTAATTAATATAGATTAAATGGTATGAAAATTCAACAATTATTTCCAGGGGTATCTAATCTCAAACCCTTTGATACGCTTACTCTTAAAATAAATGCCATCACTCTTAGCAACCCAAGTACACTCATTATCTGGACAATCATTGTCCAAATTTATACTGTAGACATCAAAGGCTTGATTCTTCGAACGCCACCAAAGATGGCAAAAATATAATGTGTCACCAACAAGACTGGTACAAAATTTCCAACTAAAATCTTGTAGTGAACTTAAAGTATGAAATCCAAGATCATCATCTTTAGATGCACAATGCAACCTCAATGAATCAGGAAGTTGGTTAACAACCGAGACCTTGTATCCTTGGGAAATGAAGCATGAGTTTGCCTTGAGAGGGTTGGCTGATAGGATGAGGATTGGAAGGAGGATTCTAAATATCATTGTGCTATCCATGTAGCTTGTTCATGCGAGTGATATTTGATCCTTCTATTGTATCCTTTTTATATATAGTTGTTTTTACAAGGTCGAATGTGACAGCTAGAATAGATATTATTTCAATTTGAATATTTGATTTTATTACCAATTTTGATTCTAATGAATATATGTATATAATTGGTAATAAAATAAAATTGAAATAATAATATCTATTCTATATATGATATAGAGAGAGAATGAATACATTTATAGGAAGTTTTGTGAAATCGGTACATAACTAGAATTAGATTCAATATTTATGTAAAGTTCATATTTGACGTCACCGTGAATTAAGACGAGATCACAATTAGACAATGATTGAGACCAAATCTAATATAATAAATATAGAAGTGAGAATAAAGAAATTATTATAAAAGTATAGAAACAATAGAGAGAATTTAGAGAGAATGAATTCTAAGGAATTCAAATGAATGAATTTCATTAATAATTGAAACCCTATTTATAGGGAAACTTCGAATGGTACAATCGTAATTATATAATTTCATTAAGGGTATAATAGTCATTCACATAAAATAATTATTCATAACTACCATATTATTCACCAAACTATTCTACATAATAATTATTTCTAATAATTATTTTACTTAATAATTATTTATAACACTCCCCTTTGAATGACTATTAATACAAATGTCTTCTAAACTTATTTGGAGAAAAACCCAGTGGGAAAAAACTTCCAAACCGATTGGTGATAGCTTGGAGTGGTTATATCTTTGCTTCATCAAAACATTGCTCCCCCTATCAGCGGTATAGGAGTATTCACGTGCTGCCTCATTAAAACCTTGTCAAGAAAACCCAGTGGGAAAAAACTTGATCGAAGGAAAAAGAGTACAGCTACTCCATCTGATTTCATATCTTGAGGACGGATATCCTTACTTCTGGTAAAAAATTTCAGTATCATTATTGTTTGGATTTAAAGCATTGTCTCTATTATAACTTGATCCAATAGATACACTGTGTCGATTTCTCTTGCCGTCCTCAATATACCATAAATATGCCTCGTTAAAACCTTATTAAGAAAAATCCAGTGGGAAAAATTCTAATGAAGGAAAAAGAGTACATTATTCATGTGAATACGCCTTTAATGTTGCCTCATTAAAAACCTTGTTAGGAAAACCCAATGGGATAAAACCTCAGTCAAGGAAAAAAGAGTTCAACGCGTATTTTATACAAGTATGGTGCAAGCATTTCAAAATCTTTTATACATTTGTATGAGTATCATATACATTGGTTGATACTCTTCGTTCATTTCCACGTGAATGAAATTTAGATATTATATAATATCATGTTATATTCAGTGCTTATATGCAATCAATAGCTTCGATCTCATTTTCTCACTATATCGAGATATATACCTAAATCTCTTCTGGAGATTTCATATTAGTTGAGATTTGGCTGCCTCATTAAAAACCTTATTTGAGAAAAATCCTTTTGGGACAAAAACATCAATCAAGGAAAAGAGTACAGCATATGAATTTCTCAACAATATCAATGTAGATATTTTGAGCCGCTGTTGCATCGATACAATAATACATTTGAAACCTCTTCAAGAGTTTCATTCTCATTTCTCATTAAGCCTGTGCATGAATACTTTAATCATAAGGGCATATATTTTAGCATCGGTATTTTCCGATGGATTTCAATATCCTCACTATCATATGTAGCGCTATCTTTTCATACTGTGTCGACACTTTCAATCTTATTTCTTTCTTTCCCCATATCGACATAACTTATCGAGATGTCTCATTACCAATCCTCTTGTAGGATTACACAATATAGTTATGTCTATATACTCTTCAAGAGCATATGCCTCCGTTATTAAGACCATCTTTTATAATTTTCTTTGATATATATGATTGGGGAAATCTCATAATATCAACGCTTCTAGCATGCTAACTTATCTAAGCATCTTAACTGATATATGTGATTGTTCATAGCATCTTTTATGCATCTCTGAACTTCAAGTTCATATTTTAATTTTGAGAATATATCATGATGCATTTCACATATCATTTTCAACCTTTAATACTCCCCCTCATGCTGAGAAAATTTAGAACACCAAAACTCATACAGTTGGTATGATTTTAATCATATGTGTTCTCATCATTCAGCCTTAATATGGGAATTTAGACCGTTTGCATTCTATTCTCGATATCGGCAATTTATTTGAGAACTTTAAATAATTTTCCATATAATATCCCACTTGTATGCGCATACTCAAATCTTTCATGGATTTATTCAAGTCATTGGGATATATATTTACTAGCTTTATCATTAAATCTAGAAATCATGTTCATATCATAAGCAAATCATTTCGTAATCTTCCAATTACGAATCATATACACATGTGACTATCTAATGGATTCATATCATAATATCTAGTAGTCCACATGGAGGATGAGTGGGCCCATATTTCTCATCCTTTATATATTCCAGATATATTTGAGATTTTATTCTCAACATTGGCCAGTAATTATTTATCGAGAATAATTATTTGAAGAATTCTTCTAATTCTTCACTTGAAATATTGATTTCAATAATTATTTAAACCGGGATGGTCAGTCCGGTTTTGCAAACGAGTATTATTAAACTTCTAGTTCAGTAAATTCTTATATCGCTTTCACTAGTATCTGTATAGTGCTCAACATGATTTATCATAGAAAAAATTCACCGACATATTCCATAATCTTGTGGTGACATTATTGTCTACTACAGTTCAAACACAGAGTTACAGCTCATACGCATCACATCTGGCTACTGTTCAACTGCGGAGTCTTAGCTCTTACACTTCATATTATTTATTTAAAATCGGAGTCTTATTTCATACGCGTCGTATTATTCTATAAATAAATCATCAAAATTATTGCAAAATTCATCCTAACAAGGGTCTATAAATTATAATGGATCATATGCACTCAAATCTTCGAAAATACTATCCATCACTACCGATCAAAATCCTAAAAAGGATTTATCGAAGTAGGCTTGAAAGGTTGAGGATGCTAATGAATAAGGGTATCCCACAAGATATCCGATGGTTGATTGAAGCAAGGGTTCGATTATCTGGTGAGGTTTCAATTCCTTCTAAATACATGCCTGGTATGGGTAAAAGTAGTTTTTCAAAGAAACGGAGAGCAAAAAGATTAGGAGGATGTTACAAGTGTGCTCGGTGGACATGTGACACTCGATGTAAATCTGTGGGGTACTTGTCCAGAAACCAAGAAGATAAAATAGCATTCATTAAGGATGTATTGAGTAAGGAGTCATTGGATTATATTCAACTGACTCTTGAGACACATCCTAGTGGATACGTGCATCGTGAGCTTATGGCCTTATGGGTCCAATTCAAAGATGAACGAGCACGTATTAGTTTAGAAAAACTTATTTCAAATCATGTAAGTCAATCTTTACCTCGCCAGGTAAAAACTATATGTGTTCTTAGTGGCTCCAGGCTAGTAGGTCATATCCAATATGTGGATATGGCAGACCAACTTGTAAGGGAGTTAGGGAAACAAAATATCAATATACTATATGGAGGGACTAATAACAAACTATTAAGGAGTCTTACGATGGCCGTACAATCATGGGGGATAAGAGTGTCAAGTATAATACCTTTTCATCGAATTGGAGGCAGTAATCGAATTGGAGTTAGAAATGTCATGAGTCCAACTGGATTGATGCTACAAACACAATCCATCCACGACTGCCTGATGTACATGATGAGCAATAGTGATGCTTTTATTGTCCTTCCAGGCGGCTATAACACACTGGAGGAAATATTCAATATAGTCTCGTTGGCACAGTGGAACTTTTATGTCAAACCAATAGGTTTGTTGAATATTAACAATTTCTTTGATGGCTTACTAGCGTTCCTAGATCAGGGTGTAAATAATAAGTTTATCTCCCATTCAGCGAGAAAAATACTTATTTCTGCTAGTACTGTTGATGAACTACTCATCAAATTTCATGCATATGTTCAAGAATCTGTGGAAGCCCAAATCCATCGGTCACAGACCACTGCTGTCAAGCGAAAAAGAAATTCGGATCCTTTAGATATCTCATTATGAACCCTGATGTTGGGGGTGGCAGAGTTATGGAGTATTTATACTCTCGAAACGCACCCTTCCTTTATGGGTTCAATATGTATTTTCTTTTTGCATTTCTATATTTTCGAGTGTTTATTGTCATCTTTGATATTCTCAATATGTTCCACTTCAGCTGTTTTGTACTTCTTCTGGAGTAATAATAATAATATCATATTGGCTTTATTCAAATACAGAAATCTAGTGATTATGCTTCTTCAAGAGCATTTTATTCTCATATTAATACAATCTCATATCATCGATGAATTACTTCATATAATCTCTCTATGCGATATATTTTCTTTGATTTATCAACATGGGATCTATTGAGCATTTTACTTTCATTTATTTATCCAATGGTAACTTCAGGTACCACTTACTCAATTTTCTCTATCAATATTCAATAGACGTGGAAAGTGAACATTCCTTTATTAAATGCTTCTTTAAGAGTATTTTTCATCATATCACAATATACTAATCTCATAATGAGATTTTTCACCACGGTATATTTTCTTTTTCTTTTATCACAATGGGATTCTTTGAGCAATTTTATTTCATCAATACATACAACAGTAAATTCTGGTGTACTTGCTCAAATCCCTTTATTAATATCAATATGATATTCTTATTTTCTACTTCTTCAAGAGTATGATTAGAATGTTTGATCAACTACTTCTTCTGGAGTAGTGATAAGTGCTAGAAAAGCACTTAAATAACTCTTCTATTTTACGTGTTTGTGTGTTTTATTAATGTTATATGTTCCGTTTTATGTGTTTTTCCTTTATTGTGGTGTTTAGGATCACAAAGAATCAAAAATGAGTCAAAAAGGATGAAAATCGAATGAAAACGGAAACTCGGAACCAAAAAGGCAAGCGAATCAAAGATGGAGGACCTCCGATGCAATTTTATGAAAAGTTGTTTTTACAATTTTTCTTGTACCAAAGTCGAAGAACATCAAAAGAGGATTGCCAAACTTTTTCCGGATCTCAAATCGGAGTTTCCTAGTGAAAGTTATGGCCATTTGAAGAAAAAAGGACTAAAAGCGTCAAAGCCAAAACTGTTGGGGACCAAAGTGCAACTTTTCAAAAGTATGGGGACCAAAGTGAATCTTTTTAAAAAGTTGGAGGACCAAAATGCAATTTATCAAGGACCAAAATGAAGCACATTCAAAAGTTGAGGGATTTAGTGTGCAATTTCCGGGTGACTCGGGTGACTCGAGTCACCGCCGCGACGCGTGATCGAAGTCGGCGCAAGTGACTCGAGTCACGCCCAATCATGCTTTCGATCGCGCGCATAGTGATCGAGTCACTTACCAACCGTCCCTGGTCCTCTCGTTCCAGCGCTCGGACTAGGCGAGAATCGCGCGGTGACTCGATCGTGCCTTACCGACTGAAATCACGCGTTACACCACTTGATTTTGACAAGTGACTCACCTACCATAAAAGCGTGTTTTTGGTATTTTCTTGACTTCTTAGAGATAAAACAACTTGAGACACCACAATAGACTCATGAAGGAAGACTTTTATGATTTTTAATATTTTTTGGTGTAATATTTTGCCTATAAATGAGGCATTTCAAGCTTGAATCACACAACTTGTAGAGAGAATTAGCTTGTGATTCTCTCCAATTTTCTCCTCAATAAAATTCTCTTCATCATTTGTTCTTAGTTCTAGCTTGAAAGCTCTTAGTTTTTCATATTCCTGAGTAAAAACCTAAATTTAGGTCGATTAATCAATCTACGATACTTCGGCCGTGAATATGATTAGCGGAGCATTTCTTCACTAATTTCTCTTCTTCTTTTATTTTTCATATTTGAGAAAGATAATTTCTCATATATTGTAGAGAGGTGATACACAGTTACATTGTTATAAGTATTTAACCCGCATATATGAGTAGTTAGACTTCTCTATTTAATTAAATAGCATTATTTACGTGATTTCTATAGTTTGTATTTATTACTTGAGATAGTGAAGTATAATCTATCATATAGCAGTGGTGATACCCGCTAATATGAGTAGTTAGACTTCTCTATCTAGTTCGAGGGGGACGTTGTGTTCAATTATCATGTTGTTATCTTTTCTAACTCTTTACTAACGTTTTATCTATTCCTCTACTTCAATTTGTTTATTTGTTATGCTTTTAAACCCGTTTTGAATTTATGTGATTATTGCATTCACTTTGGCCAATTGAATCAATTAATCTTTAAGTTCAAGTTATGTGCTAGGATTGGAACTTTTGATCCGTAATTGTCACTAGATTCCAATCCACAGTAGCAAACGAATGTCGTGCATATTTGTTAATAAATCAACTTAGATATATTAATTCAAGTTTGTGAAATTGATCATCTAATTCAACTCATTCTTCTTGTTCATTTCACACTAGCATTGCATTAAATTCTAAGAACTTGTTTAGGATTATCCAATAGCTAGACGTTAAGTTAAAGAAATCACTTTAATTTAATACACTTAAGGAAGAATTCGTTAATCAGATCGTATTGATTAATTGGAGTTGATAAATTGAAGAAAGGATAGTACACGTTGCATGGGAAAGATAAACACAAGATGTTGACACAACCGAACCCGAGAACTAGATATATCTTCAATTGTTTCATTTTCATCTCTTTTATTTTGCCATTTTATTTTCGAATTTCATCCAACTTCACAAAACCCCCATTTCTAGATTAATTGATAAGAACAACTAGATTAAACACCGTTCCTCTTGGGTTCGACCCTTACTTACCACTTCTACATTAATTTGTAGTTTTGAAACCGAGTAAGGAAATAAAATAAATTTTGGCGTACTGCGACAACACGCCCAAATAGGATTCGTTATAACCAATCGTGTAGTATAACCCACCACATTGGAAATATATGCGAAATCTAAAGTGTATAAATTTAAATTGCAGAAATTAAATTTCCTCCAATAGGTGGTCGAACCTACCTTATGGGAATTATTGCAATAAATATAAATTTACGGAATTTAAATCGCGAGAATTAAATTGCATAACATTTAACTACTTCTTCAGGAGTAGGGTATGTTTAGTCGAAGGTATTACCCATCACTTAGCATATAAAGTGCAAAAATATATAAAACCTTCCGATTAGTGATGGTTGAACCCATCATCAAGTAGGAGGTATTGCAGTATTTAAATTGTAATAAATAAAGTGCGAGACTTAAATATCTATAGCAGTAAATTTGTTCTAACTATTTCTTCAAAATATAATTATCGTCAAAGTAAACGGTCGTAGGTCAAACTATCGGCTGCTGCCAACCGCTACCAGTTGCCGGCGGCAGTGCCGCCTGGCAGGTGCGTGGCGCTGCACATATTTCTTTATAAAGTTTTGACATTATAAGTATTAATACGTAAATATTCACCAGTCCAAGGACCATCTTTTAATTTTTCAAAGTTTTGATACTACTTTATAAATTTTGAAGCTTTGATATATTTTAAAATGAACTGTTATATTATCAATATTGGTGTCAAATTGAAGATCTCGTTAAATCGAGTATAATGGAGTCGAGAAAATTTGATTTTGATAATGTATGCTCCTTATATCTCGAGAAAACGAATGTTATAGTTTAATATATTATTATATTATAAAGTAATATATTATAATATACCTTCATTCTTTTCGATTTTTCTTCTGAATTCGTTTCTGCATATTTCTGGTTGCTTGCTTCTATGAGAGAAAATGGAAGGGCTACCTCTGTGTTGCTGTGGTTGAGAGAATTTGCAGAGAGAAAAATAAGAGTGGAGAGATTTTGCTTTGAATCTGTTGTGAAGGATGCAGACGGGATGATGAGAGATGATTGGGATTAAGATAAGATCATTGTAGAGAGAATATATCATATATTGGGATGTGAGAATTATGAGTACTTCAAATTGTAATAATCCAGTTTCTGATACAACCGATCATCTATAAGATGCAACTGTAGAGCATACTTCTTTCATATTACTTAGTGGTTAGAGACTCGTGCTGATAACGTATTATAAAAGTATAGAAACAATAGAGAGAATTTATAGAGAATGAATTCTAAGGAATTCACAGGAATGAATTTCATTAATAACTAAAGCCCTATTTATATGGAAACTTCGAATGGTACAATCGTAATTACATAATTTCATCAAGGGTATAATAGTCATTCACATAAAATAATTATTCATAACTACCATATTATTCACCAAATTATTATTCCTAATAATTATTCCTAATAATTATTTTACTTAATAATTATTTATAACAGAAATAATAATCAATTACCACCAATAATAATTAATTATCATATATAGAATATTTTTAAATTTGGTATGATTATCGCAGGAGCTAGCCACTGTTTTGATCACCAAAGCTTGATGTCAAATTAAATTAGTAATTTTTTTCTTTTGTTTTTAAAATACAATGTGGGATCGTAGGAGTGGTGATAGTGTCTTTGTAACACTTACAATCCCACATCGTTTGGGTATAAGAGAGGAGTTCGGTTTATAAATTAAGAGACACATCCGATTAGATATGAGGTCTTTTGGGATAAACTCAAGAATAAAAATATATGGGTTAGTCCCAAAGAGGACAATATCGAATCGCTAGCGGATCGAACCCAAATCCGTATAATTCACCCTAGGTCATAGCAAACTAGATCTGGGTAGGCCATAACGGGGGTGGGATTGTTATAGTCTAGAACCGGATCAATCATCGATAAAGTTTCGTCTTTTTCACTTAACCAACTCTCTTGGACAAGTTTTTTTCTTTTTGATAACATTAAGTTAGTAAAGTCATAAATTATAGACGAAACAAAGATTTAAAAAATAAAAAAATAATTAAAAAAAGGAGGCAATGGAGACCACGTCACGTAACACACTATGCCCGTTTATGATAAATGGAAATATATATGCATGGCATCTTAGTTGGTTTTAGAGTATACTAGATATATATCATTCTTTTTTTTTCTTCGAGCGAAAATAGATATATATCATTCTTATGTCTTACTAGTACACATTTGCCTAAGAAAAAATAACTAAATCGACGTCAATTTCTTAAAAAGTCAACACGTAACGAAATGCGGTGACATTTTTAATTTGTTAATGAATTGTATGCAGTAAGCATCGGTTGCTTGTGAGAACCGATGCGTAAAGCTGAAAATTAAACAAGATCAAAGGCGTCAGTTGTATTGAGAAACCAATGCCCTTTCTCCTCTTTCTTTTTTTTTTTCCTCAATAGAAAATTTTATTAATGACTACTTGGGAGCGGAATATATATATGGAGAGGGCCATCAATACAATTAGGAATATCAACATAAGAAATGGGACAAGAATGAAAACGAGACTCTCGCGCCAATATGTGAGCAACCTCGTTAGCTTTCATCTCAAAATGATGAATGTGTTAGATTAGAGTTATTTAGTTATTATTATTGTTATTTGGTTATTATTATTATTATTCATTGTGTCATATTTTATTTATGGCAATTTATCTTGTATTTTTAGTTATAGAAGTTGTATATATAGTTTGAAAACCCTATTCATTCTTTTGAGCCGTCAATGAATTCTTTCTATGGTTTCTTCCTCTCTTCTCTTCTCTTCTCTTCTATTCATTGTTATTGATTAGTTTCTACATGGTATCAAAGTCTTTATGGTAGTATTTGACGTCAAAAGAGGTTAATCAAACCCTAGCAGCCTTGGATCTTCCTTCTTTTCTTTGGCCGACGAGATTTTGACTAAACCCGCGACTTTGACTTGATATTTGAACCACTTCCGGCCATTATTTTGACAAACCAAGACCATATTCGGAGTGTACGGGCGGCGGACTTTCCTCCGGTGAGGCGCGTGTAGGTCCACGCGCCACCAGATCTGCGATCGTGGCGGCCCCTTTGGATGGCGCGTGTGGTAGCGCGTCGGCGACCTCGGCGTACTTCTTTCCATGGTTGTTATCGCCTCTCTCTGTACTTTCTTACTCTGTGATTACTTTTTTGTTTGGGGTTCGGATTAAGTCGCAGCACGTGAATTACAGCCAGGCTGTAATTGTATTGCAGTTTGGTTTTGGATTTCTTACTACAGGTGAGTTGTAATTGCATTACAGGGGCTGTTTGGGGTTGCTTTTGGGGTTGTGTTGCTTGGTTTTGAGTTACTTATCGTTGTTGTTAAGTGATCTCTTGTTGTTACGTGGTCTCGTTTATTATGGCGTCTGACGATTCTCTCCAAGCTATTAGTGTTCGATTAGATGGAAAGAACTATTCTCATTGGAATCATGTAATGAAGCACTTCCTTAAGGGCAAAAAGCTATGGGGTTATGTTAGTGGCACGATTGTCAAACCCGGAAGTACCGATGATAATTATGCGACAGAAATAGATAACTGGGATGCAAACAACTCGAAAATTCTTACGTGGATTAACAATTCCGTGGATCATCGTATAGGGATTCAGTTGGCTAAGTATGAGATGGCAAAGGAAGTATGGGATCACTTACAAAAACTGTACACTAAAACTAATTTTGCGAAGCGCTATCAGTTGGAGAATGATATTCGGGCACTGCAGCAGAAAGATTTGAGCGTTTTGGAGTTCTATACGGCTGTGACGGCAATTTGGGATGAATTGGCTCTTACTGAACCTATTGGGTTGAAAAACTCTGATGAATACATTACGTATAGAGAGGAGCAACGATTGGTCCAGTTTTTGATGGCCTTGTGCAGTGATTTTGAGGGCCTCCGAGGCTCTATTTTACATCGTTCTCCTCTTCCATCTGTGGATTCTGTTGTTAGTGAGCTGGTTGCTGAGGAAACTCGATTGAAGTCTCTTTCCACTGAGGTGTCTTTACCTCATTCGGGACTTCGATTGTGGTGTATCTTCTACGCAAAATAGGGGTAAGGGGCATGCTAAGGTTCCATATGATACGTGCAGTTTTTGTAAGCAAAAAGGACATTGGCGAGCTCAATGTCCTAAGTTGTTGAAGCAGCAGTCCTTATTGTCGCAGCAGTTCTCTCGTTTACATGCCAATATCATGGCAACTATACCATCAGCTAGCTCTTCTATACTTGGACTACCACCATCGTCTGATTCTCAATTGTCTGATTTTAGTGAGCAGTTTCAGAAGTTCTTAGCCGCACAGCCACGTGCCATGTCAGCATCACATGCAGGTTTGTCATCACATAATCAATCAGGTACCTTTTCACCTTGGATCGTTGACTCAGGTGCTTCCAAACATATGTCCTCCAATTCCACTCTCTTTGATTCCTTGTGTTCTTCCCCCTCAGCTACTTCTGTTATTACAGCTAATGGCACCCCATTACCTTTAGCTGGTGTTGGCTCTATTCACACTCCTAACTTGTGTCTTTCCAATGTTTGTTGTGTTCCTGGTCTTACTTTGAATCTAGTATCCGTCGGTCAATTATGTGATTCTGGGTATTTGGTTAACTTTTCCTCAACTGCTTGTTATGTACAGGATCCACAGTCTCAGAAGCTGATTGGGATCGGCCATAGGAAGAAATGAGGACTTTATGTCTTGGACACTCTGGAACCCGCGCATGTTGCAGCCTCTGGTGTTGATATTTCATCTTTTCAGTTGAATTCTTCTTCTTCTCAATTCTATTTATGGCACTCGCGCCTTGGACATGTGTCAGCTAGTCGTTTACAGTTTTTAGTTTCTAAAGGTTGTTTAGGAGACTTAGATATTCATGACATTTCAGATTGTAGTGGTTGAAAACTTGCTAAGTTTTTTGCTTTACCATTTTCTCGTAGTACTTCTCTTTCACTTGTACCTTTTGATTTGGTTCATTCAGACGTGTGGGGCCCCGCTCCTGTTTCCACTAAAGGGGGGTCTAGATATTATGTCTCGTTCATTGATGATTATAGTCGTTATTGTTGGATATATCTTATGAAAAGACGTTCTGATTTTCTTGATGTTTACCGTTCTTTTCGTATGCTTGTCAAAACACAATACTCTGCTATAATTAAATGCTTTAGGTGTGATTTGGGTGGTGAATATACCTCGACTGCCTTTCACGAGTTACTCGTTGAAGACAGCACTATTTTTCAAACTTCATGTCCAGACACTCCTCAGCAAAATGGTGTTGCTGAGCGAAAACACAGACATATTCTTGAAACAGCACGTTCTCTTCTTTTATCTTCCAAAGTGCCCAGTGAGTTTTGGGGAGAGGCATCTCTTACTGCTGTCCATCTAATTAATCGAATCCCATCCTCTTATACCTCTTGATTGTCGCCATTTGAAACCTTATTTGGGTATTCTCCTGATTATTCTTCCTTAAGAGTTTTTGGATGCACTTGTTTTGTCCTTCGTCCTACGGTTGACCGTAGTAAATTGACTTCTCGCTCTGCTATATGTGTTTTCCTAGGCTACGGTGATGGTCAAAAGGGTTATCGCTGTTTTGATCCCATTGGACAAAAGTTATATTTGTCTCGTCATGTAGTGTTTCTTGAACACATTCCCTTCTTTTCGCTTGCAGATAATACACCTCCCGTGAGCAAGTCCGATCTTGTCCATATAGATCTCTTTGCAGATACACCCATGTCTATTCCCTCGTCTTCTTCTTCCCCTGTTGCAGGTACATATGGGTCGTCCCCGGGTGTTCCATCTCCTTCTCCTATGTCGTCTCCATCATCATCTCAGGCTGCGGATCCGCCATCTCCATCACCACCACCTCGATATCCGCCCCGTATCCGTAAGTCTACTCAATTACCTGATTTTGATTACTCTTGCTACTCCGAATCTTTTTGTTGTTTCTTATCTTCTCTTCACAAACTCTCTGAACCTTCATCTTATAAAGAAATAGCTACAGATCCTCTTTGGCAACATGCTATGGCTGATGAACTCACTGCTTTACATAAGACGGATACTTGGGAATTGGTCCCTTTACCCTCCGGTAAACATGCCATTGGTTCTCGTTGGGTGTATAAGATTAAAACTAAGTCTGATGGTACTGTTGAGCGTTACAAGGCTTGCTTGGTTGCTAAAGGGTTTGCCCAAGAGTACGGCTTGGATTATGAGGAAACCTTTGCCCCAGTTGCCAAGATGACCACTGTACGTGCCCTTATTGTCGTTGCCTCTGTTCTTCAATGGAATCTCTCTCAAATGGATGTTAAGAATGCCTTCTTGAATGGGATTCTTCACGAAGAAGTTTATATGACTCCTCCTCTTGGCGTTCCTCATCCTCCTGGTTATGTTTGTAAGCTCAACAAGGCACTCTACGGTCTCAAACAAGCTCCTCGTGCTTGGTTTGAGCGATTCTCCACTTCTCTTTTATCTCTTGGTTATGCATCTAGTCATCACGACTCTGCCCTCTTTACTCGGTGCACTTCCGCCGGACGTATTCTTCTTTTGTTATATGTTGATGACATGATCCTCACTGGTGATGATGTTGCAGGGATAGCCGATTTGAAAACTGAACTAGTTCGTCTCTTTGAGATGAAAGATTTGGGCCCCCTCTCCTACTTTCTGGGCATTGAGGTGGCTTCGTCGCCCAGAGGTTATATGCTTTCTCAGTCCAAGTATACTGCTGATATTATTGCACGTGCCCGTCTCACTATATCAAGACAGTTGATAGTCCCATTGAGACCAATGCTCGTTATTCTCCTACAGATAGAGTTCCGTTGGCTGATCCCACATTGTATCGCACTGTTATTGGTTCTCTAGTTTATCTTACCATTACACGTCTTGATATTGCGTATGTTGTGCATGTAGTTAGTCAGTTCGTCTCTACTCCTACTATAGCTCACTGGTCTGCTGTTGTGCGTATTTTGCGATATCTTCGTGGTTCCTGTTTTCAGAGTCTTTTTTTCCTTCGACCTCATCCCTTGAGCTCCGTGCCTATTCCGATGCTGATTGGGTAGGTAATCCTTCTGATCGTAAGTCCACCACCGGCTTTTGCATCTTCTTAGGTGACTCTCTTATTTCGTGGAAGAGTAAGAAACAGTCTGTTGTTTCGCGCTCCTCTACCGAAGCAGAATACCGTGCTATGGCCTCTACCACTGCTGAGATTGTTTGGTTGCGTTGGTTATTTGCTGATATGGGTGTTCAGTTTTCTTCTCCTACTTTACGAAGGCTCACCCTGTTCCACGCTTCCGTTTCTTGCTTGACAAACTCTCGCTGTTGTCTGCTATCATATCGTGAGTTTGCGGGGGGATGTTAGATTAGAGTTATTTAGTTATTATTATTGTTATTTGGTTATTATTATTATTCATTGTGTTATATTTTTGTTATGACAATTTATCTTGTATTTTTAGTTATTGAAGTTGTATATATAGTTTGAAAACCCTATTCATTCTTTTGAGCTGTCATTGAATTCTTGCTATGGTTTCTTCATCTCTTCTCTTCTCTTCTCTTCTATTCATTGTTATTGATTAGTTTCTACAGAATGGAGAAATTCCGTTCACTGTGGAGTAACCTTCGGCATGAATCCACCAGCGAGTCAAACTCGGTGAGATCATGAGCTTTCGACATAAGAGCATTGGCGACAAAATTTGCATCAACTTCAAACTCCACCCGCTCATAGCCTTGTGACCATACCCAGTCTATAATCGAGGATGATAATTAAGGTATATATCTAGATGATAGAAGAATTAATGCTTTTATTACTAGTATATAATCCCGTATTAGTTACTACCTCCGTCCCAAAAATATAGTCCACTATCATTTTTCGTCCATCTCAAAATATAGGCCACATTCTCTTTAAAGATGTAGTTAAAATATTACTTATTTTTTATGCTCTTATTTAATATACATTATTATCATCAAAATAGAGTAATTGAAATAAAATATCAAATAAATGAGAGGGCATATTAGGAAAATAATCTTGAATTGTACTTTTTCAATACCATTAATTGTATTTTTATTAATATGTGTGAAGATAAGAAAATGACTATAATTTTGGAACGGAAATAGTATCATTCTATGCTTTCGCCTGCATTATATTGGTATCAGGGCCTATTCTACGCTCTTGTCGATGGGTTGGGGAAGACATATGAGACGTCATGGTACTAAGGTTGATACTGGGAAACATGAAAATCAACTAATACAAATCAACCAACAGCTGAAGGTTGTGATGAAAAAGATGGTAGGATTGATTGATCTTTTCGGCACTAGCCTAGAGGGACGAGATGGTAGTCGTGATGTGAGCATTATGGCTAGGCGAGACTGCCATGATGGTGGGATTAATTATGAGTCTAATAGTGGACCTGTTTCTAGACAAAGAATCCAAGAATTTAGAGTCTACCGACGGCCAAAAGGGTACCGTTGGTTTTGGGATTGGCGATGAATGTCATTAGAGAAGCAATTTGAATTTTTGTACAGATTTTGAGTTGAAATCTAGTATTAAATTAGGTCCCATTAATCCTAATTTAATGGTGGATGAGGAGTATGATGGTTCACCTACTTTTGATATCGATGGTAGCCTACTTTTGACATCGATGGTGAAGAAGAATTTTTAGATATGAACAAAAAAATGTGATTTGGATATGCAACTGCAGGATAAGGAAGTGAACGATGATGTCATAGATGTCATGCAATTGGGCATAGGACTAACGATAAGAAGGGGCAAGATGAAAGTGGAATGACCTTGAATTTTTAGGTTGTTGATGCTTATTGGCTTGAAAGACAGATTTCTTAGACTGGTTATCAACATTATAATGAATTACTTTGCAAGCTTAAAACTTGTAGGAGGCAATATGGGTGTGCAAAAGACTTGGTATGACTTTAGTTGTGGAGTAGTGGAATTCTTTGTGAATGACAAATATGTAATTTATATGCTCGATTTTGTTTGTTTAATATTACATTATGTTACGGGTAACTTTC
This sequence comes from Jasminum sambac, assembly GCA_018223645.1. Taxonomy (NCBI): domain Eukaryota; kingdom Viridiplantae; phylum Streptophyta; class Magnoliopsida; order Lamiales; family Oleaceae; genus Jasminum; species Jasminum sambac. Next base: position 46,511,091 of record CP073640.1, read on the forward strand.
CATTTATCGTTGTGGGCATGTCAAGTGGAGTATATTTGCTATGCATCATTAGGTGAAAACATCGGTCCAAGATTCAAGGACGAATCTTCTCCAACCGGGAGAATGATGGAGATGGAATGTAATTAGACTACAAGTTTAAATATTTGCTTATTTATTTATTTCTTTGTTGTCAAATCAATAGTTTTTTATTTAAACATAGTTAAAGTCTATTGACAAGCAGCCATTTATGAATATTAAATAAAAATATTGAAGTGTTTCTTCAATCTCAAGCTTCGATGGTTGATTCAAGCATGAATCTCCATTTATAATCCCCCTCTTAGTTATCAGTCTATGCTTCTGCCTACATCAGAAAAAGTCTACAAAGAAGGATTCTAAGCCACCAGGTATTCTTGTTTGCCCCTTATTATAGTTTGATCACTTACACTTTCTTAATCTTAATTGTTAATTGCTACTATAGGTCAAAAGTGTAGAGGTAAAAAACAAAAAAATAAAATAAAAATAGGCTGAAGCTGGTTGTGGTTGTGCCACTATTTCTTTGCTGCAATATGAACAATGTGAAATGAGAATTCCAGGCAAGAAGGTGAGTGATTAAGTTGATTTTCTATCGACTTGTTGGGGTAGTCTTTTAATCTGTATGAGTACGAATTTCAGGTTGGCCTCATCATTGGTCGAGGTCGTAGAACCGTCCAAAAGATGCCATCAACTTCAGGCGCTCATATCAAAGGACGTTTGATCTAGATTTTTGAAAAAAAATATAACAAATAAATAAATAAATTAGATTGTGGATAAAGCATTTTTATGTTGAGAGAAAAGAATCACATTTTGGTTTTGTGGGGGACAAAATGGTGGAAAAAACCTATTTGTTAGGGGTAAAAATGTAAAAGAACATCAAATGTATTCCTTTTTTATATTTTCCACCCTTCATTTTGCAGCGGGCATCTTTCTCGGAAAACGTAATTTCTGTTTTTTTTTAATAATAACAAAGTTTAAATTGAATTAATATCATTAAAGAAAAATTATAATATCATTATTTTTTATTATGGAAATATCACAAATTTTAAAACAATTTTTATGCACGACAAACATAGTAGTAATTGTTAAGTTCTTATTTCTATCATATATAAATATTTTTCACCCCGTCTTGACTCGTAAATCCTGATATTGCGATATATAACTGTACATGACTAAATATCAATCTCTTCAAGAAAATGTCAACAATATCCAAGAGCAATTGTATTGTGAAAATCACTAATGTTAGAAAATCTTACAACACGATACCTGTATTCGATTTGATTTGTACATTATTATCATTATAGATCAAGATTTTAAATCTTATAATATGAGCATAAACTTTTAATTTATTTACTATTATAAAATTTAAGCATTTTCATATTTACATTCCAATGTATCGCACGAAAATCACCAACGTTAACAAATGTTTTTCACATTGGCTAATTAAATTATTGAAATAGCGTATACTAATTTCATGTAAAAAAAAAATACAGAGAGTAAGTATCATGTAAAACTACTAATGTTTTTAATCCCATCTCAGTTTTCGACCTGGCCAAGGGATTGGATCAAGGGTTAGAAAGTCGATCTGAAGTTTGACTCGGGATCGACCCGGTAACTAAAATAATATTAAATAAATAAATAAAATAAAAAATATCATAAGATTTAAAAAATTAAAGAAAACACAAAAGACAAGTCAAACTCAATCCTAGGTCACACGGGGTCGATCGGATTTCTCAAGTAAACCCGGGTCAATGATCGAGTTTGATCAAACCGAGTTTTATGCTTCACTTGGTCAGGTTTTCTGGTCAAATCGCTGTTTACTTGATCCGACCAGCCAAGTCGAGCTGGGTTTCAAGTAATGAAAAATACAATACTTATGACATTGAATTCAAATTTCAAATAATAATTAAACATTTGCAGATAACAACGATATCAATTTACAACCAGATAAATAATTAAAAAATATATAAATAAAAATAGTAATATGTTACAAACTTGGAAAATGCATTAAGCTCCCACCCACCATTAAAAATAATGTAGCACTTAAATAAAAAGTTATCATTTTCCCAGTTTCTAAATTTTAAGTTCATAAATTTATTTAAAAATTAAATATTTGAGAAAAAACACTATCATTGCAATTTTACCCAAAAAATTATTTCAAAACAAATTGTTGATGTTACTTTTACCAAGTAAATTTTTTTTTTTTACATAGTGACATAACTAACTATATCTACAATTAGCAAAATTACAACAAAAAAGTATTTTAGTGAACGTAAGATTAAATTATTATAAATTAAGAATATACGCTCATACTACAAAAAACTGAGCCTTTAGAGGGGATTTGTTGCCCCTATTGTTTTTACATGTAAACCTTTAGGGACAGTGTACCATTTTGTCGTCCCTAAAAGTTTACAAGCACGAACCTATGAGGGTGAATGACGGTCATAAAGGCCTTGTTTTTTGTAGTGTCATCTAGTTAAATAACAACTACTATAAAGATCAAATATTGTGCATCAAATAATAAAATAACAAAATTTAGGTACGACATTCTAAGTCAAATATGTTTTTAATGTTTTATTTTTTCAAATAGATAAGGAGCTTATCTACAATTTAATAAAAAGTTCATCCAATTTAATCTCTACAATGATTTTTTTTAATCTATAAAATGAAAATAAATTTAAATCATTGTTAGTAAATCACACTATAAGAGCTTATATTCAAAAATATATGCAACATGTTATTTAAAAAAAAAGAATATGCAGTATAAATATTAATTTAATATTAGTAAAAAAATAATAATTTACAAATAGAAAATAACTTAGAAATAATTTCAATTACATTATTGATAGAACCTCAAGGGGAAATGAATAATTACATTGTTTAAAAAATATTAAAATATATAATTATTTATCTTTTAATTATTAAATATACTATTTTAGCTAAATATGTAACAATTAATCAATTATAGCATTCATTTAAGTAGTTAATTATGGACATAAATAACAGTATAAAATATAGTTTTATTATTTAAAATATTAATCTAAACAGAGGAAATTGAAAAGGAAAGAATAAAAAACTATTTAACAGAAATTTTAGAGCAAGTGGTAGATAAGGAATAAGCAAAAACTACGAACGATGAAAATTCCATATAGGTAACCAACCACATTAACTATTCGACTAACATCACATACTTTTAACTCAAAATTTTAGCAGAATAACTTTTTTTAAATAAGCAAGTTGGTAATTCTCAAATGAATAGTATAAATAATTAAAATTCAATATTATATTATATTTTAACTTTGAATGTAAAATATCATTTAAAAGAAATTTTACAAACCATAATCCTCATGTTGCAATAACAATATTATGATTCTCGATTCTTGAATGAAATACTCATTCAAGTTCATTTACTAAATATTAAAATAATATATCTTTACATGATTTTTTTATAAGGGAATTAATGTAAACTAAAATATCAATTAGATAATGACGACAAAATTATATTTGGACATTCAAAAAAATATAATTCAATAGAAGATATTATAAAAAGATAACATTTTCTGAAAATTATGTTTACTTATTATCTCTTAGTTAATTTAGAGTATTTCTTATATAAAAAATGCATAGTTTACAACTATGCATCATTTATTTACGAAATTGATTTTAATATTAATTTATTATATTTGAAAACTAATAAAAATATTTGAGTCGCTAATAAATATGCAAATAATTTACAGTTTTTTTTTAAAAAATAGCATTAATTAGAAAGTATTCAAGTGTATAAAAGTATATATTATGATTATAATTATAATAACAAAAAATTAGTAAAAGATGTAAATTTATTAAAGGTTATACGAAAAATATAAGTCAAAATCTGTTTTAAAAAAATCTCAATATAAGTCAAAAAATTTTTAAAAGAATTATATTGAATGAAAAAGTCGAGAAGAATAAAAAAAAAATTCCATTGCATATTGTACAATGTATGGGCATTGCCCAATGTGCAATTCCAACGCATTTCAAATGCCCGTGCATTACACACTGTGTAATACACTCATTTCATTAATAAAAAAAGGGAGGCCACATTGAAACCCCAAACCACGTTGGCTTAATGTAAAAGAAAAAATCGAAAATAAAAAAAGTCCTTCGCTGGAAAACGCAAATCTGATTGCGTTTTAGTATAATTAAGACTTCTTGTTTATACAATGGATGTTTAACTCACAATGAAGTTTGAATTGATTATGTAGATTTCTACCTTTAAGTCAGTTAACTTTAGGGATTGATTGGCGCTTTTATGTGCATTTAGTTTATTTGAACATGTATATTTGGCTTATTAATGACTCCAGAAGCGTATAGCAATTTTGTGATGTATTGTATAGGTTGTTCACTGTCCGTAGGGTGCGAGATGTAGAAACCGTTTGAGAAGGAAGGCAATGATAGAAATACACGTTAAATCATAAATGTTAAGTGACGTTAAATTAATAAAAGTGCAATAAGGGTAAAATAGTAAATGTCCAATTTTTGTCCACTTGTTTGTTAACTCTTGGGCGGCCTAGCATTTTTTATTTTTTTATTTTATTTTTAGTTTTTGTTGGATGATGATTGGTAGACTGTAGAAGGATTCCAAATATCATTGTATAATCCATGTAGCTTGGTCAAGCAAGTGATATTTGATGTTTCTTGTATCCCTTTTACAGTTGTTTTTCCAAGGTTAAATATGTCCGATAGAAGCCATTGTGAACAAAGTTGATCACCAAAGAAACTTGATGTTGAAATTAGGAATTAGCGAAGTTATAAATTATAAAGTGTGAAAATAGAAAAATGTTGAAAGGTCAATCGATGGACGAAACAAAGATAGCCTAGAATGGGGACCATGCAACACACTGTGGATGTCAGTTTTGTGATACCACTATTAAATGTGTATTTTACACACTTATTTATATCTCTAAACCAATAATTTATTGTTAGATTGAGCGGATTTCTACTTTATATTTTGTATATATTGTGATTTTAGGCACAAATCCCTAATGTGGAGAAGAACAAGGTAAAAAGGACTAAAATCATCAAATTTCTTGAAGTTGGGGACCAAACTGTAACTCTTCAACAGAGGAAAGATTTTGGATGAAATTAAGTTTGGTCCTTTTTTGAAAGAAAACCCAAAGGTTGAAGGACTTTTTGTATTATTTCTCCAAAAATAAAATAAAATAAAAATAAAAATAAAAAAATTTTGTGCGGCCAAGCTGTAGCCTACAGGCCCAATTTGTAGCCGATCAGTAGAAATGTGTGGCCACACATTGATAAGAACCAACACCAGTGTTTTTTTTTTCTTCTTCTCTCTTTACTCCCTTTCTTACTAACAAAAGGAGGGATTTTTTGGGAATGGTTGAGACATGAATTAGGGCATATATCCCACATTCTTAGATCTCTAATTCCTCATTCAATTCTTAGTTCTTAGTTTAGCTTAGGGTTTCCAAATTTTCTCTTCTTCTTTCATTTTCTTTTCTTTTCTTCCTTTCTTCTTTATTTTCTTCTCTTCTATTCTTCTAGTTCTTGTTTGGGGCTTGAATTAAGGATAATGCTTGGAATAGATGATGAAGAGAGTAAGAAGAGATGATAGGGGATACGGAGGAGTCAATAATTAGCAACAAAGGGAGAGATCTTAGCTTGCTCTTGCATTTTCCATTTTCTTTTCCATTTATGCTTTGAATGCACAATATCTTGTATTTTCTTCAATATGAGCTAAAGTTGTATATGTTAGGACCATTAATAATCTTAACCTAGTTTAGTTAATGAAAATGTTTATAGTTTTGGAATTGTTTGCTCTTCTTTATGTGTAGTTTCTTTTGAGCTTAATCCTATGTATTTGCTTGATTACCAAATATGTGCTTAGTAAAGTATGCATCTGTTGAGAGAAAGTATGCATTTTAGACCATGGAGTAATCACTCTAGGTTCTTATAGGGAATAGAAATATGCCCCTGAGCCTAGGTGGTCCATTGAGCTATTCTCTCAAACCCAATGCATTTGGTTGATTCTAATCGACATAGAGATCTAGTAGGTTGAATCAATCACTTAGGGTTGGTTTGACGCTCAAAAGAGGTAATTGGCTAAATTAGGAGAATCGGACCTAGCATAGAAGATAAGTGACATCTTGAGATAAACAATGAGTTGATTAGACAACGGTTAAGTGAAATCATGAATCCCAACTAATTATTAATAATTTGAATTAATCCTCATTCACTCCCATTTCATATCATTAGTTTATTTGCTTTGTTTTAGTTTAGTTAACTCAACCTCGACACCGTTTAATTGTGTGTGTTTCCTTTTTCTTTTCACGCTTTGCTAGAATAAGTGATTCAATACATATACCAATCATCATGGGTATGATAATTCGAACTCACAAAATTCACTTTATTCCTTGCTACAACTCAGGCACTTGCAAAATTTCCACACATATCTCGTGCGTATTAACCACTATAAAAATAGGACTTGTAAAGATGACGGTCATCCCTTATAGCCTCGTGTCTAGAGAGTAATAGTAGCGACGTTACTCATATTACTCTATAAACACAAAGGTATAGGGGTGACTAAATGGTTCCTAAACGTCCAGTTTCTTGTAGTGACACTCTTTAGCACATGGAAGATGAAACTAAATCCTTTCTTCTACATTGAAAAAATTACTTTGTACCATTTGGTATTGAAAAACTACAATCCTATTGTGTATGCTCAACGATTCTTGAGATGATAAATACAAATGGTGTATTTTCGGTTCCTCGATCCTTCCCTTTTAGTACAGCATTCATCATGTTTAAAAGCCACTTTTTTGTCTGTTATCTAAGAAAACAAAAAGGAGAAAATTGTTTTTTAAACACATTGCAAAAAGTTTCATTTTGTTGCAACTGAATCAGAATCAATTCCTGAATTTTGCCTTGACATTGAGAGGACACTTGATGTAGTTTTTGGATGGTAAGTTGAGATTCTATTCCCCTTTTCATCATAAAGAATTGTGTCGTCATCTTCTTGTGGAACCCTACATTTTTCTCCTAAAATTATAGTTTTCTTCCAGATTGAATCTTCATGCTTTAACTTCTTCTCTTTCCTCTCCTCCTTACGGTTCGCTATCGCATTTCCGAGCACTCTCATGCTCATGCTCGTCGATAACTTTCCGTGCAACGACCCAACGGTCGAATTCGACCGGTGGTGGTATGAGGCAGCCCTTTTGTGTTGCATCCCAGGCGGCGGCGGCAATGGCCGCTGCATTTCTTCGTCTTGTCCTTGGGCTGCTGTGTCTGAGGGATCCACTTCACCTAATGGTTTATCCGATCCATCTTTTCCGTTAGACGAAATGCCTAGCTGAGAATTCTCGGCTTTTGCGTTGTCGCCTTTTGACTGGGGATCTGATTTCTTACGCGATAAAGAACCACATAGAATCGAAATTACGGCCATTGTTGCAGTAATGCATATTATGAACAATGAAAATGAGATGAGATGATGATTACTTGAAGGGCTCTCGGCTATAGGAATTTTTCTTCCCATGGCTGAGAAAAAAAATGAAGAAATTCGATCCTTTCGATCGCGTCACACGAAGAACATGACACGGCGTGTTTTCAATCCCCTTCAACCCTTTTCGTATGGCTTCGACTATTTTCGAGGCCTCGGAAACTGCTCTCTCTCTCTCTCTCTCTGTGTATATATATGTGACTATGTAATCTTTCGACCTTATTGCAAGAATAAAAATTTGAGCGACAAGGTTGTCTTTTTTTTTGGTTGGATTGTTAGAGAGAAGGGTGTTGATGGTTGAAGAGGATGAAAACTAGAAAGCAAATGGTTTGTTTTGATTTTCCTTTGTATTGTTTCCGAAACAGATTGCTTAAATTGAGGGTTGCAATGCCAAAAGCAGAGGCGGGGAACCGTACTCTCATATTCCAGCTTGCCTTATTATATTAACCGTTAAATTAGTTAGTTATTCCATTTGAAATTTTTCATTTTTTTTCCTCATGCATTTGGATTTACAAATATTAAATTAAATATCTTTGAATGATTATATATGGCAAAAAATGATTGTGTAGTTAACTAGAGATGTTAAAAGATATTGACACCAAGCTTTTTATAAATACGCCATGTTTTATTTATCTTAATGATCCGTGAAGTTTATTTATTTTTACATTTATATCCCTAATTTTTTTCCATTCTTTTAGGCAACCTTCTATTATTTAATAATTATTTCCTTAAATAATGATTCTCGTCAAAATATTTTTTGTATTAATGTACGTACTTACAAATGAGGAAAAGATAAGAAATTACACTTAACTATTTGCCTCTTTTTTCTTTTTTTACTTATTCAAGATATTTAATCAGTTTCTAAATGCAAAATTTATTTGAAATCCTTTATTGAATACAAGATGTGCCAGTCGATGGCAGGTTAATAATGAAATTGTGAACGAACAAAAGCACATAAAGACAATAAACACTAGTAAACTGAAGCACATGTAATGGAATTAAATATTCCCTTCTTCTCATAAAGATAGCCTCGCTTCACTAGCACAAAAAGAATTTAGGTGGCAGTTGTTTTAGAGTTAGGGTGGCGGTTTTTTGATCGCCACCCAAAATGACGACACCCAAAATCGTCGAAACGGTGGCGGCTGAAAAACACCACCCAAAAAAGACTTAGGGTGGCGGTTGTTAAATTGTTTTTAACAACCGCCACCCTAAGTGTTTAAAAAAAAAAAGATTTAGGGTGGCGGTTTTTTTTAACAACCGCCACCCTAAAAAACAACCGCCACCCTAAGTATTTTTTAATAAAAAAAAGACTTAGGGTGGTTTAATAAAAAAAAAGACTTAGGGTGGCGGTTGTTAAAAACAGTCGCAACCCTAAGTTTAAAAAAAAAAACAGATTTAAGGTGGCGGTTGTTTTTAATAACCGCCACCCTAAGTCTTTTTTTTTTGTTTTAAACACTTAGGGTAGCGGTTGTAGCGGTTGTTTTAACAACCGCCACCCTTTCTACCTTAAAAAAATACTTAGGGTGGCGGTTCTAATGCAAAACCGCCACCCAAAATCTATTTTTTTTTAAGATATGAGGATTGAAAAACACAGAATTAGGATTGCAAGTAAAAATGAAATAATTTTTATTCAAAATCAATCGCCTCTAATTACAACAAAATGAACAATCTAAGAATAAAAACATGAAATTATAAGATGAAAAACTAAAAATTACATTTTGAGAATTTAGACGACCTCAGATTGGCCTGAAACATGGGGTCACGACGATAGCGGTGAGTGTCGTAGATCTCGTCGCGACGATTCCGGAATGGTGTAGTGGGCTGAAAACGGACATCGTATGCAAAAGTTATGGCTATTTAAAGTTTGCATGCTCAAAAACTCGAAAAAAATTATATTAACTATTACACGAAATTGGAACCAAAAGATAGAAGAAGCTTACCTTGCTTAAAATGTGCCATCAATTTGTGAAGAAATTGAACTTAAATCAGATTTGAAGTCGTGAATATTGTAAGAAATTGCGAAAAATTTTCGAAAGAAGAAGGAAAGAAGCGGAAATATGGTTATCTAGTGAGTTGGTGAAATATTTAAAGAGAAATAGTGGCGGTTGTAGCAAAAAAGGGTCACCCAAAAGTACTTTTAATAATAATAAAAAAAAACGGGTGGCGGTTGTAGTACGGAACCGCCACCCAAAATTTAAAATAATTTTTTTTAAATGCATACGATGGCGGTTGTATAGTTACAACTGCCACCCAATGTTGTTATTATTATTATTATTATTTTAAATTCTTTGATTTAGGGTGGCGGTTGTGTGTACAACCGCCACCCTAAGTGTTTTATTTTATTTTATTTTTTTAAATTTGCTGGTTTAGGGTGGCGGTTGTGTGTATAACCGCCACCCTAAATGTTTTATTTATTTACTAGTTTGCACCCCCCGTGCGTTGCACGGGAGTAAAGCTGTATAGATTTGCATGAAATCTAAAAAAAAAATTATTTAGATTGATTTTTGTGGTAAAGAATAATGCAAAATAAATTTTTTAATAAATGACAGTTGTATTTAATCGATAACACCATCACGTAATATAAAATGTAAATAATGTTAATAATAACGAAATATTATAGAAAAGAAAATTTAAGTTTTTCATTTTATATTGTACTCATAATTCAATAAATTTATCTATGGTCGGCTATTATCCTAGATTAAATTATAAAAAGATTTTACAATAAAAATCCATAAAATATAAAATATATAATCAATTAAATACTATTGAAATAATAATTACTTAGCTCGAAATGTATACAATTCAAGGATATTAGCGTCCCATTTCGCGATCACCGTCTATTAGCTGTGCTTTTTTTGTAAATCGATAATATACAATGTATTAAACTTACTTTTTTTGTACGAATAGAAAAATAATAATTGATAATGATGTATATAAAAAATTTTAATTCAATATCATTCAAACTTTGAACTCGACAAAGGAATAATATAACCACAATAAACTAATTTCAAACCGATTCATAATAATTATTCATCTAAGTAGCACGACACTATGTAAGAGTGCAGTGCAGTTCTTCATTGTTGAAACAAATTGTAATTGCACAAATGAGAATAATAAAAAAAATAACCAACGTAGAAACAAATAAAAGTAACATAACATAATCGGACTATATATTACACAATAAAATAAATTTAGTGAATAACTAATAATATACTCTTCATCTAGAGGACTCATTTGTAGCCTTCCATAATTGATAATAGAATCCATCTATCATATCGTTGACGTAAATAAAAACATCATGTTATAGACTCGAACGGTTTGCACAAAGTGACTACTTTTTTCATTTATGCTATATAGTAAATCACTTAAGACAGCGGAGACATCCCTGATTCGTGGAAGCTCGGTCACTTGCCCTTACATACAATACAATGAAAATTTTCTCTCTCAACATTTTTCATAACGCTTATGTATTTTTTTATCATACCAATATATCGCGTTACAAAGTTGACACATATAGGTGGGATCTCCTAAATATGTATATGATTCACCTAGAAAAAAGTCTATATATTTTCTAATCCTACCAAAAAGAAACATAGAAATCAAAATTATTATATAATAGTTTCATTTAATAAGTAAGTCCTCTTTACATATATGTTAAATCATTGTGATTCTTTGTAATTTTTAATTTATAACTAGGTAGAATACAATGTATGTTAATTGTTAAGAAATTTCTCTACTACTTTTAGAAACTAATTAGAAAATATTGATGTCCCTTTTGAGCTGTAGAAAATTAGCAAATAAAGAAAATCTTGCTGCGCTAGGAAATTTTTCTACTCCGCACTAAAAATGTAAAGATATAATTAAAAATACTTAAAGTATAAATTAAAGATATAATAAAAAAATTTAAAGTAAAAAAATTTAAGATATAATCTTGTTATGTTAGGAAATTTTTCTACTCCTAAATAAAAATTAAAGATATAATAAAAAATATTTCCTTTCTTTATTAAGTACAAATTCAAGATATAATTGAGAATATTTAAATTAAAACTTAAATGTATAATTTTGCTGTACTAAAAATATTAGTGGAAAAAATATTAAATTTTTTCATTTCAGATTATACAAATATTCTAAAAGTATAAACATAAGTTGACAATAAGAGATAAATTGTTAACAAACAAAAAATTAATTTAAACATTTATTAGTGAAAATTTTTTGAAACTTATACTTAAAGATTAAACAAATATTCTTAATTTATTTAAACGTGGATTTAACTAGTACTTTAAAAAAATAAAAATAAAAAAATGCACACATTGGGGGATTAAATAAATACATTTTTTTAAAAAATAAATTATTATTAGTTAGCAATTTTATTCACCATGCTAAAAAGGAGCATGAATATTATCCTCATTTTGGAGGATCGATATAAGTGGGTAAAAAATTTAAAATTAATTTTTTTTGTTTCATATTATTTTATTCATCGAGAGCTTAAAAAAAATAGTTTTGATATATAATTTTTGTTATTTCAAAAGTTACTTATTTTACAATTAAATAAGTAATTTATCGCTAAAAATAAGTAACTTTTAAAATAGTAAAATTTATACATCAAAACTATACTCATATTAAACTTTCGATAAATAAAATAATATGGAGCAAAAAAACTCAAAATTTTCAATTATTTACCCCTTAAATTGATCCTCCAAAATGAGGTTAATGTTCACCCTCATTTTTAGAGAACAAATTTGTTCACCCTATTAAAAGATGGTGAACATCAACCTCTTTTTTGTGGGTCGATTTGAGGGTAAAAAAATTAAAAATTTTAATTTTTTTGTTCCATGTTATTTTATTTGTCGAGTGCTTTAATATGAGTATAATATTGATATATAATTTTTATTATTTTAAAAGTTATTTATTTTACTGGTAAATAAGTAGCTTATGACTAAAAATAAGTAATTTTTAAATCAATAAAAATTATATATCAAAATTGTACTCATGTTGAAGCTCTCGACGAATAGAATAATATGGAACAAAAAAGATTAAAAAATTTCAATTTTTTATCCCTCAAATCGACCCACAAGTAAGAGGGTGATGTTCACCCTTTTTAGGGTGAACAAAATTATTGTCTATGATTTATGACACTTGGCAGAAAATAATTGGTCTAGCAAATTTATAACTAAAATCTTATCCTAATAACTGTTTTGCAATTGAACAACTGTCAATCAAACCTTATTTTATATATTATATAGATTTTTTTTAGATTTGTTGATTTAGGGTGGCGTTGTGTGTACAACCGCTACCCTAAAAGTTATAATTTTTTTTTTTAAAAAAAAATTGCTTAGGGTAGCTGTTGTGTGTACACCTGCCACCCTATCCACACCATATGGTGGCGGATTTCAACACAACCGCCACCCTTTCTTTAGTACAAGCACCAATGGTGGCGTTTTCATTAAAAACGCCGCATAATGGGCGTCCCCTAAAGCCAATTGTGTACTAGTGCTTTGATTTTTATACGGATTAAGAAATTACAATTAATTTTGTTGGAAAAGTAATTTACTTGATATTTTCGAATATATTGCTACATTAAATAATGATAATTTATTTTAATTGATAACAACACATATTATATAGGAGTATAATGAGAATTTAGAATATTTAATACACTATAAAAAAGAAACTGGATTATAATTTGAGATGGGCAAAATAAGACTATCTTTTCTAGTTTTATTGCTTAGTGGCATGTGAGATGTGTACTTTAATAAAATCAATAATGTAGCTGAAATTTGTTGATTAAATAATTTTACATAAGGAATTATTTAAAAATTAAAATCTATATATCTATAAAACCAGCACATTTTCCCGCCACTTTCACCTATTTTTCTGAATTAAAAAATCAATTTTTAATTATGGGAACGAGTTTTACCGCTTCTACATGTCTTTTCCAACTCGACTTATCACCCCTCATCTTTTGATAGAATCACTCCTTATCTCTCAAATCCGAGTTATTATCATGTGTGATTTTTTTAAATCTCCCATCCATATCTTTTTACCATGAAAAAAATGAAAATATGTTATTATAATTTTTATTTTACACATATTTTAAATTATAACTTGGCCATAAATCTCCCCGTGCAATGCACGGGAGAAAATACTAGTTAATAAAAAATTGAGAATAATAATTTTATATCTTAATGATATGGTTGATATATTTGTCTAAATAATTATACATGTGGAGGAATTAACAAATTAAAAACTAACTCATTGTAAACAAAAAAAAAAAAGATTCATTACCAGTCTTAAATCTATAATTTTAGACCAACAATTTATTCTTAGTTCAAAAATTATCTTTATTTATTTTTATTGACCAATTATGTTACGTGTGAAAATATTTTTTGAAACACCTGTAAATTATGTTTTCATGCATAACCCACTTAATAATCACTAATCAGTACTATCATTCCTATTACTATTACTATTATTACTAATTACTATTACTATTACTAATACTATACTAAACTATACTAATATATAAAATGGTGGATAATGGAAACTTTTGATTTCCCTATTTTACTCTTTTATATATTTTATAATTTCAAGTTCATCCTTACCTCATTAATTTGCAAAATAAAAAATAAAAACTCTTTATTTTCCTTTGATTTTTATTATCTTTTTTTTTATTCCTTAAATCTCGCCCTCATATTTTTCTCTCACGAAATTGACATTATATTTAAGTAAAAAGTATGTAATGTAGATGTCAAATCAAACGTCTCAATTTGAAGTTTAATATGAGCTTGTAGATGTCAAATCAAATATCTCAATGAAGTTCAATACGAGCTCACTTTCAGAAGCTAATTATAAATGTATAATTTTTCTTAAGCGTCAAAGACTTTGGGTAAAAGTTTATTTTTATATTTTGCATTTTGTATCAAAAACTCAACCTTTGATGCATTGTTAAATTAAGTCCAAATTATTTTTTTAATTTATCAATTTAGTCCGTATTTAGTTTAATCTTTTTATTTTATATTAATATCCATAGCTTAGTTGGTATTTTCATCTTTTAATCTAATTGTGAAATATTATATCTAATGAGACTTAATCTATAAATCAACAAATTCGTTTAAAGGTATATTTGGGGAATTATAGGAGGTTTTAGTGGTAAATAAGTATAAGTTGAAGAAAAAAATAGGGTAAAACAAAGTTTCAAAATTGAGATACTTTCTTTAATGTTAACTTCTTATAATAATTGAGGATGTAATACAATTAATTACTTTTTAAAATTATATGTTAGATTCAAATAGTAAACATATGGTGAATCAGTGTATTTAAATATAAGATGTGGCATTGAAAATAAGAAACTTTTTCCTCCCAATCCTTCTTATATTTATTTTTATCTTTTTAAAGAATAACTTAATATTTATTCAGGTTATAAATTACGAAATATAAATCTATAGAGATTGTAACAAATTCTAGTTTGCTTGTATTTTATTATTATTATTATTATTATTTTTGTATTGATACAATTGTCTCTATATTTTATTATTCTACAATAGCAGATGCAAAACAGGTGTTACAAATCCTGGTGCGAAGCATGCGTTTTTTACTAGTTCTTTTAAATTTCCAAATGGTGGTCAAAAAACTATGTACAAAGTGGCACAATTACAATATTTATTTATGGTTAATTTAATGGCATATTATAGAAGCTTTTGAACTTCAGCGTTATGTCAAGTACATTCAGTAAATCAAACTAAAATGAAATTGTAAATACATTTTAAAGTTTAGTATGACACTTCAAAAACACTAAAACAATGTACAATGGCATTTAGTGTATTTAACTCGTTTGTTCTTCTGACTATTTACCACACTTTTTTTTTTTGGGAGAAAATTTATCACACTTTATAAATAACTAAAATTGATATTTTACTATTCAAAAAAAAAATTGATATTTACCACTTCCATTCGCTAATACTCGATTCCGTCTAAAAAGCCCCAATTTTCACTCGGTCTATGTATTGAAACTTGTTCTGAGAGAGCACAACATCAATAACACTTGCTCTTTTTATGGTTAGTATAGTCCCATATTAGGACCCCCAACGCTCCATCTCGCCATTGTTAGGTTGTCCGTAGATTGATTCGAAACCAAAATCGATTCAGACTGGATGCAATACATACGATCGTTATATGCAAAATAAAAAATTGAAACAAAAATCATTATTCTCATTAAAATTGCAAACATCGTGGCACATAGTAGTCGGCACCAGTTTCCTCGTTTATTTGGTCGATCGGTTGTAGAAAATGCTGTACCTTGGGGTCGTAGGGGAATTAGTAGAAATCGGTGGGATCAAGTAGCTCATTTTGTTTAAACTTGGAATTTATTTTCACAATAATAGAAGAATTTACGTCTAAAGGCTTTGTATGGGTGATAGTGACGAAGAAATAGATAGTATGTCTCTCAAAATTTATAGAGAAGAACTTATTTAATCAAGAATGTTTTAAAAGTTTTATCAATTGTTAACTAATACTATTTCATGTGCTCGTTTTCAACCAAATATGTTATTAAAAAAAAAAAAAAAAACCCACTCTGTTACAAAATTCTGGCATGCATGGCAAGAACTGTGCAATTCAATTTGGAGAAGTAGTACCATTACTAAGAAATAATAAGTATGGTCTTTCGTTTTCAAGTAATCATGTATCATGGATGATACATTGCTCATCCTAATGTTGTCACACAATAACAGAGTGGTTGGTAAGTGGATTCTATTGCTACATAGCAGTAAAGGATAGCCGCCACATCAAGCACTAGGTGGAACTTTAACAAAGCTGGCACTGAAAATGATTTTCGAATCTTATATTTTTTCAAACAACTAACTTGGCTAATATGTGAGAAATCTCGTTTACTCAACAAAATTGAAATATTCTTAAGCCCAATTATTATGTAGCAAATTATAAAGATAACAAACAATCATAAGATAATTAGAAAACTTAAAATTCATGAGAAAGTTTGACATGAAATTCCTCATGATAAATTCTTCACGGAACTAATTTAATTCTGAGTTTAAGCCTTGTAGACACATTCTCATGTGGGGTGACGAGAGCACGTTGTGGAATCAATATCGAAGCATCTCTTTGAGCAGCACCTCCTTAAACTGGGCACCATTGAACCGTAGTAAATCCCATCACTTGAAAAGTCGAATCTTCTACCAGTCCACGTTGCTCGAAACTCAACCCTGTCATCCACTTGAACTAGCAAATTCAAGTCTACATGTAATTCGTGAGTTTCATGTAGAACGACAAACGGGGCTACTCCAGTTGCATTTAGTAACATTTTACTCTTCTTTCTCAGCTCAAAACCTCCACTATTTGCTCGAATGACGCGGTCAAAATTGGTCAATGAAAGATGGACATCAACACCATCGTACATATGTGTATGCTTACCTGCGTTTTTAGCTAAGATTCCAATATTCCATCTTGCCATTGTTAGGTTACCGAGAGACTTGTTCAAAACCAATACTGATGCAGATTCGACGCAAAAGACAGGATCTTTGTGTTTATGTTTTATGATAATTTGGGTCACTGCAAGACCAAAGATCACAAAAACCACGCTAAAGGTAACTGACAGCACTATGAGAACTTCCTTTGACGCTATCGAACGAGTTGCTTGGCCGCCGGTAGAAAACGCAGCAGTTGGGTCTTGAGATCTCACTTCAGGAATATTGACGTAGGATTCCACGGGATGAACAGGAATTCCTTGCACCGGTCGATCAAAACTTTGTGGACTCATGTTTCTTGAAGCTTTGTCTGTTCCAACGTAAGAAGAATTACGTACTAAACGTATTATATATAACTAACCTGCTTGCATCAGAAGAATCCAAGTCCTACGAGTACTAGGAAGTAGGATTCCTATTTTGAAACCACCATGTTTGTTTTCAATTTTTTGTACCTGAAAATTTTTATCCTCACAAGAGATCTAGAAGATTTGGATACCTAATACAATGGCTTATTGAGATGATGCTTGTGACGAATTAAGGAGTGGACATTATATGTAAGTTTTATAAATAAAAATTTTAGATTAAAAGGTATTTGATAAAAAAAAAAATATTTAACAAGGTGATAAAGGTTTATCAATTCTTATTATTAATCATTACCATTTCTTAACCTCATTTTCAACCACTTCACTTTATTACACAATGCTCCTTGAAATAATAGTGAAACAATTTTTTTTCTTTTTTTTTTTTTGTGTGGCTATTGTATCCTTATTTATTAAAGCATAAACAATATCCTTTATTTATTAAAATATAAAATTTCTAGAGCAATCAATTTGGTTTTCTCTTTATTCAAAAAAAAAAAAAAAAAAAAAAAGGGAAATTGGTTTTCTCTTTCTTGCGCCTATGTCGACTAGGCTCTCCTAATCTTTGACTTTGATAAACATTAAAATCATGCATAGAATAGAACAACTTTAAGTAATTTCTTATAGACTCATTTTATATGGCTCCACATTCGTCCTTTAATTTCGATATGTAGGCCTTGTTCGGTTGGGAGGTATTTTGTCATGCACGATATTCCGTACAAAATATGTGGTTAATATTGTATTAGAGAATGTATGTATGGTTGAAACGAGGAGAGAGAAATTTTTTTTTTGTTGTATAATTATGAAAAGAACAAGCCCGTAATATTTGTATTTGTTTGACTTGAGAGATAATAAATTAAAGTGTAGTGAGCATGATTAATTTCAAAACAAATTGTAGAATGAATTATCTTCAAGCTATTCAACATTTCAAAACACTTATAAATAAAATAACACTAAGTCTGTTATGTGAGTTCTAATTTATAAGAATTGAAATAATATTTAATTTTCACTATATTTTTAAGCAAAAATATAAAAATTACGTTGCACTTTAGTACTAGGTAGTTAGAAAAATATATAATAAGATAAATTCGAGTTTTGGCAGGAACACTAAACTCCAATTTTGTTGTTATATATGGAGAGATAGAGAGACATAGAGATCTATTAAGATTAAGGCCTTGTTCTTTTAAGGTTTCACGCAATTCCGTATAATTTACACATATTTTTAACCACACATATATTTTCCAATACAATACCGACCACACATTTTAAAAGGAATGACGTGAACTCTTCAAAAGAACAAGCCCTAAAATTTGCCCATATTTTGATGGACTAAATCATCACTGGCAGCGTCGAAAATTTGCCCATTGCCTATTGATATAGGCATACATTTTTCCTCAAAATTAACAAATTATAATACTCAACCCTCAAAATCCTTAAATTGAATTTGCGAAGAGACATTTTCCTTTGGGAGAAATTATAATAAAGTGGCTAAGATGGAGGAAAACTACAATATTGATAAATACCAGATACTCAGTCCTCTTAAAGTATCAAAGAACAACAACCTCTTTGGTCCAGGCACCATCGAACCCTCGCCCAATCCGTTATCTGAAAAATTAATTCTTAATCCTTTACAAAATCATCGATCGATAGATTTCATCATCTACACCAGCCTCGAAATATACATCAACGTACAGTACACGAGGTTGATATGGGATATGCAATGAGAATATGAGATTATTAACTACTCCACTTGCATTTAGCTACTCCATTCCATCGTCCCGATTCAAGAGTCCCAATTTTCGCTTGATCTGTCTGCTGAAAATTGTTCTGAGTAATACTCAAAATTGTTTGAAGAAATCGGTGGGATGGAGTAACTCATTTTGTTGAAACTTGAAATTTGCTTTGATCATAGAAGAATTAGGTGAATTTCGCTAAAAAAAAAAAAAAATGGTGGTAAGAATACTTAAAATTAATCCATCACAAAAATTTAACATAAAATTCTTCATGACACATTCCCAATAAGTTCCATTTCGTTAATTCAAATCGCTGCACCTCTTTGAGCAGCACTGTGTTGAATTGGACACCATTGCACCGGAGAATATTGCATCGCTTGAAAAATCAAATCTTCTATCTTTACATATCGCTTGAAACTTATTCTTATCACCCACTTGAACTAGCAAATTTACGTCTACATGTAAATTGCGGGTTTCATGTAGGACGAGCAACGGGACTTGCCCAGTTGCATTTAGTAACATTTCGACCATGCCCCTCAACTCAAAAGCTCCACTTTTCGTCCGAGCAATGTACTCAGAATTGCTCAATGAAAGCTCCACATCAACACCACTGAACATTCTTGTATGCTTTTCGGGGTTTTTCGCTAAGAATCCCACATTCCATCTTGCCATCGTTAGGTTGCCATCAGAATCATTTGAAACCGATACCGATGCAGATTCGACGCAAAAAGACAGGATCTTTTTGCTTTTAGAACTCGTTATACATACTGCTACCAGAAACGCGAAAAATAAAAACGCTCCAATAATTGATACTATTCTCTCTTCTTTTGGTGATAATACTTTTGAAGCATTTGCTTGGCGGCCGCCAGAAGAAAACGCCGCAGTTGTGCCATGTGATGTCACCGGAATGCCTGGGACGACGTGGGAATGGTTGGGACAAACAGGAATTCCCTGCACTGCTTGATCATCATAATTACCTGTGTGAGATTGAATGATTCATTTTGTTCAATCTTTGTGGAAGAGAATAATTGACGAAGTTTTCACTTAATTATAAAACGAAAATGAAGAGGAGTACTACGAGATATGTATACAAAACAAGCCCTAGAAGTTTAGGGGTTTCTAGTGACAAAGAACTCTTGATGGCCTCTAAAACACTTACCCTACTTAGCTATACAACAAATCGAGTACAACAAGGATTCTACAACGAAGAGAATCACACGTGAATATACATACATTAATTATAATTGAAGGACATGTACATATATATACACTATAAAATATGTAAGGGAATTAAAAATTAAAAATGGCTAAGAATAATTATATTATTATTATGTTCGAATATATTTTCAACTTTTTTATACCTACATTATATATTTTACCCATATAAGAGCTCTAGAAGAATTGGATGTCCAATGGCTTAGCTAGATGATTGTGACGAAGTAGATTGGTGTAAAGATTATATTTATTATAGTTTTATTAAAAAAAATTCGATAAAAGTTATTTAATTTAATAAAAAAATGTTTAACAACATAAAGGTTTATCAATTCTTATCGCTTTTCCACAGTACTTGAAATAATAGTGAAACTAATTGATCCATCTATAATAAATTGTTTTAAATTTTATTTTTAAATATCCCAATGCTTGTGCATCGCATGGGCGCACATATAACTAGTTGTAAATTAAACAAACACTACTAAAAACTGGGCCTTTAGGTACGACAGGTCATCCCTATAGCTTCGGTCTCTATAGATCATTAGAGACGACATAATATTATATTGCCCCTAATAGTCTTTTTTATATTGTCCCTAATTATCTACAGGGACGAAGCTATAGAGACGATAGGTCGCCCCTAAAAGTCAAATTTCTTGTAGTGAAAACTGATCATTAGGAATACAATTTTGAATAATACTGCACATTCAATTTATGTCAATAGAGATTTCAATTAAAAACTTCCATATGCAAGTAAATTCTTTAATTTGACAATATATGGGCAATTACAAACAAGTATACAAACGATGTAACAAATATCATATCACATATATTCTTTTACACATTACATTACTTAAAAAATCACCCACATAAGATTGTCACCTCATTATATGTTCAACTATTCCTTTGTACTTTGCCCGTAACTTACTTTGTTTCCGTGCAAATTGATCATAGCAACATATGTAACGATTGATTCACGAAAAGATTTGAAGATCTATAAATTTTTTATCATATATTTAATGAAATTTGAGTGAAATAATGAAATAAAATTGGCAAACTACAAATTGAGTTATATTGAATATCAATATCAGTAACAATCAAAATACCTCTTTGAATCCGACCCACAAATTTACATTAATTATGTATAAATACATGAGTTTCAAATGGGATCGCTGATGAGACTACTCCAACTACCTTTAATAGCATTCAATTCCTTTCTCTTGATGCAAAAACTCCAGTTTTCACTCCAACCGTGTTGAAAGTTGCCATTAGATTCATGTAAATTAAGCTGATGTAAATACGCTACAAAACATGAGATTGTTATCTCGAAAACACAAAAAATATCCCACACTAAGATAAATATAAATAAAAATGCAAACATTGATAAACTCATACACTTTTCCTCAAATTAAAATTAACAAATTATAATACTCATCCCTCAAAATCTTTAAATTGAATTAATAAAACAGAGTGGCTAACATAGAGGAAAACTACAATATCGATAAATACCAAACCCTCAATACTCTTTGAGTACCAAATAACAACACCTCTTTGATCTGGGCACCGTCGTCAAACCCTTGCCGGATCCAATCGATTCATGCATTACTTGGAAAATTAATTCTTAAACCTTTACATAATCGTCGATAGATCTTATCATCAACATCATCGAAGTACTAAAAATCGTTTCAAGAAATCGGTGGGATTAACTCATTTTGTTGAAAATGGGAATTTGTTTTGATTATAGAAGAATTAGGCAAATTTTATTAAATATAACCTGCTCCCAACAGGAAAATCCTGCTTGTATTAGGATCCTAGAACAACTGGGGCCATAAAGGATTGTTATCGTGACGAAGAAGTAGATATATTATAAGTCTTCTAAAATTTGTAGATAAAATGTTATTAATAAAAAATGTATTATGACAATTGACAACGTAAATGTTTATCAATAGTTAACCAATATACTATGTCTTACAATTAAAAATTAATTACTCCACATTAATCCCACAAAAGTAGCATACAAGAAACAAGTCCTTCTGGAACGCTTCTTCCGCATTGCATAAAGTACATCCAAGTTGGATATGATTGCATCCAATTACCGTTACTCTAAAAAGATTGCATATGATTACCGAGTTTATTGTGTCCACTTAATATATGTCATCTTAGCATTGGATGTATGATATAATTATTTTGATATTATCCAACATATATTCAAGATATACATCTGACAGACATATTGTTATCACCCATTGAAAAAATTAACAAATCACCATGTCATGTCATTTAAAAATGTCTGTAAAAAAGTCTCTAGAATTATTCTGTCTGAATATTTAATATGTGAGAACAGTGTACCTATATTAAAACCAGAAACTGTCATTTCTACTAGAAGCAAATTCTTTACATAAAAAATGATATATGCAGAGAGTGGGTACCAAATTGCCCTTAAATGTTTTATTTTGAAATTTCAAAATAAAGCATTTAATGACAGTTTTGTCAAAATACTTACATTTCCTAAAAATCACTCTCACATGTGAGAAATCATTTTTAAAGTGTAATTAGAAATATACAAGGCGGATCATTTCATAACGAATTATAAAAATAACAAAGGGCAATAAGAACGCATAAAATTCTCCATGACACATTCACATTGGAGTTAACAAAAGCAGGGAAATAAGTTCTATCGGTTTCATCAATGGAAATCACTGCACCTCTTTGAGCAGCACTGCGTTGAATTATTGGAAACCATCGAACCGTAATATATTTCATCACTTGAAAAATCAAATCTTCTATCTTTGCACGTGGCTCGAAATTTAAATTGGTCACCCACTTGAATTAGCAAATTAACATCTACATATAATTCACGTGTTTCATGTAGGACGAGCAACGGGGCTTGTCCAGTTGCATTTAGTAACATTTCTGCATTCTTGCTCAACTCAAAGCCTCCACTTATCGCTCGAACAGCGTAGTCAGGCAAGCGGAATGAAAGCTCGACTTCAACACCGTCGAACATTCTTGCATGCTTAGCAGGGTTTTTAGCTAAGAATCCCACATTCCATCTTGCCATCGTTAGGTTGCCTACAGCATCATTCAAAACCGATACCGATGTAGATTTGACACAAAAGATGGGATCTTTGTTGCTCGTCGAAATATTTATCAATTCTTGGATTGCCATCACAGACAAGAAAAATAAAAACGCTGCAATGACTAACATTAGTTTCTCTTTCGTTGATGATTTGTTCGAAGGAGTTTCTCGGTTGTTGCCAACAGAAGACGCCGCCGCAGTTGTGTGCCGTGATGTCACCGGAATGCCGGAGACAACGTAGGATTCTTGGGGACAAACAGGAATCCCCTGCACTACTCGATCATCATAACCGTGTGAGATTGAATGACTCATTTTCTTGAACCTTGCGGGAATATGAGAAAATTTACTGAATTTAATTTATTTAATTAATATTTTATGTAACCTACTAATCCGAGTCCTACGGATAATAGGAGTCCAGGATCCCTAATTGTAATCAAGAGATCTCGAAGAATTGGGTGTCTTATATATGGCTGAATTATTATATTTGGATGATGACTGTGACGAAGTAGACTGTAGACATTATTATTATTATTATTATTATTATTATTATTATTATTATTATTATTATTATTATTATTATTATTATGGAAAAAATTTAGATACAAAGTTATTTTATTTAATAAAAAAGGTTTAAGAACATAAAGGTTTATCCATTCTTATCAACTACTATATTACTATTTGTTATGTTCATTATATTTCAAACCACAAATATTAGAGAAAAATGAATCACTGTTCTACAAAGTACTACTTAATTGAAATAATAGTGAAACCAATTATGATCTCCATCTGTAATGAATAAAGTTAATTATTATAAGAAAGTAAAGCAGTATTGAGAATCATTTCTTTTTTAACTAAAGATTTTAATAAAAATCGAAATTCATCACGTAAAAACAAAATTAATCCAATTGATTAGGATTATTGTTCTTTGGCTAAAGATTTTATTTATAATAGAAAATCAAAATTAATCAACTAAAAAAATTTAATAACTAGAAAATCAACTAATAAAATTTTACAAATTGTTATGAAAATCACAATCACCAATAAAAGTTTCCGTGCATAACATTGATAAAAATATAGCTTATTTGATAGTAGATTAAAAATGGGGCGAATTATTTATCTACTATATAAATAGATATTTAACTTGGTCGGGGAAAAAATCCCAAAAAATCCGATTGATATTATGACCCTGATCCCGGAATCTAAGAGATTTATTTAAAAGAATTGGACATCTAAAGGCTTGTTGAGGTTGTTCATTGTTGTGATGAAGCAGATGATACATATCTTTAAGTCTCCTAAAATTTGAAGATAAAAAGTTTTTGTTTTTTAAGAAACAATGTTTAACAACACTATTGAAGGCTAATTTATCAATACTTAAAACGGATTTTCAATTCAACCACATAGGTCATAAAAAAATGATTAATTCTACACGGATATTCTAATTTGACATTTTAACCGACATGATTACTTATCATACTTTCATTGGACATGGATAAATACTGAATTAAAATGATAAATCATATGAACTGACGACATGTTACGGTGTCAGTTAAAAATATCAAATAACAATATCTATCTAGAATTAATCATTTATTCCTTATCTTGATAACCTTTTGTTCCTTTTGTTGCTACTATATATTAAAAACTAATTACTCCCACTAATCCCACCAAAATAACTAATAAGTGATCGAGAAATCAATTTGACTCAATTGAAACTAGAATATAAAGGCCAGGTTCTTTTGGAACCAATTATTAAAAAAAAAATCAACATTAATCAGAAACAAAATTAAAATTTACATTATCAGAAATAAGGCTCCGAGATCTACGGCATAAACCTATAAGGGCAACAAACAACCCATAAATTAAAAGCTCAATCTCTTGTAGTTTCATCCTCGCAAAACCAACTGCAATTTCGTTAATTCTATCACTACAAGTGCTTCTTACGACAACACCTCGTTGAATTGGGAGCCATTGAACCGTGGTACATCCCATGATTTGGAAAATCAAATATTATACCTTCACATATTACTCGTGACTCAATATTGTCACCCACTCGAAAGAGCAAATTTGCATCTACATGTAATTCACGAGTTTCGCGTGGTACAACCAATGGGGCTACTCCAGTTGCATTTAGTAATACTAACTCACTCCTCAACTCAAAAGGTCGAACTTCCGCTCGTACAACGTGGTCAAAATTGCTCAATGAAAGATCGATATCAACAGCATCATACGTCATATATTTAAGCTTACCCGGGTTTATAGTTAAGATTCCGACATTCCATACTGCTATTGGTACGTTGCTGACAGACTCGTTCAAAATCGATACGGATGCAGATTCAACACAAAAGATCGGAATCGAATAATCATTGTGGCTCCAAGAATAAATCAGTAAAATAGAAAACACCACAATAGCAATTAAAAGTGCATTCAGTGCCATTGAGCACTTGATTAACTCCTGGTTCTCCTTGTTTTTCTTTTCCAGTGATTGTATTTCTGTCAAAAGAGGTTCTTGGCCGCTAGTAGAAAACACCGCCGATGTGTGTTCGTTGCGACGAACAGGAATTCCCTGCACTGCTCCATCAAAACTCTGCGCGTTTGAGCAAATCATTCTCTCTCTCAAAGCTTTGTTGGAATATTATATTATTATTATTATTCCAAGAATTACTGAATTAGGCAATTTATATTATATATAAGTCTAACCTGAGTGCATGGGAAGAATCCAAGTCCTGCTAACATTAGAGATCTGCAAGGATTAACCCTAATTTGAATTGGACGGCTAGCTAAAGGATCCGTAAAGCCCAATATGTTATTAAGAGAGAAAATTAGGATAAACCATATGTGATGCTTCTTTTCTTCTTTCTATTTTTATTTTTTTATGTCACTAGATTTCATGTCTTTATTATGATTTTCCAAATTAGGTTTTGGTATTGAGTTAAGCTAAATAGATGACATTTTATTTGCCATCAATAATTAGTTTGCCATGAGTAATTAAAATATATAATTAAAGTAACTAGTTTTCACACCCGCGTGTTGCACGGGAGTAAAATTGTGTCAATTAAATGAAAAATAAAATATTTTACCCATGATTCGCAATTATTTTTAATTAATGAAATGTTTATATTGAAAATATGTTATACATATCTTATAATTGAGTATAAATTAATAAACAATATGTACGTCAACTACTTTGCTATATCAAAAATTTATTTTCAATCTAAATTACATTTGAATAAAGGGATTAATTATTTTACAAAAACATTTATAAGTAAAACTAATAAAATTGAAATATAATACCATCCGAAAAAATATACATTCTACGTGCACTTTGAAAATATATAGAACAATTAAAAACAACAACAACAACAACAATAATAATAGTTCAATGACAATATATGTATAACAAAAACAAAATTACATGTTTTCTTTGAAAGAAAAGCATATTTTAATTGATTTTATCCATTTTCGATAAACCTTGTCCTATCATGATTTTCACGAATGGCATAATCTTATCTTCCTATATAGAATAAATAATACATTAGAGAAAAGATGTGTTAAATGAATTAAATTATTTGACAAATAAAAATAATCACAAATGAACGTAATGTACAACTGAAAATTAATTATTTTAAAAACTATATGAAGGAAATATTGAGTTGTTGAATTTAAAAATAAATGTAATTCAAAACAACTGTACAAAGTATGCTAACGACAACGATGTTCAAAAAAGAAAGAAGAAGTGAGTCTTGTTTTTTTATGGATCGAGTAATTAGGGTGTAGTCCAAATTAGAAAATATATATAACATTGAAAATATATTAAATATATATATAAAAAAAGAAAGTTTATATAGCGAAATACTTACTTAATTTTCTCAAAATATTCACACCTCTAGTACATCAACGTCAGTTACAGTTTCGTCGCATTATCATCTACTATTAATTATTACAAACTTGCAAATAAGTAATACGTAATGTATTACATTTAAAAATTCTCCATAAATGAAAAACTAATAATTGAAAAACAAATATGTAATAAATGGTTTGTGTGGATCATTTAAACGCTGAATTTGATAAATGAATAATATAAATACAATTGACTGATTCAAAATTGTTTGATAATATTTATTAAATTGAAAAGCATAGTGTTATATTAGAAGGCATTCCATTTTAGTATCACTGAAAGAAAATTAAAATTATACAAAACTAACATAATATATATAACGAAACTATTTATTAAATTATAATTTAAAAAGAATAGAAGATTAATGACATATTTTTTTCATTTGAAGATAGTTTCACGGTAATAAAAAACTCTTTGTTATTATAAATATTTAATTTTTTGAATATATTCATTATGAGTATACGCTCTTATTATAATTTTTTAAGATCTTTAATTAATATAGTAAATTTTATTATTTCAAATATTTTTAAGTAGATTTCATAATTCTCAAGGAGAAATGTCAGGACCAGGATTTTGTTGAAGATGATAGTATACCTAATTATAGCATGCTATTCAAAAGCTATGTTTTCGTCGCAAATTTGCCACTTTTCATGTGCATTCATGGATGTGTTAGGTATGTGCATTTGTTACCATTTTATGGCACTAATGCCGTAAATCACATGTGGTTTATCGTGTTTTCACATAAAACCACGAGTAAATTATATGTAGTTTCACGCTAAAATATGGTAAATTACATGTGGTGGACCAGTGCTGGTGCCATAAAATTGTACCAGTGTTAACCAAATCCTTCCAATTGATAGTGATTGTCCTTGGTTCTTGTTGATTGTCACGACGTAAGATACAATTAAAGGGAACTGTTTTCCTTGCAATTGAAAAGGTAACATCATATTTGAGGGAGTCAGCGACATTCTCAAAATTAAAACATTATGCCCTACATTATTCCTTGATAGAATCGAAGCTTTCCAAACATGTTGTTAAAGTCTTGTCATAATCAATCTCATCTCTTTGAATGAAATAGTCGACAAATTAATATAAATTTTTTCTTCAATAATAAAAATTAATACAACACGTGATTAATTATTTAATTTCATAGATATACTAAATTGTTCATGAACCTAAATTTGTACATATGCACAACTGAGACAACTATATTGGATTTAAAGAATAGAAATATGAAATAATTAAATATATAAACAAATTACAAAGTCATCGAATAATGATATCGAAAATTAATTCACACCAAAAAAAAATAGTAATAAATTTTTACATTAATAAATACTATATCGCCAAGTACAAACAAATAAAGTTTAGGGAAAAAATAATATTATGGCAAATATCACATTGTTTTAATGTCTTAACAAATAAATACTATTAAATAATAAATATTAATTACATGGTTAAACACATATAGCAAAATCTATATATATATAAAAAGAGCTTTTTTTCCGCCTAAATGCATTTTTAATTTTTCCCGCCTATTAAATGTACATAATATAATCTTCTATATATATATATATAATTATGATTTTTTCTTATTATATTTTTTTTTGGTCTTAAATCCATCTTCCCATTTAAAAAAACTCTCTTTTTATTTTTTAATTTTTATTTTCTAATCCGTATCCAACTTTCTTTATTTTTCCCCTCCATAATATATTAATATTAATGTATATATATTTTATTTCATTATTTCTACAATACTTTATCCAATTTCATAACAGCTAAATACCCTCTCTATCATGTTCTCTCTCTTTTTTTTTTATTTTCTACATATAAAAGAAATTGTGATTCTATTTTACTCAACTTGATGAGAGCTTTAAAATAAGCATACTATTAATATATAAATTTTTATTTTTAAAAAAATTAAAATTTACCACAAATATATAAATTAGTGTCCAACCTAAATATAAATTGATAATTTTGAAGGCACTTAATTGATGTTTGCACATCAAATTCAAATATAATGAGATGTATAAATTGTTTTAACTTTTAATTCTATTCCATGTTTGATTTACTTTGAAAATAAATTAAACGAAAAATAATGTTTCAATTTGTTTATCTCGATAATATATGGTAAAGCTAACTTTATTTTATGTTTAAAACTAAATAATTTTTTCCTAATAAATATTTAATTTGCCAAAATAATAATTTATATATTGGTATAGTACTTAAGTACAATTTCTCGTGTAATTACACAAAATTGACAAATATTATATATTTGTGATAAATTTCAATTTTATTTTGAATCAATAAGTTTCAATTCTTTTCCTTTCAAATCTTCAATTTATAAGTTTATGTGTTGAACAATATAAGGGTCTTCTTGGAATTAGAATAAATTTTTGACCGATCGTTTTTTCATAATTCTCATATTTAAAAAAATAAAATTATTTAAAATTAACAATTTCCACTAAGATTTATTTTTTATGCCATACAAAATTACCATTGATTAAATTTTTACACAAAAATTCAAATAAAGGTTTAACATTGAAATCAAAAAATAAGATCAGACCCGTTACTTAATTTTAGAAATAATTAATTAATTTATAAATAACTAGCTAAGAAACAAAACTTAATTAAAACAAAGATTCAATTTTTTGCGATACAAAATTACGATTCATTAACGTTTTACACAAAAATAAAAAGAAACTTATGTGTAGTTGGCCAAAGTTTGAGACAAAATCCCACAAATACGATTCCCAATTTATACTAAAAAATTTAAAAATTAGGTTTGACCCAATAATTAATTTAAGAAACAATCAATCATTTTTATAAATAATTAGCTAAATAACGAAAATTAATTAAAATTACCAATTTCTGTAAGATTTAATTGTTGTGTGATGAAAAATTATACTACCTCTGTCCCAAAATTATAGCTCTTTTCTTATCTTCACACAGATTAAGAAAAATGTAATTAATGGTATTGGAAAAGCACAACTCAAGATTATTTTCCTAATATGCCCTCTCATTTATTAGATATTTTATGTTAACTACTCTATTTTGATGATAACAATACTTATTAAATGAGGGGCATAAAAGATAAATAATATTTTAACTATATCTTTAAAAGGAATGTAGCCTATATTTTGAGACGGACGAAAAAGGAATAGTGGACTATAGTTTTGGGACGGAGGTAGTAATTCATTAAATTTTTATATAAAATTAAACTAAATGTGTAACATGAAAATTTAAAATTTAGCTTGGACCCTTTAATAAATTTTAGAAAGAATTTATTATTTTTAAAAATAATAATTAGCTAATAAATAAAAATTAATTAAAATTAGCGATTTCGCTAAGATTTAATTTTGGTCGGATAAAAAATTACAATTCATTTAATTCTTACATAAAAATTAAAAGAAGCGAGCAACATCAATTTTGTTTAATTAATCATTCAATTGTAACATTAATCAATTTTTAATTAATTGAATCTATATCTATATCTTTTAAATTTTAGGATATCTTTTTAATTATAAGATATTTTTAAAATTAGATTCCTATAATTCTTAGAATTATGGCTATGAAGCAAATTATTTTGGAAATAATTAATTTTTTAGAAATAATTAAATTAAATAAAAAATCAACTATAATTATTTAAGCAATAATTAATTAAAACAATAAATTCCATGGCTAATATTTTGCTGTACACGTGTTCAGTGGACAAAGATTGATCCAAAAAAAATAATTTATTACATTCTTAAAGGGGGAAATATAATTAATTTTTAAAAAATCATTAAATTGATGCTGGTTTTCCCTAAAAAAATGAAAAAAAATCTTTTAAATTGTAATATATCTTTTAAATTACCAAATTTCTTCAAAATTAGATTCATACAATTTTTAAAAGCGTAAATATTAAAATGGTTATATTCATAAATAATTAGTTAAAATTAAAATCAATTAAAATGAATTCTATTACTATTAGTTAAAATTAATAATACTGTTATTATTTAATTGGACTTGGTTTCAATGGGATAAAATTGATATGGTTTCGTTAGACGAAAATTAATCAATTGTATTATTAAAACAGAAAAATAGCATTAAATAAAAAATAAATAATAATTTAAATTAATTAGATTACCATGGTTAACTAGATTTTTCTAAAAAATGAAAGATATCTTTTGACATGCAAGATATCTTTTTAATTATAAAATATCTTTAAGATTAGATTCATATCATTCTTAAAACTGTGATTAAAAACAAATTATTTAGAAATAATAAATTATTTTTATAAATAATTAGCTAAAAATAAGAATTAATTAGAATTAAGTATGTTACAATTAATTATATTTCTTATATTTAATTGGATATATTTTCATTTGATGAAAATTGAGAGAGTTTTATTAGATGAAAATTAATCAAAATTAATTAAATTACTAAAAGTGGGAAACATAATTATTTCAAAAAATAAAAAATTATTAAAATTAATTAGATTGCTACGGGGAAGAAAAATACGCTTACAAAATTAATTTATCTTTTTACGTATTTTAAAATAAAATTAAGTTAACGTCTATAAGATTTTGGATTCTTAGAATTGGGTTGTTACATCTTATTGTAAAGTAAGTCGACTAATCATTAGTCCCTAATTAACTTTATTTAGCTTTTCAGTATCATTTTTTTTCAAAACATGCTTTTCTTTTAATTCTCATATATTTTTGTATTTTCTATGATATATTTCTTTTGAATTACAGTTGATGGCAAAGCATTAATATTTCTTTTTGTATAGTTACGGTGTTTCAAAGGATCTGGTCATTTTTTTTTTTTTTAAAAGTAACAAGCTCCAAAAATAAGTTTTCAAATAGTATTATTTTTTATTTTGGCACTACTCAAGCCAATAATTATATAATAATTCTTTGGTTCAATGTGTCGCCTTTGCTAGGGAATAAGTTTAAGAATTCTTACTTAGTTATCGACTCAATCAATTATTGGAATTATATGACTCAATTAGAATATTTTAACTGGCTTTCAACTATGTTAAATATTTATCTAAGTTTCTCTCTCCTAAATAAATATTAAAAATCCTACCTACATTAAATTATTTATTTAATATTGAATTTTGCCAATTGAGATTTTTTTTTAATTTTTAAATATCATCAAATAGATTGTATGTTTTAAGTATTAATCATATATATTTCAATTTATTTGTCTTATCCAAATTAATTTAAATGTTATATCAAATCATTGAATATTTAATATGCCGAATATGTTAAATTAGTAATTTTATACCTAATATGTTAATACACATGTTTAGTATATTTAGAATGTATTTATTGAAGAAATAAAATGTTGAAATAAAAGTTTTCAATTAAACTATCGCGATGGGGCGTGGACGGGGATGAGAATTTTCTAGCGGGGCATGGACGGGGAATGGAAGTTTGTAATTCTCATATCATCCTCGTTCGCCCTAGAGTAAATACGGATGGGTTTGAATGAGAATAAGTGTTTTCCAACATAGTAGGAATGGGGTGTTGAGGTCTATCGGACATTACTCGCTACATTATTATTTTTATAATATATCTATACTGATTATATTTCATAATTAAAACTTAAAAATCATTATTTACATATTAATTGTTAATAACGTACATCATACGGATGTATAATCAATATCTCCCAAAATTTGTAATTGCATATAATAAAATGTAAAACAATTTTAAAGAAAAAACAATGAGCTCTACTAATGTTGGTAGAGTTATTTTGATAACTATAATATTTAATGTTATTTTATTTTGGATTTATATTAATTAATTAATATTTCAATGAGCAAAAAATTATATATTATCACAATCACTGCTATAAATTATCATCCCGTGCAAAGCACGGGTGTAAATACTAATTAAGTTACTATTCTATGGAAAATAGTAAATTAAATTGTGTGGATTTTCGTAAGTTATTCCTTACATACTTGTAGGATGGATTAGTATGAAATATAGAAGAAACTCTTTCGAAATTTTTATAGAATTGTTTGAAGTTAAATTATTTAAGTTTATCGTTGTAACTCATTCTTTATTTTAATTATTTTTTAAGATTTTATGTTAATATTATTAACATCTATCAATATCGTTATCAATTGAAAATTTTGTCTCCCGTGCAACGCACGGGTGAAACAACTAGTATAAAGAAATATTAGTGCTGAAATCAGTTAGCATATTCTTATTTATTATGGCCCACGTTTACTTAAGAATAGGAGTTCCTTAATAGTATGAGTCACAACTTACCTCAATTCCAGAAAATTCAAAATAGAAAAAACAAATAAAATGTGGGGAGGAAAAAACTCAACAAATAGTATATGTGGCAATAGATAATTGGTTAAGTAAGGTGGTAACAGAAATTATGTCTTAACAACTATTTTCTAATTAACAACTGTCAATTAAACTCTATTTTATATAATATATAGATTTTAGTATAGAGTTTTAATCACCGAGATGTATAATTAGTAGCACTTTCAATTGTCTCTCGTGTGACCAATTTAATTTAATCAAAGTAATTAATGTATAATTTATGATTCACTTTGCCTTCTCATAAAAATTAAGCATATGGTTAGAAAAATAAATATTGTGAATTGTGTTCCTAGTTTACCCTTATTAAATGACTAATTTTTAAAACTAATGGTTACAAATATATCATTAAATAAGGGTATATTTGTAAAACAACACAAATTAAAATAAGTTTCGTAATATAGAAATAAGACCATATAATTGGGACAAACGAACAAGGAAAGATGAACCATATAATTTTGGGAGTATTGAATTAAGGTACGCTTTCATAAAAATCGTAAAAGCCCCAAATTAAATAAGATATCCTTTCCAGTTTCGAAGGACCACTCCGATCCCGGCGAAGTTGTCCCCCTTGAAAGCAAAATGAGTGTTCAATTTGAAGGAGTCTTTATAATGTTTACAATTACTGGAATGATGAATTATGTTCATTATGTTGTAATTGATTTGGAGGATGATAGAAGAATGATTGCTGTATACCCTTTTGTTAATATTAGCACTTCATTTCGAGACTTCCAAAGGAACTAAAAAGCTAGAATGGGTAAGGAAGCCGCGATATAAATTAAAGCAATGCATCTCATCAGAGGCTGCCAGAGAATTTGGAGCCCAGGCAAAAAATTTTTTAAGGCCATATCAATACTAAAATTAAATTTATCTATAACAAAGGAAAAAATAAAAATAAACACATAAAAGATACTAGAAACTCTACTACATTTCATATCAAATTTACTCTTCTAACAATCTTAGATGCAAAATCCATAATCAAACTTTTAACATCAATAAGTTTCATCATATCTTCTTCAATGAATACTATCAAATTTGGGATATGTTTCAAAGTTTAACATCCGTCGGGGCCTTTTATATTATACAAGTAAAAGACCAAAAAAAAAAAAAAAAAAAAAAGGAAATTGGGTATTCTGAAATTTTTTTGGGGGCCTTAGGCGGTCGCCTACTTCGCCTATAACTCAGGCCGCCTCTGCATCTCATCACTTGTCCAGACTTTGGGGACCCGATACATATGATCATTATTTACAAAGTAATAAATTAAAATAAAAATCGTTATTGTGATTGCAATCGCAAACATCATGGCACATCATGGTCGACGGTAGTGTTGGCAATGGATCGGGTTAGGATCGGATCGACCTAATCCAAATCCAAATCCAAATCAATCACCCCGATCCAAATCCAAATCCAAATCCCAAATTCATCCGATCAGATTCGGATCGGATCAGATAGGATCGGATCAAGAAAAAAAATCCAAATACGATCCATATTGGTATAGGTTTTTATAAAAAAATAAAATAAATAAAAATAAAATTAAAAAATAACAAATAACAAATCAATTCGGATTGGATCGGATCGGATCGGTCTAATCCAAATCCAAATCCAAATCCGTTTCGGATCGGCCGATCCATGGATCAATGATCTACGGATCATCGGATCAACAAAAAATACTCCATTCGGATCGGGTATCCATCGGATTTGAATCGGATCGGATTTTTTTGCTATCACTAGTCGACGGAGTGTAGACGTTAGACTTGAACCACTGTGGAATTGGAAGCACAATTATTATTCCATATATTATCAAAAATATGGAATAATATACAAACTCTAAATATGACACGCATCGTAGCGGCTCACCATCAAAAGCAGGCTACATGCATGCAATATATGTATTTAAAAAATATATATATAAAATCGGATTGAGGGGAAGCGGGGTGGGATTCGAACTTTAGCATTCACCAAGTGTTGTCTTCTAGCCACTTGAACATGGCCCTTATTCCTGACTCTTATGAAAGTTATCATTTTATGTTTTGAGAGGCCCTTCTTTAACCATTTTATTTTCTTATGTCATTACTTTGTTTATAATCAATAAGTCAGGGTCTCTGCTATACTCTCTCCATCCCAATTATATAGGTCATTTTTATTATTCACATGGATTAAAAATTTCATTGGAAAAGTAAATAATACTACTTTCGTCCCAAAAATATAGTCTACTATTCATTTTTTGTCCGTTCCAAAATACATGTCACATTCCTTTTAACGATGTAATTAAAATATTATTTGTCTTTTACGCTCATTTAATGTATATTGTTATCATCAAAATAGAGTAGTTAAGATAAAATATATAATAAATGAGATGACATATTAGGAAAATAATCTTGAATTTTACTTTTCCAATATCATTAATTGTATTTCTCGTAACCTTTGTGAAAATAGAAGTGAGCTGTGTTTATGGGACGAAGATAGTACAATTGATTTTCATAGTACAATTGATTTTCTTGTTTTATCCTTATTTAAAGAATTTAAAAGTTGTTGAAACTATAAAATGACTTTAATAAAGTATGAAAATTAAATGAGGGCATATTAGTAAATGAATAGAGCCCCCGTTCACCAACCACTTTTACAACTTTTTACAATTTTTTATAACTTTTTTATCCATTCTTTCTTTATCCTAAATCAATCACATCCACAAATCTCAACCACTCAACTCCATTTATTCTCTCTCCTCTTTTACATAATACAACTTTAAAAACTATTATAATCTACTCCCTAGCGGGGGCAGAAAGTGACCTATATAATTGGGACAACTAAAAAATAAATACATGCCTATATAATTGGGACAAATGGAGTACTA
Organism: Jasminum sambac; assembly: GCA_018223645.1. NCBI lineage: Eukaryota > Viridiplantae > Streptophyta > Magnoliopsida > Lamiales > Oleaceae > Jasminum > Jasminum sambac. The sequence goes on from CP073640.1 coordinate 46,547,532, forward strand.
ATTTGTCGGTTTTATTTCTTTTCCTCTTTGCACTGAATTGGTTGTGCGACTGATATATTCGTCAGCCCATTTTACAAGCTTGACGATGAAGAATATGGTAGAATTTCAATAAGAAGTCATCTTCATTAGTATCAATTTCAGCATCATTCATTTAGTTAAAGATTTAAAGATCCTTAAATTTTATTTACATTTTTAATTTTAATTTTTTATGAAGTTTGAGTGAATTTTTAAAATATATAATATAATGATATCAATCAATATTGGATGCATGATGCAATCCCCTGGATATTATCCAACATACATTTAACGCTGAGATGACATATGTCAAGTGGATATAATAATCTCATACATAATTGGGCACGAGATTATAATTGCAAACATCATAACCGACTGTTAACTCAATCCATAATCCTCTTGCGCAGGATTCGTGAATTATTTATGATTGTGCGTCTCCAACTAATTCTTCAACAGCGTAAGACTTGGCGATGAATAGATACGCATCTATTTTATCACCACATGCATGAGATCACATACGAGCCAAACTATTTTGGAACAAATTATTAAAAAAAAAAATTAATTATTAGCATCACCAAACATAAAGTTCACCTCCAAAAATCCTAATTAGTACTCCATTTAAACAAAATAAATTAAAGTTTATTTACAAGTGGTGCAAAGTCTACTTGGAAATAACATATACAAATAAAATAACTTTTAAATTTATCCCAAAATTTTGAGATTGAAATCTTCATCATACATTATTGAGAGTTGTGAAACCATCTGATCTGAAAGTTTAAGTTGATAAATCGATTCCAATTTTTATTATTTAACCATGTTCCTCAATACGCATACTTTATCGAGCAGCAACTCCTTGAATTAGGCACCATTGAACCGTAGACTATCTCATGATCATCGATCACGTGAAAAATTAAATCTTCTATCTCCACATGTGGCTCGAAATTTAACATTGCCACCAAAACCAAGAGGCAGTAAATTTACATCTACGTGTAATTCACGAGTTTCGTGTAAGAGAACCAATGGAGTTACGTTGTTGCCACGCTTCTGGAATTTAGTGGTCAAATTATTTGACCCTGCAGAATCGAGGTCAAGTTACAAACACCTGATGAGATTGTTAAATCAAAAACAAAAATACAGAATCACCCACACATATTATCAAATTTATCACTCAAAATCCGAAAATATAGAATGACTGACTCATTATACATTGTTGCCTCATTCCCCTTTTACCCCTTCTCTTTTTTTTTTTTTTTTTTTGTGCATTCGGCCATGGCTGGCCTACCAACTTGACTTGCCATTGCAGGTGGTCAAATTCAACCACCAGCAAAAAAAAAATAATAAAATAAAATTGGAAGAAGGAGGTAGCAGGAGGAGGAGGACGACGAGGAGTGGGGTTTGTTTTGGGGGTTATTGAAAAAAAATGGGGGTGCATTATTTAACCCCACTCTAAGTGAAAAGCTGTATAATGTAATGAACATTCCAACAAACCAAGTCTTGATATCCTTCCGATATGGGGAGAATAATATCTCCCAATTGCTGACGTGGACTAGTAAGATTTCGTTGAGTCATTTGATTACTTCAGAACCAATAATATCTCCGACGTCACCACGTGAGGAAAATAACATTTTCCTATGCGAGGAGGAGATCTCATCAAGAGCATCCAACAACCATTTGTTTTACTACTGCTGAAGTCCTTAAGCCAGTAAAGAATCCACTTCAATCCAAATATTGTGGTACTTGAAATTTAAACAAAGTTGAAGTCGCTTGTCGATATAATGGCAATAAACAAGTTTGTCGCCTTTTAAAGCACCATGAGTGTTTTATTTGAAGGAGTCTTTGTAAGGATTTAGGCCAATAAAGAATAGATACAATAGGCAGATTGACTTCCTTGAATTGATGAATGATATTAATTACTCGAATGATTAATTATGTTCATCATGTTGTTGATTTTGGAGGACAATAGAAGAATGATTCATCGCCTCTTGTTGACACTTACGTTTGTTACGAGACTTTCAAAGGAATTGAAAAAACAGAATAGGTAAGAGAATCGAAGCCACGATATTATCACGATATTACGAGACTTCCTTTTGTTGATTCATATGTCAATGTTTAGGATGAATTTGTACACAAGTTAAAGTTTTGTATTAAATTATATTTGTTACTATCAATAAATTTCGTCATTTTTCATTCACTCAAAGAGTCCTGTTGTGCCAATAAAATGTTAGTTCAAGGACCAAAATGCATTAATTTTCAAAATTGCCCACTCATAGTAGTGTAGCAATCGTAAATTAGTCCTTGATTGCGCCAACTATCCATTTCAATATATACATATATATGTCTCAAAATTTGAACGAAAAGTCTAAGAACATTGTTCTTTTTATTGGTACTAATTAAATTATGAAAGAATTTGGGATTTTAAGATGAGGAAATGTGTCTTAAATGAAATAGGTGATGCCAAGTGTTGACGTCGAAATCAGTAAGGACTGATTTCTTATCAGCCGGGGTAGGTGTCAGGACCCGGATAGTAGTATTGAAGAAGTAAAATGTATAAATGTATATTGTCCGAACTGGGCTGTGTTTACAGAGAGTTTTTTTCTCGTCCCCCCAAATACATGCTAAGTGTTCTATTTATAGTGTGAAATCGGGTAGGGGGCTGTAGATCATCATTGCGTCTGAAGACCTAGGCCCTGGGTAGGTGTAATGATGTCTCTGTAGCACCTGCAAGCCGTCAAGCATTTAAGGCGTTGACCTCAGAATCTGGGTATAGCCGCCAATGCATTAATGGAGACGAGATTCTCTGTCGGTTGCGGGTGGTGTCAGGGTGTCAGATGACACGTGGATCGTCCTTGTTATGCCGACTCTGATGGCGAGGGGGGCGCGAGCGTGGCGAGCCGACCTCGGCCCATCGGGTGGTCATTCGTGATGGGAAGAGTTCTCCGTCGGTTTGCCGACACAGGCCCCCTAGAAGCGGCGGCGGTGGGCTTAGCCAGCCGAAGCTGGGCCTCTCGCCAAATCACTATTGGGGTGGTCTGCGATTAATCCGACCTGGGACCACGTGACGTGTCATGGCCGACTGGCTCTCCTGTACCTAGACGAGGGGTCCACGTGGGGCGCAGGCCTGGGCGCACTCGTGCCACGTCACCAGGGTGCCAACAATTGTCCCCAGCGTTAATGCCGACCTCGGTCGGGGTTGGCTAACCGCTTTGGTGGCACGGCGTGTGCGATGGGCGCGGTGGACCACGTGTCCGTCGGCGATTGGATGAGGTCACGTCTTTTCATCTTCCACCGCCATCGCCTATATATACCCCCTCATTTCTTCGATTTACACTTCTCCGTTCTCAACACTTGTCAAATATTCTCTCTCGATCTCAAGCCAGAGTTAGGAACCGTGCGACCACGAGCTCCTTCCGACCTAGCTTTAAGGTAGATTTCGAACTTCATACTTAGCAAATTTTACAAAATTTCGTCGGGTTGAGAAGAGGTATCACGACTACGACGAGGAAACCGATCTCCTGGGCCCTCCCTCTCCGCGAGACAACTCCCGGCGTGGAGGAAGTCACGGAGGCTGTGCCACGCAAACCGTCCGAGCTACGGTTGAGTCCGCCGAAGCTTGCCTCCGGCGTGGGCCACGTCGTTCCGTCGAGCCGGTCTCCCCACAACCGACCTTTCTCAAGAGGAGGAAGAAGAAGCCGACCAGCGCGGCCGGTCGAGGCCGTGGGGATGTTCCCGATTCCGTCGGCGACAGCGAGGAGGTCTTGAGCTCAGACGCCCGATATCTGGTCTCACCTCGGGTGCGGTTCGTGGTGCCGAGGCGGGCGAAGCGGTGATTACCCCTCCGCGGCGCGTGGCGGTGAGCCAGGCCTGCTCGGCCGAGGTGAGACTACCGTTCAGAGGCGGTGAAGCACTTTCTCGGTGCTTGGGGGGGTGGCGCCTACTCGGACTCACCCCTAACACGTGGAGGACCGTCCTCGGAATGATGGTTTTGTGGCACCGAGGCGGGCTTAGCGGCCCAGCGGTGTGGGAGTTTAACCAGCGTACACCTTCAAGTCGGACGGACGACACTCGGGTTGGTACTATTGCTCAATCCGGCCGAACTCGGGAGCTTTCGTCCTTGGGCCGGACTCGGTAAAGGCACGGAAGCCGGCCGGTTCGGGCGGAGGGTGGATGGTCGATCCGGACGGGAGGAGGAGGTCGCCATTCTGTGAACTACCACGAGCTCGGTAACTATTCTTCGATCTCGACCTTATCTTATTTCGGCCGAGCCAACTCTTTCTTTGCGCACTTCAATGGCGAGGCAGATTAGAAAAATTTGGGAAATTTGGCGTCTTTGCGATCGCGAGATCGATCTCGGTCGGGATTGGCGCACATTCTTGACCGAGGAGAACCTATTCGGCTCGACTTTCACGAGCTCGTCCTCAAAGATCTTCTTCCTCGAGTAGTGGATGGTCGAGTCTTATTCCATTTATTTCCGACCTGGGTGCCTTTTCTGCCTTACTAACTGTTTCCGACCTCGCAGCCCAATCATCCTCCCAACCGACCATGAGGGGACGTCAGCCCTCCCAGCCCCCAGCGAAGAAGGCACGAACTGAGGCCTCGCCGACCTCGAAATCAACCGGCCAAAGGCGGCGGGAGTCCGCCCGGTAGTCCGGAGCTTCAGCCGGCGCAGGCGGCAAGGGCCTCATAGTGCGCCCGAGGCGCCGAGAGCCGACCTTGAGCGTCGGCGCGCCGCCTCGACCAGCCGAGCTACCCTACTTGGGCACCACGCTCAGGAAGGAGGAGGCGTCGCCTGCGTCTAAATGGTCGACCCCAAGGTGCTCGGGGACTTCTTAGGGCTAAGTCCCCACCGGTGGAGGAGATCGGCGGTCGGCTGCCGACCTCGGTGGGCTTGCTGCCGTAGCCTGTCGAGTCGTGGACCCGGCCGAAACGCTACCTGGGCATGCTCGGCCAGGAAGACAACATGCTCACCGCCATGGCGCCGCTGCGGTCGGGCCATGGTGCACATGATCCGGAGTGGCGGCGTCCCAGGCGAGCGCTCGAGTGAAAGTCCGGCCTGGCGTCAAACTCCGCCCTTGCCGCTTCAAGTCCGGTCTTGCGGAGGCCAGGCCAAGATGAAAGAGGCCCGAAGAGGGCTAAGGACAAGGCCCGAGGCTGGAGGATCGTAAGAAGGCCCACAAGGCCGAGGTGGACTCTACAGACCAGCCGAAGCTCTGAAGCGGCAGTCCGATGAAAGCCCGGTCGATCGCGAGCAGATGATTGAGGAGTTCAAGGCCTCGGAGGAGTATGCCCTACGGTGAACTCAACTTTGTTTTGGCGGAGGGACGTCATGGCCGACATCTCAAGCGGCCAGGATCGGGATATCGGGTTCCTGGCCGAGGAGGTGAAGAAGCTTCGAGCGCGATGCAGGATGCCGGTGAGGCGGCGATGATAGGGCCTTGTACTCTGTTGTCGTCTCCCTTTTTTTATTTACTTCTGTAATGTACTTCACCAGGTCGGCCATACCGATCTGGATTTTGTAACCTTTTTCGAATTAATTATAATGAAGTTTTGAGTTCAGCTCTTTTTGTTCTTGTTCGGCCCTTTCAATTTCTTGTTCAAGTTCTGCGCAATCATACATAACTGTCTCGACGTCAACTCATCTAACTAGGTCGGCCCCGCGCTGGGGTCATAGGAATAACTTAATAATCCAATGATTTTAAACTAACTTAATAATCCAGTCTGCGCCTCGTAGGGCGGCATTAGCTAGTTACGAGCCCTCCGGCGTGAGCCCTGGTGACCGATCTGGTGACTTGTTTCGTTCATGTAACGGTTGAGTTCAGTTCGGTGTACCCCTTTCCTTCAACTAAGTAATCAGATCGGTCGAGCTCATATGGTCGGGTCGGTGTCAAGGAGTGGGTCGCCGTAGCGGACCTAGTCTACATTTTGTTGGGCGCCACCTTGGTGGGCTTTGTCCCCGAGACCCGGACCGCCGAGGTCGGTCCTTTCAGTGGGTCGCCGTAGCGGACCTCGTGGGTCGCCGTAGCGGACCTATTTTGTTTTGGTTGGGCGCCACCTTGGTGGGTACGTCCCCGAGCCGGACGGCCGAGGTCGGCCCTTTCAGGAGTGGGTCGCGTAGCGGACCTATTTTGTTTTGGTTGGGCGCCACCTTGGTGGGTACTGCCCCAGACCGGACGGCCAGGTCGGCCCTTCCGGTGGGTGCCGTAGCGGACCTAGTTTGTTTTGGTTGGGCGCCACCTTGGTGAGTCTGTCCCGAGCAGGACCACGTGGGTCGGCTCTTTGAAGTGGGTCGTGGACACTGGTCATTTCTCCTTTTTTTTTTTTTTTTTTTTTTTTTTTAGCCTTGGTGGGTCTGCCCCCAGGCCGGACTACGTAGGTCGGCGGCCTCGGGGGGAGGATCCGCCGCGGCGAACTGGGGCACGATTGCTATGTACTGAGCTCCGAATTCAAACAATTCAAAAACTTCCATTCATTACTAGTGAAAATATTACAACTGATTTGCCATCATTTACAATTTTGAGATATTTTACGACTCTAGCTATTGGAAGTATTTCTTCAGGTGCTCGATGTTCCAGGGGTGGGGGAGCTCAACCCCTTCCGCCGTCCCGAGGCAGTAAGATCCGTTGCAGAGGGCTCTGAGGACTACGAAGGGTCCTTCCCATTTCTCGGCCAGGGCTCCTGCGACTTGGTCTCGGGTAGCGAGGAAGACCTTCCTGAGTACCAGGTCTCAGGCACACCGAAGCCGCTTCTTTACTCTATGGTTGAAGTACCTAGCAACTGCGGCGTTTGTATAGCTTCGATGCAGGTCGGCTTCCATTACGCTTCTCCTCGGCAAGTCGAGCCTCGAGCATAAGTCCCTGGCTATTTGTTTGCTCGGAGAAGTGCCGAGTTCGGTATGAGGAGCTTCGACCTCGGCCGGTACTATAGCATCCACCCCATAGGCGGTAGCGAAGGGGTCTCTCCGTCTTTGGTCCTACATGTAGTTCGGTAGGACCACGGGGCGGCCAGGAGCTCGTCTGCCCACCCTCCCTTCAAGTCCTCGGTCGGGTCTTGAGTGTGTGCTTGATGATCTGTTCACGGCCTCCACGACCGTTGGGTAGGGGTGGTTCGGCGTAAGTAGTGCTTCTTGATCCCAGATCCTCGCGAGCGACCTCAATCGGCGGTTGTCGGTGCCGGCCATTGTCCGTTACGATGGACTTCCGGTATGCGAATCGGCATATAATTGACCTCCGGATGAAGTCGGTCGTCTTACGCTCTGTGATCAGAGCTAGGGCCTCGGCCTCGGCCACCACTTGGTGAAGTAGTCCACGGCCACTACTCGCGTGTAACTCCCCCGACCGGTTGGCATGGGTCCTATGAGGTCGATTCCCCACTTGCAAAGGGCCAGGGGCGAGCACATGAGTGAGCTCGGCGGGAGGAGCCCGCCAACTGGGCGTGACGCTGGCACTTGTCGCAGGCGCTGGCGTGAGGCAATGGCATCCTTCTTGAGGGTGGGCGAAATATCCTTGCCTCGGGACCTTATGTGCCGGGCACGACCACGAAATGGTTACCACACGTCCGGAGTGGACCTCGTCGAGTACAAAGGTCGCCTCCTTCTCGGTCAAGCAGTAACGAGAGGGCCTGAGAAGGCTGCGCTTGTAGAGAATGTTGTCGATGATGGTGTAGCGAGCAGCCACGATGCGTAAGCTGCACGGCGACTGGGGTCCTCTGGGGCCCTACCATCCTTCAAAGGACAAGATTTCGTCCGATCCATGAAGTGGGGCCCAGGTCAATTTGTTGTGACAAGGGAGGTGAGCTATGGCCGACCTCGTCAATCGGTTGATTGGTACAAACTCCGGTTCCTCTATCCCCTCGCGGTGGCGAGCCGAGCCAGGCGTCGGCCAAAAGTTGTTACGAAGTTCGAGGGATTTGCCGGGAAGGGCGACCTCATCGAAATTTTCATTTCATTGCGGCTAGGTCGGAATAAGCGGTCATCCGCTCGTCCTTAGCAAGGTAGGTGCCGTTGATTTGGTTGACGGCGGTAGTCACTCGGACCTGGAGGTGAGAAGACACCCATCGCTGAGGCGTATCTAAGGCTGCAATCAAGGCCTCGTGCTTAGCTTCATTATTGGGCCTTAGGAAATGAAAATCGCAAGGGCTGGCGAGAAAGACTCCAATGAGGGGCTCGGGAGCACGAGCCCGGCTCCAGTGTATGTCGGTCGACGAGCCGTCCACAAAAGAGCGTCCAGGGCTCGACACCGACGCTTTGGGACTCGGTGGTGGCGGGCTGAACCGACTCTGAAATCGGCCAGGGCCTGGCCCTTGACCGCGAGCCTGGAGTCGGTATGAGATGTCGAATCGTCCGAAGTTCTACCGCCCATTTGGCGAGCCGACCTGAAGAGTCCGGCCGGAGCACTGCCGCATGGGGTAGTTCGTCACCACCTCGATGGAGTGCTCGAGGAAGTAAGGCGTCAAGCTTTCTGGGCGGTGGCGGCCGAGGGCTAGTTTCTCCATCGGGATGTAAGCGCTCAGCGGATCGATGAAGGAGGCGGCTCGTGTAGTATCTCTGGGTCTTTGGACATCCCCCTCAATGCGAGTAAGGTGAGCTCACTTTGCATGCTCGAGACGGCGAGGTAGAGCGAGAGGACGCCCTCCGCCTGGCTTCGGCGGCCAGAGGAGGTCGGGCCAAGTGTTTCTTGAGCTCCTCAAAAGCTTCCTGGCACTCGAGTCCATCGAAGTCCTTCCCTTTCTTGAGGGCCTCGAGGAAAGGCGGCTGTCGATGGCCTTGGACACGAATCGGTTCGAGGCAGCGCTATCCGTACGTGAGACTGGACCTCTTTAACCTTGGTGGGAGGTCTCGAGTTCAGCACCAGCGCTAATCGTCTCGGGTTGGCCTCAATGCCTCTCGAGCTCACTACATAGCGAGGAATTTTCCGGACTCAACCCCAAATGCACACTTTGCCGGGTTGACTTCATCCTACATTCCTCGGGACACTGGAACATGTTACTCAGTGCGGGCGTGGTCATTTTGCCACGACACTCTTCACCAACATGTCATCGGCGTATACCTCCATAGTGGTCCCGATGCGGGGCGAGAACATCTTATTGACCAGGCGATGCGTCGCCGGCGTTCTTCGGCCGACGGCATGACTGGTAACGGTAAAGACCTCGATGCATTCTACGAAGGCCGTGTGCTCGATCCGGGGATACATGGGGATCTGGTTATAGCCCGAGCACGCATCCATCATCTTGAGGAGCTCGTGCCCCACCGTGGCGTCGACCATCCGGTCTATCCGAGGTAGGGAGCGAGTCCTGAAATTTGGCTGCCTTATTAAGGTCGGTGAAATCTATGCGGACCCTCCGACTACCGTTGTTCTTCTTGACAAGGACCGGGTTCGCGACCCGTGCCTGGATACGGCTTCCCCGATAAAACCGATTTCAAGTAGCTTATCCACTTCCTTTGTCAAGGCCTCATAGCGCTCTGGTTCGGCGGCGTCGTCATTCTGCCCAGGAGAATCTTACCGCGGTCGATGTTCGGCCGGTGACAAGTCAGCGACGCAGTATGCACGCCATGTGCGAGAGCTCCCACGCGAAGGCGTCGACACTCTGGCGGAGGAATTCAACAAGGGCGGAGCGTGGGCTCGGCCAGTCCCTTCCGATCTTGAGAATCTGTCCGGTTGCCCTGGCTCGACCTCGATGGTTTCTAGCTCTTCCATAAATTTGTCGCGCTCCGGTCCTCGGGTCGGCCAAGTGGGTTGTCGAGCTCGGCCGTGGCGACGGTCGGTCCCGGGCCGACCTCGGACGAAGGTTGGGTGACGTCGCATCGGCGTGTTTGCGGCTGATCTCCCGGATCGCTATTCGGCTGGGGTGGGGAACTTCATGGCATAATGGTAGATGGAAGGTCGGGGCCCTGAGCTCGTCTGAGGAGGGCCGACCTAGGAGGGCATTGTAATTGCACGGGAGGTCTACCACGATGAAAGGTTGCCATGACGGCCCGTAGACATGGCTTTCCCGAGCTCTACCGGCATCGATAATCGCCCGGTGGCTCGATGGCGTGACCGGTGACTCCAACCCGCAGGGCCAAGGGGCACGCGGGCTCAGTGCCGCTCATTGAGGCCATGTGGAGTAAGGTCCTGAGGTATAGCAAGTTGACCCGCTCCGTCGTCGATCGATTGTCCGGTGTACGTGGGTACCATTGAGGACCATACTGATGACAAGGGCGTCCTGGTGGGGGTGGCGGGCGTGAGCTGCGTCGGCCTCAGTAAAGCTAATCTCCTGGTGCTCGGACGGGGTCGAGCTAGTCCTTATCCTCTGCGCGAATGCGGTAGTCGTTGCCAGGCCTCTCTCGCCAATCTCTTGTCTTTGGTTCCTTGACCCGACGAAGTGTTGGTTACCCATGACCAACGTATGGACCTCGTTAAAGTGGCCCCGCGGTAGCGGAGGCCGTGGGGTCCTGGGCCGAGGTCGGCCGTGATCGGGCCGCGGGGCTACGAACTCGCGCAGCTGCCCTCGCCGAATCAAGCCCTCAACCTCATTCCTCAGGTCCCTACAATCATCGGTGTCGTGCCCAGCCGATCTGTGATAACGGCAGTATCTCTCCTGGTTCTGGCTCGAGGAGGGGGTCCTCATCGCGATCGCGGTGGTAGGACCAGATCCTTCACATGCATGCATCGATCGCCTTCGGTCCGTGTTGAGGGCGTGGAAGACTGGAACCTCTGGGAGCTGGTCGGCGACCTCGCGCTGGCTGGGGCTGATCTTTGAGTCTGTGGCGCTGGGCGGCCGGTGTCCTTCTCCTTGCCTTTCTCCGGCCGGGGGTCCTGGGGCTTCGTCTCGAGGTCCCCGGACGCCTCCTCAGCCCCGATATGGCACTCAGCTCTGCTGAGGAACTCATGATATGTCTCTGGGCTGTTCTCGTGGACTGACCACCAGAATCTGGACCTGTACCTGAGGCCGGCTAACGCTGCCACCAGGGCTGTTTCATCTGACACGCTCCCGATTTCAATGTATCGGTTGTTGAACCGCTCCACATAATTCTTCAGGGCCTCGTCCTTCCCTTGCTTAACGTCCACTAGTCTCTGCTTAGGGGTCGACCTCAGGCGGGACCCCATAAAAGCTGCTTGGAACCTGGTCGCGAGGTCTCCCCACGTCTTTATGGAATGCGGGGGGAGCTTCTTGAACCACTTCATGGCCTTATCCCCTAGCGTCAGAGGGAAGGCCTTGCACATGAGCCCATCGCTCACTCCCTGTAGCTCCATGAAGGCAGTGTACCTGTCGACGTGACTCGTCGGGTCGCTGACTCCGTCGTAGTTCCCTTGCTGAGGCAACTTCAGCTTGGCTGGCATGAGCTCGGCCTGGATCTTAAGGCTCAGCGGGGAGGCCTTGCCTACCCCGGCCAGGGGACTGGGGGCCTTCTCCCGGGCCTCTAGCTCGGCGACCCTCTTTCGCAGGAGCTCGAGCTCGGACTGCGGAGGTGGGGTGCCGCGCGGAGGTGGGGGGCCTTGCACGTTTTCGCCCTGTCCCTCGTCCGTTCTCTTAAACGTGGTGGGGGGCCGAAGCGATCGAAGACGCTTGAGGGGTCTTTCCGGATGATCCCTGGTTCCCGAAAGTGCCGGGGTGTTGATTAGAGGCGATGGTCAGGGTCGATCTTTGGAGATCGGCTGAACTGAGAGCGGCGCTGGCGGCGTCGGTGGCGCCCGGTGGGTGATATGGCGCTTCGCCTCGGCTTGGGGCTGTCAGGCTGCTTGTAGGTCGGCCACCACTGGTGGTCGTCCGGTTGCCTCGGGACCTGGGCGGAGTGACCTCACCGGTGCGCGATGCCGGACCTCCGATCGGTCGCCTACTCGAATGAGGGACGTATTCCGTCTTTGGGGTCGGAAGTCATCACTCACCCAAGTCTTGCGACGGTCCATTTGTGACTCATATTGTGCTTTGGTAGAGAGTTGGGATGTGTTCTTTGAAATACAAAGGAGGGCCCTCCTTCTAGCGCCAATGGTGTTGACGTCGAAATCGATGGGGCCCGATTTCTTGCTCAGTGAGGGTAGGTGTCGGGGACCGGATAGTAGTATTGAAGAAGTAAAATGTATAAATGTATATTGTCCGAGGCCAAATTTGTGTTCTGAGAGAGTTTTTCGTCCCCCAAATACATGCTAAGTGTTCTATTTATAGTGTGAAATCGGGTAGGGTGTAGATCATCATTGCGTCTGAAGACCTAGGCCCTGGGTAGGTGTAATGATGTCTCTGTAGCACCTGCAAGCCGTCAAGCATTTAAGGCGTTGACCTCAGAATCTGGGTATAGCCGCCAATGCATTAATGGAGACGAGATTCTCTGTCGGTTGCTGGTGGTGTCAGGGTGTCAGATGACACGTGGATCGTCCTTGTTATCGACTCTGATGGCGAGGGGTAGGCGCGCGACGTGGCGAGTGACCTCGCCCATCGGGTGGTCATTCGTGATGGGAAGAGTTCTCAGTGGGTTTGCCGACACAGGCCCCTAGAGGCGGCGGCGATGGGCTTAAGCCGGTGAGCTGAGCCTCTCGCCAAATCACTATTGGGGTGGTCTGCGATTAATCCGACCTGGGACACGTGACAGGTCATGGCCGACCTGGCTCTCCTGTACCTAGACGAGGGGTCCACGTGGGGCGCAGGCCTGGGCGCACTCGTGCCACGTCACCAGGGTGCCAACACCAAGTATAAAGCCAAAGGAGGAATTAATAATTTGACTACATGGTGAACCCAATTATGACTGTCATATCAAAATTTGACGAATCATACTTTTTTGCTTAAATAAAAGTTACTAATGCTAATTAAGGAGATTCAAGCTACAAAAGACTTGTCAAGTCAAATTAATAATTACAAATTTAGAAAAACCACTACAAGAAACAAAGCCCAAATTGATGACACGTCACTATACAATACCGTTATTATATGTAACCACCATATGTCGTAGCTATATGGTAGAATTATTATAATGACGACATGCGACTATCGTCATTATATATGTGGTTTTTGGGGGACAATTGCCCACATTGACACGTAGCAACAAGTCGACAACATTGTGGAAATATGCAGTTTATCAATTCTTATTAACTATTACTATTTCTAATGCTCATTTAACTTTGTTCCATAATTCTTTATGAGATATTTGTGAATCTGCCTATAATTTCTCCATTACATCAAGCAGCTCATGATCTCCTACCAACAGTGTTGGTAGAAGATCATGCCAACACTCCCCAGTTTTGGAAAAAAATGTGGGGCTTACATGAGCCCCCATTATCAGGGGGCGGTTATGTATTATTCATCTCACTTAATATAGATACTAAAAAAAATTTTAAAATAAAAAAATTGAAAAAATTGCCGTTGATGTGGCGCCCTGTGATGGCGCCACATCACCCTATTGGCAGCTTATACTACCAACACGTTGGCATTGGATCATTGGCGTACATCAAGCGTAGCAAAAACTATACTATTTAATTTGAATTTAGTGCAAACACTTTCAGATATGCTCTCGCTAGTCCAGCTTGCAAAGATAGTCATATATTCTTCTTTTCTTACTAGTTAAAAATAATTACTCTCACTAAACTAATCTCACCGAAGTTACAGTATATAGTACTTACTCCAAAAAGAGAAGTAATACATGTGAGAAATCAAATTTCCTAAAATTTTAACACTAAATTCTTCATGGGGAAAAAAAGAAAAAAAAAAAGAGTCAAACTGAAATTTTATTACTTCTTCTTCGTATGGCAGCACGCCCATGAACTGAGCGCCATTGAACCGTAGTTCATCCCATTACTTGAAAAATCGAATTTTATATCTTCACATGTCGCTTGAAGCTCATCATTGCCACCCGCTCGAAATAGAAAATTTATAGATACATGTGATTCATGACTTTCATGTGGCACAATCAACGGGGCTACTCCAGTTGCATTTAGTAACATCAATTTACCGTTACTTGTCGAGTCAAGAGATCCAATTTCCGCTCGTACAACATAGTCAAAATTGCTGAGTGAAAGCTTGATATCGACCTCATCGTATGTGACATTTTCATGCTCATCGGGGTTTATATTTAAGATTTCTACATTCCATCTTGCCATTGGTGGGTTGCTGACAGACTCATTCAAAATCGATGCCGATGCAGATTGGACACAAAAGATGGGATTGGGATTACTGTCGCTCGTTGGGAGTAAAAAAAGATCCACTAAAGAGGACAACCCCACCCCAGCCACAAAAAGTAAAAGAATTACCCCTAACAACTGGTTTTTCTTTTTCAGCGATTTGATTTCTGTCAAAAGAGGTTGTTCGCCACTAGCAGAAAACACCGCCGCCGATGTGCATCCGTTGGGAGGAACAGGAATTCCCTGCGCTGATCGATCATAGCTCTGTGGGTTTGAGTAACTCATTATATTCTTCGGTTAGAATATTAGAAGAATGATAAATCATACGAGCAATTTATATCGTATGATAATTATCTGTATTATTATACAAGTCTAATTAACCTACATTGAATGAGAAGAATCCTAGTCCTACTAACATTCTGCATTGAATGAGAAGAATCCTAGTCCTACTAACATTCCATTTTCAATTTTCTATACCTAAATCGAATTGGAGCCCTAGCCAATAAGTTAAATTACCTTGTACAAAGTACAAACTCACTCCCGTCAAAAAAAAAAAAAAAAAAAAAAAAAAAAAAAACTATTTCAACACTTATCATAATTAATCATGATATGTATTTTAGCCAAAAATAATGAATTCTTTTTATTGCCCTTTTCATTTGTGACATTAGGTATAATATAAACTCCAAGTTTGGCACATTGGATACCATGTGAACGCTGGGTTGGTTTGTATCAATTTCCAATGTTTATGGGCTGACTTTCTGGAGAATGAACGACACAGAAACAAATTGTAATCAATGTGATTTACTCCAATTGTGCTCTCCTTAGCTCCATTTGAGCTCTCTGAAACTCGGTTGTGCTCTCCTTAACAATATTTTTTTGAACAAACTCTTTTTTAATTTCTCTCTCCATAATCTAAAATATCCAACAAGAAGTAATACCAAGCATAAACCCAAAATCGAACGTCTAAAATCTAGTCCACCCAGCCAAGATAGTAATTGTGTTGTGAGGAAATGAGGAGAAATACAACATTTTAATTTAATATTTCAAAATTTTGTTGTTTTTAATTGATTCGTAGGTGCTGATGGTTCTATCACGTCCGTTGTATCATTTAGTCACGGTCGTTGAATCTATAAATTCATTATATATGTATGTGTAGTGGAATTCAGAGCACATTGTAGTGTAATCCATTACATATCCATTGTAATTCGCATTACACATGTCAATATGTCATGTAATTCATTGTACATGTGTAACGGAAGAGCCAACCAAATACCGTATGCTAGGTAATTGGTGCAGAAAATTAATTTCTACGTTTCAACTATATTGTGCAAATAATTTATAGCTCTAAACTATTGGCATTTCCAGCCTGAAACACACTTCATTTTTTTGTTATTGTTATTATTATTATTATTTTACAGCAGGAGTTACAAATTATTTAAGAATTAGCAAAAGAATCTTATTCTTCAATATTTCAAAAAAAAAAAATTTCTTGTTCTTCAAAAGATCCAAGTCCGCACGTATTTTAGACTCGAAGTTTCTCTCTATATTTAAAATTTTAAAAAAATTAATTATTTACTTTCTTCCTTTTCCTTTGGTTTTCCAAAGAGAGGACATTTTATTATTTTCTTTAGGTTTTAGTTTACTACAACAAATGAGTGTAAAGGATGTTTAACATTAAATAATTTATATTTGAAGATACAAATGTCAATATTTTAAAGATAGAAATGGTTTGCCCAAATATAAGTGAAGGATAGGGGCTTTTGCACCAATTACTTTCAATAATTAATCTATGTTTATAATGCTGAACATGAGACTTTCATAACATGAGACTTTCATGCTTTTCGTCGTCAAAGAATGTCATTGTGTTGTATAGGTCTTTTATAAAAGTATTTATTAACGTAATGAATATGATGCATTGTGGATTCTTTAATAGTACAAGCACTGATTTCCCATATAATAATAATAATAATAATAATAATAATAATAATAATAATAATAGATCACATGAGGCATAATAATGTATTAACTACAATATTTAGTTTTAGTTTGTAAAATAGAGAATTGAAACTATATCTAATGAATTGTATACAGGTAGGTCTGTTATTAATATATCAAAGACCGAAATTCGATGAAAGTATTCGGAGATGAATGAAAAATCCCATTTGATAACTCTATGAATATTAAAATCAGAGTTGGTTTTGGGTATAAGCAACTTAAGTAGCTGCTTAGACCCCCCAAAATATAAGGGCCTCCAAAATTTGTAAGTCTATGGGTAAGGTGAGTTTTTTTTTTTAAAGTAAAAGTCAAATTGTTATTTATTATAATCGAATTTTAATCTTTTGAGAGTTTATATTATCATTATCATAATTTTAAAAGTTTTTATTTAGTAAAAGTTTGTATTTGGAATTCATGTATATAGTTTTTCCGGAAAAAATAAATTATTTGTCAAGGGACTCTAACAAGATTTAGCTTCAGAGCCTCCGAATCTCAGGACCGACTCTGGTTAGAATCTAATAATTTGTTAATCAAATAGAGAAAATATAAATATAAATATAAGTAAAACTAATTCGATTTTGTTTAAAAATAATATAATACTTTTTACAAAGTAGTAAATAATCTATGACATACAACCTCGATATACCTCTAGAAGACTTACAAGTTACGTGAAGATATATAGAAGTCAATAAAAGATGAGAATTTTTGTACAAATTGAGACTCCGTCTCCCTCATGTGACTACTATGTAATGAGGAGTCTTTATTCGCTTAGTTGTGACAGCTATGGAAAAGTCTTCACAAATTAATATTGTTTGGATTCTTATCTTATTTGTCAATTTCAATATAAAAAGCTTAGCCCGACAACACATTGCTCTGTGTAAAATACAAAAAACTCTCTAGTGTAGAGTTGAAAATGAAGGAATCTCTATATTTGATATATTTTCTGCATATTGTTTTGTTCATCCATGGAAGTCAAGCTCGAGCTTCTGATCACCAGCCTTACAGGACTGCATACCACTTCCAACCTCCCAAAAACTGGATGAATGGTATTTTTCATTTTCTTTTTTTTTTTTTTGGCCACTTGTATATGGATATTATTTCACTTATTATATATTTTTATTTTTATTTCTGATAACTGATTAATTTTTCATATTTTCCCTTTTCATTTGGCTCAAAATGATGATGGCTTATCAATGAAGACCCAAATGGTAAAGTCTCCATACACCCTTGATCCTTTGACCTTTCTTAGTTGTTCTTCTTCAATTTTATTTTTATTTTTTATTGATGTTTGCTATATCTGTTTATTGGGAAAATTACATTATTGGTCCTTAATTTATTGCCACGTTAGTAAATTGATCCTCCACCTTAGGGAGCATAAGGTATGACCCTCACATAAGGTGTCACATGTTAACTTAGGTGATGAACATTTTCAACAAATACATGATGCGATTGTCTTGATACAATCACCACCTGGGGGCTAATATTAATTACTCATACGAATACTTAGAGTAACGGTCTCACGGGGGAAGGATAAGCCCTACCCCCTATTGACGTGCCAATACTATGATGTAGCACTGTCACATCAGCATTTAATATTGAAAAATGATGGCGTGGTAGTGTCACGATATCACTCCCGCTGACGTGGCATTGCGACATCAGCAGTGAGTAGATCTGACCCTCCCATGGGGGAGAACACTACTTCATGAGTTCAGATTGACATTGATTCAATTATGTGACACAGGGCCAATGTACTATAAGGGAGTTTACCATTTATTCTACCAGTACAACCCATATGCTGCAGTATGGGGAAACATATCATGGGCTCATTCTGCTTCACACGATCTCATTGATTGGATTCATCTTGAGAATGCTATTAATCCAACTGAGCCTTATGACATCAATGGTTGCTGGTCTGGTTCTTCTACATTCATCCCCTGGGTCGAAAAACCCGTTATTCTATACACTGGATCGAACTTTAAACATGAGCAAGTTCAAAATCTTGCTGTCCCTAAAAACCCATCTGATCCACTCCTTAGGGAATGGATAAAATTGGATTGTAATCCCGTAATCCGTCCCGTTAATATAGATCCAACGATGTTTAGAGATCCCACGACAGCATGGCAAGGACGGGATAAAATATGGCGTGTGATTATCGGTAGCCAAATCAACGGCCACGGAACGGCAACTCTTTATCAAAGTAAAGATTTTGTTAGTTGGAGTAAGCGTCGTACACCTCTTCATTCGTCGAATAAAACGGGAATGTGGGAGTGTCCTGATTTTTATCCCGTTCTTCGACATGGTAAACATGGGGTTGACGCCTCTTTCAACGATAGAAATACCAAACACATCCTAAAGGCTAGCTTTAACGATCATGATTACTATGCAATAGGGGAGTATGATTCTAGAGTGGATAGTTATAGTGCTGATCTTGATTTCTTGGATAGTGTTGTGCAGTTGAGATATGATTATGGTATGTTTTATGCTTCAAAAACATTTTATGATAGTAAAAGATGGAGAAGGATATTGTGGGGATGGGTAACTGAGGCTGATAGTAGGCAAGATGATGTTAACAAAGGTTGGTCTGGTATTCAGGTAATCCAAGTTCAAATCTTTGCTTTTCTTGCTTCAGTTCATGGTTTTTGGCAATTTATTTGTCCTTTTATTTTCAGAAAAATATAATTTAGTCGACGATAGATATTTTATTTTTCGTATTAGAGCAATAAAGGAATCGTTAATTACACATTATGAGTTTGACAAAGCAAAATAATGATACTGGTGGCCTTGAGATTAGACTAATTAAACAGCTTTTTAGAGTCTCGAACATAAAATATTTTCTTTTTCAAGATATGAAAAGGGCTCCAAAAGTCGAACCTATAGAAGAAAAGGTCTTAAATGTCATATCAAGTTTTGTTCAGGTTCCCGCCTGCCAAAACACTGATAAATTTCTTGAATGTTTTCGACAGTCAATTCCAAGAACCATATTGCTTGACAAAATGGGGAAGCAATTAGTGCAATGGCCAATCAAAGAACTAGAAAAACTACGCGAAAAAGAAGTCTCTTTACGTAACAGAGAAATAAAGAGTGGAGGTATGATCGAAATTAAGGGTGTCACAGCTTCACAGGTACTCACTAATCTTGAATGCCTCATAGTTCTCCATCTCGATTCTGCTAATGTTGTAACTCTCATAATCGGAGTGGATTCTACTTATCACAGGCGGACGTAGAAGTCTCGTTTCAATTGGCAAACGTAGGAGATCAAGTCGAGGTTATGGATACAACATCTGTTGATCCCCAACAACTTTGTACTCAAAAGAATTCATCAGTAGGAGGGGTGATAGGGCCATTTGGTTTGTTAGTATTGGCTTCAAAGGACTTAACTGAACAAACTTCTATCTTCTTTCGAGTATTCAAAGGTTATGACAAATTTGTTGTCCTAATGTGTAGTGATCAAAGCAGGTAAGTGTTACGTTGTCGAATGCTAATGTTAAATAAATGTAGAAAAATAACGCACTTATGTGGCGTGTCTCAATCCTAGCTGCGCATGAGGAGTGTGCTCTTTAACTTTCTGATATTTGCATGCAGGTCCTCTTTGCAAGAAGAAGTCGATAAAAAAATCTTTGGTGCATTTGTTGACGTCGATCCTCATCATAGAATTTCATTACGAACTTTAGTAAGTGTTTTGTAAATGTTTAAGTTGTAAATATGAAACTAGAGGGCCACATGTGACCAAAAAAAAAAAAAATGGTGCTCCAAGGTGCGGTGACCTCAAACTTCAGGGATTGTGTCTGCAAAATTATTCTTGAGACCCTTTATTTTTGGCAATGTCAAGTTTTGGTTCTTATATATTTTATGGTTGTGCAGATTGACCATTCTGTGGTAGAGAGTTTTGGTGGTGAAGGAAAGGCTTGCATCACTGCTAGAGTTTATCCAAAATTGGCCATTGGAAACAAATCTCACCTCTTTGCATTTAATTATGGGAAAGAAAGTGTTATAATCTCGAGTTTGAGAGCTTGGAGCATGAAGAAAGCTCGAATGGTGGAATCGAGAAAAGATTTCTAAGACAGATGCCAAGGCAACTATTCTGAAAGGTTCGCTAAGGCATTGTTTGAGTACGCAAAGGTTTGAAATTTGACTGAAATGTTGTGTCTGATTGAAGGTTGGATAGTCAGGACACGCTTACTTTTATAAATACGCGACTCTCGTAGTTAGTCTACTACTTATTTCCTTATATCGAGTTTAAAAATGTTAAAACTTATAAGCCAACATTTCCTTGTGAACTTTTGATATTTTGTTATTTATTGCCCATCAAAATATTAAATAGGGCGAAATTTAAAAAAATAATAACAAAAATAATAACTAGATAAGATTTAGGATTTAGGCTATTTTCCTATCTTAGAGCAGTATTAATGTTGGGGCTAAAAACCCAAATATAGGTTTTTTCATCCTTATTCAAGTTCCACCAAATAATATAAATGGGAATAATCTCATTTTTGAGTTTTTTGCACCTTGTACCAAAAAATATAAGGGAAATTTGGGGGAATAATGTTATTTTTAAGGGGAAAATGGTAGAAGAGGGGCCAAATTTAGCCCCATTTTTATAGAATCCACCATTGATTTAGGATTTTTCCTCCCTTGATTTTTTTTTTTTGGGAAAGCACCAAACAACCTTAACGTGGTTTTTACGCCTCCACGCTAGTTATTTGGTGGGGGTTTGGATTCCCCTACCCTTTTATTGATAAAAGCATAAGCACAATGGGAGGGGGAACGTAATCCAAGACCTCCCGAAGAAAATACAATCTCAAACAAGTATGGAGAGCAACTTCACTAAAAGATCAAAAGCTAGGGAGGAAAAATAGGAAGATTAAAACACGTAAATTTGGAAAACCAGCCTTGTCAAATCTAGTTTTATACACGCAATATTAATAATAATAATAATGTTACGGCCTTGTTTTATACACGTAAATTTTGAGATACCCCCTAATTTTCTCAAGAATGTAAAGCAATACCCCATAAGCCATGACTTCCATCCTTAATCGTAGTAACCGCAGCAAGAGAGTCAAGTTCTATCCAAACATTTTGTATACCTTTCTCTATACAAATATGCAAGCTGGTTTCTAAAGTACCTTTCTTAAATTCCCCTTTTAAAATAGGTTTTTTCCCTTTTAGTTTTGCCCCAAACATTAATATTGCTCTTATGTCACTTAAATGCCTATGTTTTATTTTTATTTTTTAAAAAAAAAAAAAATCACCTATGTTGATAACTTTCGGTTATTTTAGTAGCGGAGCCGGGTGTGGGCCAGGGTCTACTCAAGCCCACTATAAACAAATGTATGGATTTCAGATTTGCGTGGATTACCAATGGGCTCTCCAAAGGTTGGTGGTAGAGACTTGACTTTTGCAACTTGCGTCGGTGGTTCGAATCTTGGCATTTTCCTTCAGTTTTTTCTAATCTACTTGTATTAAACTTAGCACCTTTGTTTTTTCATCTGGAAAATTATATTTTTGTTATTCTGTTTTTCTTCCATTTTTTTAAAAATATTTTACGGAGGGTAATTGCTTTATTAACTTTTTATTTCTAACTTTTGTATAGTAAAATAACATGCTCTATAGTTCTTTTTTTTTCCAAAAATATATATATATATATATATATATATATATATATATATATTAATTAGACAATAAATTATAGAGTATAATTTCAATCTCTTATTTGAAGTTCTAAATATGTGATTGGAATTTTTTGCGTATTAAATTTGAAATTAAGAATGGATTGCAAGCTGAAATCTCTTGTATGTTAGTCAATCTAATTATTTTATAAATTATGGTTTTGGAATTGATATTGGATATTTAGATGTGCACTATGACTTGTAAATTGAGAGTTTAATTTTGGAATTGATGTTTCATATTTGTATTATGTGAAATCATATTTGTATTTTCCAAATTGGAATATAAATGACATTGCTTCTTTTATTAGAACAAGTAATACATATAAATCTCATCACTTCAACAAAAATTACTTCTTTTATTAGAACAAATAACACATATAAATCTCACCACTTCAACAAAAATATGATAATGGATCTTTCAAGAAATCCAAATATGACTCTCACTCTTCAAATTCAATTCCACCTCTAGTCCGACAATTTTTTTTTTTTTTTTTTTTTTTTGCTTTTTTAAATTTTAGACATAAAGTTACTAATATTTGATATTATAACAACATCAACTTAAACTGTGTATATTCTTATTTTTTGTGGTTTTGTTCCGCCCATTCTCCAAAAAAATTTGTAACAAATATTTTGTCGGCTAACCTGTCAAAAAAATCCTACCTCTGCTCCTAAATTTATTACTGTCACTAAAGTCAATTATGTGATTATGCACGTTTTGAATCAGTTGCAGGAGTTGGTCAGGCCATCTCCAATCGTGCGCCATTTTGCTGCGAAAAATGGTCCGACGGGGCAGTATTTGCGGAGGCATAATGAGTGCGCTGCACTGGTGCACTCGTGGCATATGAAATGAGCCACTCTCTTTTAGATTTTTTGTTTAATTTCTTTCTTTTTTTTTTTTCGAATCAATTTTTTTTTTATTTTACTTTTTCGGAAAAAAAAAATTAGCAAGGGTTAATGTTTTGGTTTTATTTTTTTTTTTAAATTTTTTCAACATAAGTAGTTATAGTAATTTTTTTTTGAATTACAAGGAGAGTGTAAGGAAGGAAAATTTAACCCTTGACCTATGGGATACTGGACAGACCCGGATGCCACTAAACCACATGTGTTTGGCAAGTAGTTGTAGTATTTTAAGAAGTGATATTGGTGCTAAATGTCCCAGCCCTTGAACACTCTTGTATAATTGGTCTTTATATTTTATTTGCACAATACATCCTAAGTATTAAATTGGTTCCTTAACAGAAAGATAATTTTGTGCACTAATATTTCAAGATTCAATTAGAGATGCAAAAGAGGTCCCAACTTAATTAGAATTATTGATTGAACCAGGATTTAAAGTGAAAATGGATCTGAAAAATCAAAAGAGGGAAAAAAAAAAGTAAAAATTATTTTTATATTTTGTCATCCCAGTAGTAATCTAAACTAGTTATTGCTTGCACCAAAACATTGCCGCTATCAGTTATTCATTTGTTTTTCTTATTATTATTATTATTATTATTATATTATTATTATTTTGGAATCTTATTTTCATTTCATTTCTTTAAAAAAAACTAATTTAATACGGAGGATCGGATGAATTGTGTAAATAAAACATAAAGGTAAATGGTGAAATTGTAAAAATGCATAAACAGAGACTAATTGCACAATAATCGAAAGATATGGACCTTTAGCGCCAATTACCCTTTTAAGAAGTATAATTTTGTTGGAAAATTAAAAGGCATATGAAACCTTTAAATATGTATTCGTGAGGTTATTTGTTAGTCTAGATTAATTAAAACAAAGTAAAAAGCACCTTTTACGCCTTTGTATAGTCAAGCATAGCTTGTAAGATTTGAAGTTTGATTTCGGCACTTTTATTAGCGAAAATGTTCTAGAACGCCCGGGCGTTCCGTAGCTTATGGTCCGCCCGGGCGATTTTCTCCCTCGTCCGGACTCCGTTTTGAAATCCGAAAATTTTGTTGGATTCATCACGACGAGACGGAGCTCCGGGCGTTCTTGAACAGCTCTGGCTGATCCAAAATTTGGCAAGCTGTGTTGGCTGCAGGCTGCCTATAGTTGAATGTACATATGGAATGATTAATAGATACATGAAATTATTAAATGCATATATGGGTTGCCCACCCATGTGATGGGATCCAATACTAGGCACATGTTCGTGTTTACTTATTTTTTCCTAAAATTTTGTTGAAAGTGAAGTTTTTGGATTGATAGTGGTGGGGATCACGAGATATGTGGATAATGAGTGATAATGTGAGATGTGTGGTTGATATTGATATTTGATTTTGATTTTTAGTAGTAAGTGATTTTTAGGTAAAAAAAAAAAAGTGGAAACAAACACTAGCTCAATCTTACACGAGTTGAATGATCTTTTTTAAGAGAGAACCAATGAGCTCCTTGTATTTCATGTGTAAGTCTGAAGCCTCATTTGCAACCTTTGATACGACTAAATTACTACGTATAGGCTCAGTTCGTCCCTTTGGACTTTGAAGAATATTACTTGGACCTCAACTTCACAAGTTCCTTATGTTTGTGAGAAAAGGTCCTTTTTAATCTCAATAGCTTGTCTTGTGGCTTAGAAGTTAGTTAAAACAAGAAACAATGCTGTGACAACTACAAGTGTTTAGATGACATTATTTGCTATGAATATATTCGAGAATAACTTGCACAATAAAATAAAAGATGACCGGTTGAATGACAATTTAAAAATATACACAGTGCTTTATATATATATATATATATATATATATATATATATATATATATAATTTGAAAATGCGACAATCTTACAATATTTCAGAATATGAAATTTCAAAGAATGTAGTACTATTAAGCTTAATTACAGTCACACATTGAAATTGTATTAAGTACATTTTCGCATTATTTTTTATTGTATTGGATTATATGTTATATTTTATGGTTTTTCTATGTTGTGGGGCATTTATGCACTTATCAATAAATTATTTAAATCATTTAATTAAATGTCATCGTTGATGTCAATATCAACAACCACCATGATTCGATGTGTGTTTTTTTTTTTTGGATATATTCCTGGTTTTGACACATCTTGTGCCGATTAGAACTTGATTTAGTATGTTTTACTCCCACTTATTTTTACCTAAATATCATCTACTACTAAAAGTCAAAGTCAAACATTAATATGAACCACGCATTTCAAATCATCACTCACTATTATCCACATATTTTGTGGCCCCCACCAATATCCATACAAAAGTTCATTTTAAAGAAAATTTTAGGCAAAAAAAAGTGTACACAAACACAAGCTAAATGCATGTAGTTTGGTTTTGGTACGCAGTATTGCATAGGATTTGATTATATAGTAAAAGATTATAATTTTCTTCCTTTTTTTCATGCTTTAATATTATTAGACACAAATCTGATTTGGTACATTACACACTCTAGAGTAAGGTGACATCTCAACTAGTGTGCTACCACCCTAGAATGCCCCGTAGCGTGCTCTCTAAAGTGCACTAGATCAACTTCATTATCCGATAGTCCATTAAAAAGAAGTCATCTAATTTATGCAGGCATTCACCGTTATAAATTAATAGTTTACTTGGGGAAACTTTTATTTGTTAAAAAATTAAATTTGAAGTTGAATAATTTTGATTTAACCAAATGTGTGGATGCAATAAATAGTAATGCAAAATATGTGATTGATATTAATTTTTATTGTATCTAAGTGGAAAAACTAATTGTTAAGTAGAAAAAAAGTCTGGCCCGAAAAACAAAAAAATAAAAGGCTTTATATTCATTGATTCGATGCACCCTAAGAGGCACACTGTGGTACTCCCTTAATGATATGGCCCTCCAACTGATGCACCACATCACTCCAGGTCCGCCATGAGGTGTATACTTAGGGGATACAATTTCTAAATTTGTTACAATCAATCAATCTATGGCGCACCGAGGTACCCCAAATCCGGCTTGTATCATCAGTGGACACAATTTCTTGACTCGTTACAGTCAATCTGAGACAATTGCCCCTTCCAAATTAACAAAACCAAATGGAAACTATTCAAACAACTAAACAGGCACGTAAAAATGTACTTTTAAACGGTAAACAAATCCTTTGGATTACCCGCTTCAAAAAAAAAAAAAAAATTCCTTCAGATTACCCATGAAGATTGAAGAATGAATGAAAACCGAGAATTTACCAGTTTAGCCCCATCCATAGACGAACTTATATTTAAGCCACCTGAAACTCTTCCTAAAAGACCCTTTGACTTTGCCTTCAATGGAGTAGGCTTTGTAACCAGCCACCCGTTTCTTCCTCTGGAACTCAGGGTCGTTGAAACTCCAAGATTTTCCACCGCCTTTCTTGAGTTTCCGGTCATTCACTTGTGGCGGCGCCGGCCCATAGGAGGCGCTGTATGACCTTGCAAAATCATAAGGTCTGGCGGCCGTGGCGGGAGGGGTTCTATTGTAATTTTCTATCTGCATCTTGTGCTTATCACTGTAGGAGGTGGATCTGTAAACTTCACAGATGGCGTTGGGGGCGGAGAAAGTTTGAGTGTTGAATGGCTTGAGGTGGTATAATGGGAATAGGAGAAATTTGACAAAACTGCCAAGGGAGGAGAAATGATGAGGGGTGGTTTAGACTTTGTAGTGTGATTTTTGAAAATACTAATATTCAAAGGTGTACTAGTCAAAATGTCAAATATAGATAGTCTTCGGCTCTTTGCTTGCTTGCTAAAGTATTTGTAGAAAATGCGTCGCAAAGGTAGGCGGGAATTTTTAGAGAAAGGTAAAAGATAACTATTTTCAAGAATGAATCGTTGAATATGAATTTATAAAAAAAATTGTCTAAAATGACAATCTCTCCTACTTTGTCATAGTACAAATTAAAAATTGTAGGGATAGAATGATTTCTAATAATAATAATAATAATAATAATAATAATAATAATAATGCTCTTAACCAAGGAAGTCCTACGAGATGGAAAGATGTTGACACAAAAATTACAAAAAAAAAAAATTATGGTCCCATATTTTCTTCTCATTTTCTCGTTTTCCCTACCATTTTCCTACTTTTTGCCACTTTTTCATAATAAATTCTCGTGACATTTCTATATTCTCACATCCACATTCACATCTTCTATTATTATTATTTTTCAATTTATTTTTATATCTCTCTTACTTTTTAACTGTTCCATCTTTTTTCACTATACATCCTCGATCTATTCTCTTTTTAATTAAAATAATCATCTTCTCTCTATCTCTCTCTGTAACGACCCGACCCCCGTCATGGCCCACCTGGATTCGGCCTACTACGCCCCGGCGAGGACCATACGGATTTGGGTACGGTCCGTTATCTTGAGCGTCGAATCCGTGGGCCATGGACGGTCGGTCGTTCAGATGGTATCGAGCTAGAACCCAACCGGAAGTGTGGCCAACGAGGACGTTGGGCCCCTTTAGGAGGGGTGATTGTAACACCCACAATCCCACATCGCTTGGGCATGAGAGGGCAGTTCAGTTTATAAGTTAAGAGACCCATCCAACTAGGCATGAGGCCTTTTGGGGTGAGCCCAAGAACAAAACCGTGCGGGCCAGGCCCAAAGCGGACAATATCATGCCAAAGTGGATCGGGTCGGTAACGGACCGTGCCCAAATCCGTATGGTCTTCGCCGGGGCGTAGCAGGCCGAATCCGGGTGGGCCATGACGGGGGTCGGGTCGTTACAGATGGTATGGAGCTATTGAAATACGCTAGAAATTTGGTACCAGCGGAGAGTGACCAGTGTAGGAGGTTTGAAGAAGGGCTACGGGGAGACATTGCACAATCAGTCACAAATCAAGGTCATGGAAATTTCAATGCACTTGTGGAGACAGCTATGAGGATTGAAAAGTACATTGCTAAAGGAAATAGTCGAGGAGAAACAGCGAGGTACCAAAGCCCCAATAATCAATCAACCAACCCTCATGGACAGTCGAAGAAGAATAGGCAGAGTTTTTGGCCAGGTGTCACTCATACTAGCAGCTTCAAGTCTAGGTCACAGAGTTTTGGGCCTAATCAGAGTTCAGGGCAGAGCCAAGCCTCGGTACAACAACCTAGTGGTGGTCGATCATATTCTCAGGGTACTAACTCGGGACTGACATGATAGATTTAAATGCGGGTACATATCCGCATGATGCGGACTTGTGGGAGGTTCCATCAAGGAGAATGCCTTAAAGGGGCTGGTGTTTGTTATCGCTGTGGGCAAGCAGGACACTTAAGTTTTAATTGCCCAAATTCCCAGGTGGGAAGTGCTTCACACGTCGTATCTTCACAATCGAGTGCTAATAGTGTAAAACAAGGCCAGAGGGGTCCAGCCGCTGGTAATTACAGGTCGTCGAGTGTAGCACAACCTACATTTACTAATAGCAGTGGTAGTAAGCAGGGAAGCCAGGGTGGACGTCCAAGAACTCAAGGAAAGGTTTTTGCTGTGACTCAGCAGGAGGCCAAGGAGTCGTCTGACATTATTATGGGTACGTTGTCCATTTTTGGTAAGAATGCTCGTACATTGATTGATTCTGGTACTACCCATTCATTTGTTTCACATGCATTTACTGTTTATGCTGACCATATGTTAGAGCCCTTAGATACACTTTTGGTGGTGACAACTCGGTCGGTGTCACCGATGGTAACGATTGGTATAGGGATTGTGTTGTTAAGGTGAATGATCAGGAATTAAAAGCAAACCTAGTTCCTCTTGAAATTTGTGAGTTTGATGTTATTCTTGGCATGGACTTTCTAGCTAAGAACCATGCCACAATTGACTACTATCGCAAAAGAGTTGTGTTTGAGAGGCCGGGAGAACCTAAGATTATTCTGTATGGGGAACGTAGGGTTTTATCATCTTGTGTTATATCTGCACTGGATGCTGGAAGATTGCTTAGGAAAGGTTGCCAAGCGTATCTGGCTCATGTGATAGACACCCAGATCACCAAATTAAAACTAGAGGACATTCCAATTGTGCAAGATTTTTTCGATGTATTTCTAGAGGATCTTCCAGGCTTACCACCAGACAGGGAAGTGGAATTCACAATTGATCTAGTACCAGGGACAGCACCTATTTCACAAGCACCGTATCGGATGGCTCCTAAAGAACTTAATGAATTAAAAGCTCAGTTGCAAGATTTGGTTGATAAGGGTTTCATCAGGCCCAGCGTATCTCCCTGGGGAGCGCCTGTTTTATTTGTGAAAAAGAAAGACGGCACCATGAGATTGTGTATTGACTACAGGCAACTGAATAAGGTCACTATTCGCAACAAATATCCTTTACCCCGAATTGATGACTTGTTTGATCAGCTCAGAGATGCTATGGTATTCTCGAAGATTGATTTACGTTCAGGGTACCATCAGCTTAAGATCAGAGAGACGGACATATCGAAGACTGCTTTCAGGGTCTCGATATGGCCACTATGAATTCTTAGTCATGCCATTTGGATTAACCAATGCTCCAGCGGTATTTATGGATCTTATGAACAGAGTTCTCCAACCGTATCTTGACAGATTTGTGATTGTCTTTATAGATGATATACTAATCTATTCTCGCAGTCATGATGAGCATGCCGAGCACTTAAAGATTATTTTGCAAGTTATGCAGGACAAGCAGCTATATGCCAAGTTCAGTAAGTGTGAATTTTGGCTTGACAAAGTAGTATTCTTGGGTCATGTAATCTCAGCAGAAGGCATTTACGTAGACCCTGTGAAGACTGAAGCAGTTCTAAAATGGGAACGCCCTAATAATGCTTCAGAACTCCGGAGTTTTCTTGGGCTAGCAGGTTATTACCGTCGATTTATAGAAGGGTTTTCTCGAATAGCCCTTCCCTTGACCAGTTTGACTCGAAAGGGTGCTAAATTTATCTGGACAGAACAATGCGAGAATAGCTTCCCAGAGTTAAAGGATCGATTGTCCTCTGCGCCTATATTAACACTTCCATCTCCAGGTGAAGAATTTGTGATATACAGTGATGCTTCACGGCAAGGTTTGGGTTGCGTTTTAATGCAGAATGGGAAGGTTATAGCTTACGCTTCAAGACAATTGAAGAAACATGAATTGAATTACCCAACCCATGACCTAGAATTGGCTGCAGTGGTTTTAGCTCTTAAAATTTGGAGGCATTACCTTTATGGCGAGAAGTGCCAGATTTACACGGATCATAAGAGTTTAAAATACATCTTTGATCAGAAAGAGTTGAATTTGAGACAGAGGAGATGGTTCGAGCTGATTAAAGACTACGATTGTAAAATCGACTACCATCCAGGAAAAGCAAATGTGGTGGCCGACGCCCTGAGTAGAAAGACTAGTTCCTCATCACTGGCTAATGCAATGGTAGCTTTGTTGATTGGTGAGTTCAAGAAGTTGAATACCGAATTGTCCACGACTCCAACAGGAGGGATATTAACTAGCTTCCATGTGAGACCTACCTTGGTTGCTAAGGTTAAGGAAGCACAATTTCGGGATTTGTCACTTAAGAAACTGAAGGAGGAGGTTGATCTCGGATTACGAAAAGATTATGCGATCGCAGATGATGGTGCTTTAGTTATGGGGAGCAGTTATGTGTGCCTAACATCAAGAATTGAAGAGGGAGATTTTAGAAGAAGCGCACAGTTCGGCTTATGCTATGCACCCAGACAGTACTAAGATATATCACACATTGAAAGATCATTACTGGTGGTTGGGCATGAAGAAAGAGATAGCTGAGTTTGTGTCAAAATATTTAGTTTGTCAGCAGGTAAAGCCAGATCGTCAAAAAGACCATTTGGATTACTCTGACCTTTGCCCATTCCGGAGTGGAAATGGGAACACATTACTATGAATTTGCTGTTTAGTCTTCCTCGTACGCAACGTGGAAATGATGGAGTTTGGGTGATTGTTGATCGGTTGACAAAGACTGCCAGGTTCCTTCTGATTAAAGAAACTGATCCTTTAAGTAAATTGGCTAAGTTGTATGTGGATGAAATAGTGTGTCTATACGGAGTTCCAGTCTCTATTATTTCAGATAGAGATTCCAGGTTTACATCTAAGTTCTGGCCGAAACTACAGGGTGCTTTGGGCACTAAACAACACCTCAGTACCGCGTTTCACCCGCAAACAAATGGTCAGTCAGAACGAACCATACAAACTTTGGAAGATATGCTTCGAGCTTGCGCCCTTGAATTTAAAGGAAGTTGGGATAATCACTTGGCATTGATGGAGTTCGCCTACAATAACAGCTACCATTCCAGCATAGGAATGACTCCTTTTCAAGCTTTATATGGTAGAAAATGTAGAGCTCCAGTTTGTTGGAGTGAAGTGGGGGAACGAGAGTTAATGGGGCCTGAGTTGGCCCAACTCACTTCAGAGAATGTAGCAATAATTAGAGAAAGATTGAAGGCGACTCGGGGCCAGAGCATGTAAGAGCTATGCAGATAAACGCATGAGGGATCTTAAGTTCGTGGTTGGGGATAAAGTATTTCTACGTCTATCTCCATGGAAAGGCGTTTTGAGATTTGGTAGACGAGGAAAGCTAAGCCCACGTTATATAGGGCCTTACGAGATCATTGAGGAAATTGGCCCGGTCGCTTATCGCTTGACTCTACCAAGTGAGCTATCTAGGATTCATGATGTCTTTCATGTTTCCATGCTTCGCAAGTACATTTCGGACCCATCTCATATCCTAGAAGCACAACCAGTTGAGATGAGGGAGAATTTGACATACGATGAGGAACCTAATCGAATACTTGGTAGAAGACAGCAGATCAAAAATAATAAGGTGGTCGCCAATCTAGTTCAGGTATCGTGGAAGAATCATCAAGTGGAAGAAGCTACTTGGGAGAACGAGGAGCAAATGCGAGCGAAGTATCCTCACCTCTTCACACAGTAGCTGGCTGAATTTCGAGGACGAAATTCTTTTTAAGGAGGTAAGGTTGTTACGACCCGAATTTTCGCATATTTTAATTTCAGCTACTACTTGGTCAAAGCCGCTAATTTTGGGTCAAAGTCAAATTCTTAAAGGAGTTTAATTAGGTCTAATGAAAATTTGTGGACTTAATTGAATTAATTGGAAGTTTATGGGTTATTGACGCAACTAATGGTCAAATGACGAACTTAAATCTCCTAATTAAAGTAAAGGGACCTAGGTTGCAGTTATATATAATAATATATATATAGGTGCACAATATGAATCAAACAAGCCTCGGAATTCCATCGTGAATAGCAACAGGGACCAGAAGAGCCAATCGCGAGAAAAAGGAAGAAAAGAAAAAGAAAAGAAAAAGGAAAAAGGAAGGGAGAAAGCTTGGATTCGTTGTGGTTTTGCGTGGTAAGTGGGTTTTTTTAATTTTATCTTATGGAATTCAAGGTAAGCAATAGAATTAATTCTAGGGTTTTACCAATAGAAATTGAGGATTCGAAATTTATCATTATTTTGGATTGATTGGGTATTATTAAGATGTTATTTGGCCATAATTAATTATTTTGAAGTGGAATTGATGGTAATTGAGTAGTAGGTGATAAAGTGGATTGAAAATTTCATTACCTAGATGCTGGAAGTTTGGGAACTTATTTTGTGATTCAATTGGGTGGTTCCAATGGCATGAAATATTGGGACGAGACGATTGGGAAAGCCTACCATCCGAACTAGAAGTAGTTCGTAGTTCTGTGAGTGGAAAAAAATTATATTTTTTTTATAAAGTAGCACTTTTTAAAATTCCAATATAATTTTAAAGATTTTCATGATATGTTGCTGCAATACATCTTTCAGAAAGCATGGATTTTGTTAAGTAGAGTTTTCCTTTCCAAAAGATCATGTGAATATTTTTTAAAACCATCATAAAGTGCCACGTTAGATTTACCCGCTCTGCACTGTTGTGATGTGTTCCACAGTGTATGACCAGAATTACAGAGGTTTTTGGGACCCACTTTCGTACACACATAGGCTTTGGGCCGTGTACGGGGGTGTTTAACCTTTGGGGCTTGCTCTGCGCGCGTATGACCAGATATTCAGACAGAACAGACTTTTGAGCGACACACCACATGTATTGAGAGTATTCTACACAAGTGTGTTGTTGCTCGTTGGTGCTTTTGATGTTATTTTTCAGTAAATTATTTGTAGTTACAGAATTCAGTTTTAGAAAACAAAATCCGTTTGAAACAGTATAATCAGTGTTGTTCAGCTAGAACAATTTCAGTTATTAGTATTACCTCGATGGTTTTCAATTATTTATGATATTTTATGCGTTTGGATAAAGAGATTTTTATGAAGATATTTTAGTTGGAAAACTACATATATTTGTGAACTTATCCACTCATTGGGTTACAAAACTCACGTATTTTTCTAATGTTTCTCTTATCAGGAAGCAGTTGAGCGTGAGCTTGGATCGCCTGTTGACCACCACTACCATTACTTGTCCATTTAGCTAGTAGGTTCATTTATTTATTCATTCATTTACTAGCGTTTAGTTGAAACCTCGCATTCATTTGAGAAAGGGTTTTTAAGAAGAGATCTATTGGTTTATTCATTAGTTATTCATTAATTCTTTTCGACATCGTTCCCATTTGAGTTTTGGAAGGTGACACTGATATTGAATTATGGTGGTTGGGCTTATTTCCAAAGGTTTCAATATTCTTGATTTGAAATGAGATTTGTGCAAATGTTAGGTTGCATGTCTGGAGCTTGGAATAAATCTCTTGCAGGTGGGATATGTCCAAAATACAGAGGAAACTCTGTCAAATTTTCCGCAAAATATTTTCTTATTATTCAAATTAAGGTAAAATCAAGCAGTTACAGTTTGCCTTAGCGATGGATCAGCACGTAGTTGTCATCCATCGTTGGCGCACGCCACGTGTCAAGTTATTAGAGATAATTTGGTGCGGGGCGTGTCACTCTCCTCCATAACGCCTCCTCAATCCACAATTGCAATGGATATGCTCTAATTAAACGTTTGCCAACGATGTGTATCGAGTCCAAATTAAGTGATAATACAACTTCTTATGTGTACATACCATCTCCAACCCTGTACAATATTTTGTGTCTCCTTTGCACCTAAATATTGTAAAAGTTGCACTATAATACTATCTCAAATTCAACCCGTCAACATTAAATATTACATCAAACTAGTATTACCCTCGTGCGTTGCACGAAACGATTAAAATGATATATTTACATAAAATAATATTATAAAATAAGACAATAAATTTGGTGCGAAATATTATCTTACAAGAAAAATATTATATCAATTATCGTAATCGGTGATTTTAGGGACAAACATAATATTTGGGAAAATTTAGATAATATATTTTTGAACAAAGAAAAAAACTAAATACCATGTTTTATGAGTCATACATAACTATTCAAATGTATATTTCAAATACGATTAGCAATGATCTTATAGTTAGCCTACAGATACCTATATAAATTTTGTGAATATTAAATTGATTTTATATCATATTTAGCTCGAATTGAATTCTGAATATTGAACGGCTTTTGTACATTAAGTAAATTAAAAAAGGCATTCCTCATTTACTTTTTTCAATAAATAAAAATGATTTTTTAAAAATAGCAAATCGCTGCCAGCCTAGCACTATACCAAGTTGACACTATAATTCAAAAACTAAAAAATATATAAAAAAAATTAAAATGTAATATTGAAAAATTAAAATGTATATTAAAAAAGTTAATTATCCTTTTGAAAAATAATTCAATTGATATTGCAGTTTGTAACTTTGATATAATATCACATTTTCATTAATGCTTGCATTTTTTTGTTTATTTTCAATTATATAAATAATTGAAAAATTAAAATTTATATAAAAAATTAAAATAAGGAAAAAATACTAAATAAAGAAAATAAATTAAATTAAATAAGAAAAATAAAATAATAAAGTGTGTATTTAATATTTATTTCCAAAATAAGATTTTCCTTTTTTAATTTTAAATAATTAAATGAGTGCCAACTTGGCACTGCCAATATGGCACAGTGCCTAGTTGGCACTCCTCTTATTATTATATTAAGATACATACTATTCATTCTTTCCTTATTATTTTTGAATTTTACAAAAATACAATTTAGTTAAGAATATTATTTTAATGATATAAATACGATATCATCATAATTTTAAAATATCAGTTTATCAATTAAAAGAACAATATCTTACCACAAAAACACTATCAAGAAAACATAATCAAATCGAAAAAAATACAAAGGGGGCAAAACAGCATACTTAAAACATAATAATAATAATAATAATAATAATAATAATAATAATAATAATAATAATAAAATGATTGAAAACAACAATGCCGCTTTGAGCGGCACCGCTATAGTATGTGGCGGGCGGCCCGATAGAGTAGTCAGAGTGGCCGCTGGGCTAGAGCTATTCCCAGTGTTGGTGCTAGGCTGGAGATGTCTTTTGGAGCACCAAGTATACCAAGAGTACTATATACGCTTTTTTATATTAGTTTATAACATGTGTGTTGCACATGAAATTGCAATTTGGATATGATTTATTATATATTTTGATAAATAATATGGGTATATTTTTATTACATAATCTGTAAAAGTGAATGATTTAGTTAAATCGAAAACGTTCAAGCACCCGTGCAGGGATGGAATTTTTTTTCCCGCACCACTCACAGCACCCTGAATGCTGTGGGGCACGGGGTGGGGGGCAATGATAAACCCATCCCAGGGGGACCAGATCTTTGCTTTAGCTAAATATATGCATCCATCACATTACGAATGATACACAATACAAAAAGTTGGTAATCTATAGAGAATAATAGTTAAATAAAATGATATATCTCCATCCAAAGAAATAATATAATATGAATATAAAAAAATTTTTGATTAAGTATAGAACTACTTTTTAAAAAAATTAAAAAGCAAGTATGGAACTACTGAACGTGTAGAAAAATAAATACATTAAGGTGGAAATGAAAGGCCAACAAACTAAATTCCATTACTTAATTCAAAATAATTACTATTACTTAAGGTTTATGAATGAAATGAAAAGACAATAACAATTAATTGATATTATTAATTATATAAAAATAATTCAAAATTAAGAAAATAATTAAGGATAAAATATGGGAGTAAAAATGGTAAATCAAAAGTTTCCACCTGTTCTTCCTTTTAAAATATTGTAGATTGTAGATAACCAGTGTTGATTTGTACTCAAAATAAATAAATAAATAAATAAAATAGTTTCATTTTGCAGCGTCAATTTGATTTTCATTGAATTTGGAAAGAACACTCGTTTTTTTTTTTGGAAGAATACTCTCGTTAGAAAAAATAATAATAATTTTTTTGTTTAGAAATATCATTGTAGAAGGGAGACAAAAATAGCATGCTTCATTCATTCAAAATAAATAAATAAATAAAATAGCATGCTTCATTTGTGCTTTGATACCAATTATTTGTTTCAATAATTCATTGCAACATGTCATGTGTGTGTTACTTTTGCTATTTCAACTATTATTCGTTAGTTCTATAATTCTATTCTCTTTTTCCCTTTTGGAGCCTATATCTCATAATTCGTTCATAAATTGAGAAAAATAATAATAATTCTAAACGTGTTCAGATAATATGGAAAGAAAGAGAAAATGACACAAAAAAGGACGAATAATAATTCTTTGTAAAATATTGGTAATTTATTTTTTCTAATAAATATAAATATTATTTACTTACTTTTTAAGTGTGAGTGAGTAGTTTGATGGACTAAAAATGTCAAATTTTATTAATTTAAGTAGGAAAAATATAATCCAACGAGTTTGGCCTAGTGATAAGGTATCTAATTATCTGTTTGTTCTGAGTTTAAGACATCACACCCCATTATCTCAATTTATACTTAAGAGAGAGAGATAGAGAGATAGTAGGAAAAACGCTTTCAATTTAGCAAGCCAGAGGGGCAAAATGCCACTATGTTATTAGTTGAACTCGTTGGAATTTCATGAAAGAGACTACACGGTTTGAGTGGTGGGGCTCGGTTAGATAGAGGGGTCCAACAAACCTCACACTGTCACACAGCAAATGAATGCACTATCTTTTTGGATATAGAAATGAATAAATTTCTGTTTGATTTGAATTTATAATTAGTATATATATATATTATTAAATCGACTGTTGTCTACCCTAACCGAGAAGCCAAATTTGGTTATCGATCCCACCTACATGTATGAATAACGGGATAAAGATTTAAAAGGTTGTAACTTTGTGTGGGCCTTCTTTAAACAACCACCATCGGGTAAAGTCTTTTCTTTTCTTTCGGGTTTTTTTTTTTTGTAAATTAAAATATATATTTTTAATTTTAATCGCAAATAAAATTTCGTTAGCCATCTATATAATTCTAAAGTAATATAGTTTAAACTAGTTATAGATCCGTGCGATAATTCTAAAGCAATATAATGTAAACTAATCATATACACTCATGCAATATTTTTTTTTTTTTTAAGTAAAGCACCAATTAGACTCGTACGTCGGTTTTACGCGTCCGCCGAACCTAGCTAGTGGGGGTTTGGAATCCCCCTACTTTTTTATTAATAAATAAAATAATAACAATAGGAGGGGGGCATAAACCTGACCTCCAAACAATGAAAAGAATATGCGAAAAGCAGTAAATGAAGAGATACTATCTCCCTGACAATAAGGAATAAAAGAATAATAGAATGATAAATAAGGAGGTACTACCTCCCTGTACAAAAGAATGAACAAGTAAAAAATGAAAAATAAAAATAAACCGGTTTCCTCGCTAAAGACCGCGGACCGACGGAAAGCCCTGACGATCCATCTGTAGGAGAGCCCGAGCCCGAGCAGGCATCCGAAGTGAGTCGTACTCTGTATAGTGCTGTTGGAGTAGTCCCACGAAAGCTAGTGCGTCAGCAACCTGGTTGCCCTCACGGTAGATATGCGAGACTAAATCCCGATCTGTGCGGAGGAGCTGCCGAATACGCCGTATAATCACCTGTAAGTACCACGGACCGCCTCCACGAACAATACAATTTACAAATGACGGATTTAATCGGCCTCCACCCAAACGGTGTCTACTCCAAGAGAGCGCGCAAGCAACAGGCCATCAAAGATGGCACGGAGCTCTGCCTCCAAAATAGCGCAGTCGCCGTAGGAGGAGGAAAAGGCCCGAACGCAGCGCCCAAGATGGTCCCGGATCACCCCACCCCCGCCAGCTCTACCATCAACCACACAGCCGTCCGTGTTGACCTTAACAGATCCCACAGACGGCCGACGCCAGAACACCAACACTAGAAGGGGAGGGGGTGAGGGGGCAATAGTGACTCCGAAAAGAGGCGCCAAGTCATGATCGTCGCGCCAATGGGAAGGACGGAAAACCCCAGCGATGTGCATGAGGGACAGAGCCCGATAAACATGCCAAATGATCTGTCGAGAATCAACCGGAATGCCCCGATACTTCGCATCAGTTCGTGCCGTCCACAAATGCCAAGAGACGAAAATGGGCACGATGATGCGAACGTGGCCCCGCCTGACAAACTGACCTGAATGGCGCCAGCGCTGAACACGGTGCCAGATACTGTCAGAGGTGGGAGATGGGATATGGAAGATCGCCGCAAAATGCTGCCAAACTCAAGACGCCGCCCCACTGCTAATGAAAACATGCTGACGCGTCTCCTCAGCCGAGCAATACTGGCAACGGGAAGGCATCTGCACATGAATACGCTGCCGAACCACATAGTCAACCGCACAAGGCCCCGCAATAAGCGCCGGTGGAAAACGAGGCGGTCACGGGGATAGGCCGGGCACCGAGGTCTCCAACACCGGCCGCACCTCAGCGGGCTGCCGAACCAGCTCCCAGGCCGACCGAGCCGTGAACCGTCCATCAGAGGTATCACGCCACAACAACCGATCAGGGGACCTAGTGTCCAAAGGGATGGACGAGATCTGAAGGGCCAAGTCAGAGGGAACTACCTGTAATAAACGCTCAAGCGCCCAACCAGTGTCTTCAAAGAAGTCCTGCACGCGAGCCGATGAGTGACTGTGGGCAGGAAATAAAGCAACAAAAGGACGATCACCCATCCAACAATCATGCCAGAAGAAAACTCGGCCACATCCAAGCTGCCAGAAAATGCGGGGCTCAGCAATCGCTATGCTCGCTAATAACCGACGCCAACCCCCAGAATCAAGATAGGCAGGCTGAACCTGCATAGGTGGCTGTCCCCAACAATATCGGTCCCGCATATAGAGGGCCCACAAAGACTCCTGAGAACGAAAGCTCCACCAAAGCTTCAGGGAAAAAGAATCGACCATATCACCCAGCTTCCTAAAGCCAAGGCCACCCTCCTCCGGGGGGCGACACAACTCCCCCCAACGCCGCCAATGCATACGGTGGGCCCCATCCTGAGAGTCCCACAAGAAGCGAGCGAATAAACTGGATATCCGTTTCAGCACAGCCTTAGGAGGCTGCAAGATCTGAAACAAATGAAGCGGCATAGAGTGAAGAACCGAACGGATGAGGGTAATGCGGGCCCCAGGAGACAGCAGTCGACTAGCCCATCCAGAAATCCGTCCACGGATCTTCTGCACCAAGTCATCAAATAAGAAGATCCGACGTGCGCCCTTAGACAAGGGAACACTGAGATAAGTGACGGGAAGCTGACCATGCGAAAAGCCCGTAAAGGTCCGCCATCGATGAAGCTGCGCAGTAGAAGCTCGACGAGGCGCAATAAAAGAACTCTTGCCCCGATTCACCAACTGGCCAGAAGCCCCCTCATAATGCTCAAGACAATCCAACAACCTCTCAAGACTCGCTTCTGTCCATTGGCTAATATGATGATATCATCGGCAAAAGAGAGGTGCGAGACAAGAAGGGCGCCCCCATGAATGAACTGCATACACGAGTGCTGCTGAAAGCTAGCAGTGAGCAATCGGGAGAAGTAATCAGCAACAATAACAAACAACGCGGGGGAGATAGGATCGCCCAGCCGCAGTCCCCGAGACGAAGGAAAGAAACCAGCTGACTGTGGTATATGGGGATAGATTGTGGTATTTAAAAATATACTTTAAACTAATGGAATTGACCCAAATCCACTGTCTTTTTTAAGAGTATTTGATTTGATAACATACCGTCGACTCAACTAATCCTCGATCAATCTTTTTATTCCGACAATAAAAGTTATTCACCATCAATCTAGTATCAATTGTTTCTTTACATATGTTTTCAATATATAAAAAGCATGGATTCAAGGGAAATGATTTTTATTTTACCCTTATATTTTTCTTCTTCGTCTTAAATATCATTGATTATTTATTATATAGATTTATTGCATGTTAGGATATAAATTTTTATAGATTTTTATGTGAAATATGAAAGAACATGAATAGAGTTGAATGGTGGAGATTTATATAGTATATATATGTTCTACGAAATATATGGATATGATTGATTTAATCAAATTGAGAATGAATTAAAATTTGTAAAAAATTGTAAACTAACACATGTTAAGCTTCTATTGCTAGTAATAATGGTTGTATTTATTACTACAACTTCATTACCTTTTCATTTAAGTGTTATGAATAAATGCAATGAAAAATAAGTAATTAACTTGATTTCAACTATTTACTGTATTAAAAAATATAGATATGGCTGAAAAGTTTTAGTTTTTATTTTATAATTTTTATTTGTGGGGAACTTTCGATTACCATTTTTACCGTTTTACTTTTCTTCTTTTATCTAAAATATCCCTTTTTTTCTTTCTTTTTCTTTTTTGTAATATACAATTATATAGACCGGGGAGCAATGGAAAATCCTTTTCATTTCCCCTTTTTTTTTACTACAAGTTACATCATTACATTAATCAACACATATACTAAAATACACCACAACCAAAGTTACTCTACTAACGGAACAAATCGGCCCTACTTGCGAAAACTATAGCCGCTTGGCTAGCGAAAAAACTATAGTTGCACTACTAGCGAGAACTAATCGCCATATCGAAGGGAACTAAAGCCACCCTGGTGACGGCAACTAAAGACACTCAACACGCGATTGGTACGTGCTTAGTGGAAATTGAATCTGAAACCTCTAAATTTAAGGGCTTCAACCTTCTCCTGCTAACCAACTGGACAAAGGCTTTATTGGTTTTTATTTCCCATTTTGCTCTTATATATGTAATTTCTCAATTCCGTATTTTCTCTTCACTCGTTAATTTATTAAAAAATTTCATTGTCCAACTAATCGGCATAGGATTAGATGGTAATTTTATATTATTGTAGATAAGTCATAAAGCATGCAGTATGCCAGTATACATGTCAAATCAAAAGTCTCAAAACAAAGTTTTATATTCAAAAGCTAATTATGAATATATATGTCACTATGCGCGTAAAAATATTATTGGCAAAACTTTTGATTATTACTTTTTATATTTTTTACCAGTAACTCGTCAATTTAATTAATAAATTATACTTCTAAATTTTTTATTTAATCCATTACAATTTATTTAACCTGATTTTATTTTTCTTTTAAATTTTAATTTAATTAAATAATGAATATATCCATATTTTAAAAAATTCAATTAAAGCTAACTGACAAATATACTTTCATATCTTTCACTTTGCCTTGGATGTCTTTACTTTACGTTATTAGACATTATAACATCTATATGCCGCATTAAGAAATTAACTTTTACATTGTATTTTTGTTATAACAATTATTATGTTTTGTATTAGTAACATAGGGTAAATTTAATATCCACTCACTAAATTTTAAAGATGTAACGAATTACTCACAGAACTCTGAAACATAACTAAATACTTACCGAACTTTACTTAATGTCACTTATTATCCATTCGTCAATCTAACGTTAGAATATAATAACCGATTAAGCCCCACATGGCCAATGGTATTCTACAAGGAATTAACTAGACCAATTACTGGGATAAAAATTCGCAAACACCAAACAAATAGCTAAATAATCTATTAGAATTTAGAAACTTGAATTTTTCATATTTCATTATTGCTCATAAATATCGTAGTTTTCATGGTTTATTTAGTTGTTTCTCTTATGTGAGTGAATTTTTTATGTTAATAGTTAGTTCATTGATTCCATATTAAATGACGTGAGCTACATCGGGATAATTGATCAATATATTTAAGTGTTAAACTATCGAATAATCGATTATTAAAATTGAGCAAAATTCAGTGAGTGTTTGATTACGTTTCAAAGTTGAGAGAGTAAGGAGTTACTTTCTTTAAATTAGTGAGGTTATTAACTTATAACCATATCAATGTCCCTCATTTGATATATCATGAAGACACAGAACATGTAGAAAAATATTATAGATAAAGCATCATTGTCTTATGTATAGCTACAATTATGTTCAATTGATTTATTATATATTAATTTTCACTCTTTTGTTCAAAAATTTATGATAGTGTCTTCGTATTGTTATAAAACTTCTTAAAAATAGAGAGAATTTAGAGAGAGAGAATTTTCTGGATGATCTTCATTAATAACTGAAACTCTATTTATAGGGAAACTTCGAATGGCATAATTGTAATTACATAATATCATCAAGGATATAATAGTCATTCACATCAATAAAATATTATAAAACATTCCTCGGGTGCTTTGCTTATTACTAGTTTATGCATAACACTCCCCTTTGAATGACTATTCACTATCACATTATTCATCGACTCTCATTTACAATCAATAGCGGGGTATATTGCATTGCCTCGTTAAAACCTTGTCAGTAAAACCCAATGGGATAAAATCTGATCGAAGGAAAAAGAGTACAATCGCTACCCCTAATTGTGACCGTGGGAGTATTAACTTGCTGCCTCGTTAAAACCTTACCAGTAAAACCCTATAGGATAAAACCTGGTCGAAGGAAAAAGAGTACAACTACTCTCCCTGATGTTGGCCACACAATATCCTTGAGCCAACACATTCCAATCTG
The DNA here is from genome assembly GCA_018223645.1 of Jasminum sambac. Lineage (NCBI taxonomy): Eukaryota > Viridiplantae > Streptophyta > Magnoliopsida > Lamiales > Oleaceae > Jasminum > Jasminum sambac. Next base: position 46,590,197 of record CP073640.1, read on the forward strand.
ATGTACCAATTTCTTAAATGTACATGTTGGTAATGCCTTCGTAAATAAATCGGCTATATTGTCACTTGAGCGAATTTGTTGAATTATAATGTTGCCACTTTTCTGAAGATCATGTGTATGGAAAAAATTTGGTGAAATATGCTTTGTCCTGTCTCCTTTGATGTAGCCTGCTTTGAGCTGTTTAATACAAGCAGCATTGTCTTCGTACATTATTGTCGGGTCATCTTTTATTGAGACTAATCCACTGGATGTTTGGATATGATGCGTCATATCCCGTAACCAAACACATTCTCGACTTGCTTCATCAATCGCAATGAGCTCAACATAATTTGAGGATGTTGCTGCCAAGGTTTGCTTTGTAGATCTCCAGGATATAGCGGTTCCTCCTCGTGTAAACACATAACTTGTTTGAGATCTGCCTTTATGTGGATCGGAAAGATATCCCGCATCTGCATATCCCACTAAAGAAGACTCAGATCTTCTTGAATAAAAGAGTCCCATATCAGTGGAACCTCTTAAATATCTTAGAATGTGTTTAATACCATTCCAATGCCTTAAAGTGGGTGCAGAGCTATATCTTGCAAGAAGATTCACAGAAAAGCTATGTCTGGTCGTGTGCAATTTGCAAGATACATTAACGCACCAATTGCACTAAGATATGGTACTTCGGTACCAAGTATCTTTGCTCCATCTTTAAGTGAACGAAAAGGATCTTTATTCATATCAAGTAATCTAACGACCATAGGTGATGTCAATGGATGTGTTTTATCCATGAAAACCTTTTCAAAACTTTTTCTGTATACGTAGATTGGTGAACGAACAATCCTTCGAGGAAGTGTTCAACTTGCAAACCAAGACAAAATTTTGTCTTTCCCAAATTTTTCATCTCAAACTCATTCTTTAAGTATTTTGCAGTTTTATTCAGCTCTTCAGGAGTCCCAATTAGATTCAAATCATCAACATAAACTATCACAATTGCAAATCCATTACTTGATTTCTTTATGAAAACACAAGGGCAAATATTATCATTTTTGTATCCCTCTTTTAGCAGATATTCGCTAAGGCGGTTGTACCACATCCGCCCGGATTGTTTCAATCCGTAGAGTGACCTTTACAATTTGATGGAGTACATTTCTTTGGGACGAATATCATTTGCCCTTGGCATCGTAAATCCTTCAAGGATTTTCATATATATATCACTGTCAAGTGATCCATATAGATATACCATTACTACATCCATGTGGCGCATATCAAGTTTTTCTGATACAGCCAAGCTTATTAAGAATCTAAATGTGATAGTGTCCATTACAGGAGAATACGTTTCCTCATAATCAATTCCTGGTCTTTGAGAGAAACCTTGTGCTACAAGTCTTGCTTTATATCTCGTAATTACATTGTTTTCGTTTCTTTTTCTTACAAAGACCCATTTATATCCAACGGGGATAATATTGGCAGGAGTTGGAACTACTGGCCCAAACACTTTACGTTTTTCTAAGGAATTTAATTCCGTCTGCATGGCTTCTTTCCATTTTGGCCAATCAGGTCTATTTTGACAATCACTAACAGCCTGTGGTTCAAGATCGCTATTCATAATATCAAGAGCCATATTGAAGGCGAAAATGTCATCTATGTCAACACATTCACGTTCCCACAATATATGAGATGATAGATAATTTATTGAAATCTCATTATTTTCGAACACTCGTAGTTCTTTGGGAACTACAACATTTTCAATTGGTCGGTCAGCCTCTTTCTCAATTGTTTGTTTCTTTTCCTGCCCCCTTCTTTTTCGAGGTGCAGAATCTTTGGAACCAATTGGTCGACTACGTTTCTGAGTTGTCTTAGATTCATTTGCTAATATAGGTCGTCCTTCAGGGACATCAATTTTCGCTGTAGTATTTGCCGCTGGTATATAAGATTTTGTCACTTTCATTGTATCGACAAATGCATCAGGGATTTGACTAGCAATTCTTTGCAAATCAATGATCTTTTTGACCTTTTGTTCACATTGATTACTACGAGAATCAAAGTGAGTAAGGGTTTTCACATTCCACGAAAGATCATGTTTCTTTTCTGGATGTAGTTTTGTTCCTCCCAAAGTTGGGAATGTCATTTCATCAAAATGACAATCTGTAAATTTCGCCGTAAGTAAATCACCAGTTAAAGGTTCAAGATATCGAATGATGGATGGTGAATCATACTCAACATAAATTCCAAGTCTTCATTGGGGACCCATCTTGGTACGTTGTGGGGGTGAAATCGGTACTTGCACAGCACAGCCAAAAATTTTTAGGTGAGAAACATCCGGTTCTCGACCGAAGGCAAGTTGCAGAGGAGAGTATTGGTGCTAAGACGTTGGCCTTATACGAGCCAATGCTGTAGCATGTAAAATGGCATGACTCCAAGCCGAAGTGGGGAGATTTGATCTCATAAGTAGCGGCCTGGCGATTAATTGAAGTTGTTTAATAAACGATTCCGCTAAACCATTTTGTGTATGGACATAAGCAACAAAATGCTCAACATCAACTCCGATGGACATACAATATTCATCAAATGCTCGAAACCTAAACTCGCCAGCATTATCAAGACGAATTTTCTTAATTGAATAATCGGGAAGATGTGTTCACAATCTTATAATTTGAGCAAGCAGCCTCACAAAAGCTGCATTTCTAGTAGAAAGCAAGCAAACATGGGACCATTTAGAAGAAGCGTTAATTAAGACCATGAAGTAACGAAATGGTCCACATGCTGGGTGTATAGGCCCACATATATCCCCTTGAATTCTTTCCAGAAAATTTGGAGATTCAATATCGACCTTCATTTTGGAGGATCTTACGATTAATTTGCCTTGCGAACAAGCAACACATGGAAAATCATTTGCTAAAAGAATCTCCTGATTCTTTAGGGAATGTCCATGTGAGTTATTGATTATTCTGCGCATCATAGTCGCTCCAGGGTGTCCAAATCTATCATGCCACAACATGAAACTTTTAGAGTCAGCGAACTTCGGGTTCGTAACATTATTTGACTCTATTGTTTTTATGAATGTATAATACATTCCAGATTGTAGGGAGTTTTTCTTTTATCAACTTCTGGCCAGATAAAAAGGAAGTGATACATAGATACTCTATATTATTTTCTTTCATTGTCTCAATATGATATCCATTTCGGCGGATATCCTTAAAACTTAGCAAATTTCTTCTAGATTTGCTAGAGTAGAGGGCATCATCAATATTTAATACCGTATTATTTGTCAAGATGATACGAGCTCTTCCGGAGCCATCAATGATGTTTGCCGTGCCCGATATGGTAATAACAGTATGTTCTGTTAATGTTAATTCCACAAAATACTTTTTATCTCGGAGAATGGTATGCAGCTTGATTTGTCGACTAGACATACATCTTGACAATCTATTAAGAATCTACAAACATGTTTGAAGAAACTTCAAAAACTCTCATTTATTGAAAAACGACTTATTCAAACATTGTACAACATGTTGACTTATATATAATAAAACTTTGAGAATATAAAAATTCTATATGGACTAAAACAGATTTATTTTTCCATGAGATGTTCAATACTGTCTGATGGACCAGTATAAAGATCGGGAATATCCATGTGTGTCATATCCATTGGATCGTCACAATTTAGGAAATTTGTTTCCACTTTTTCTTTTCCCTTTTCCTTGATAGATTTTTGGTACAGTTCTACTAAATGTTTCGCTGTATGACAGGTACGTGACCAATGCCTCCTCATTCCACAGCGAAAACATTCTTGATCTTGTACCCTTTTGGATGAGACATTTTCATTATGCTTTTTATAGCCGTAGTCCTGACTATGACGTTTTCCACTTCCACGTCCATGTCCATATCCACATCCACGTCCACGTCCACGTCAACGTCTGTGTCCGTGTCTATAACCAGGTCCGTGGCATGATTTATTATTAACTTCTAGCAGTGTGATAGCATTTGCTTCTGGCAATGTAGTAGACCCGGTTGGACGCATCCCATGATTTTTCATGAGCAACTCATTATTTTATTCGGCGACAAGTAAGCATGAAATGAGTTGAGAATATTTTTTAAATCCTCGCTCTTTGTACTGTTGTTGTAACAGCACATTCGAGGCATGGAACGTTGAATACGTCTTTTCAAGCATATCTTCTTCCTTAACCTCTTCCCCGCAGAGCTTCAATTTAGAATGCATTCTAAAAGTTCAGATTGTATTCACTTACGGATTTAAAATCTCGTGAAGAAGATGAAGCCACTCGTAGCGGGCTTTTGGAAGGACCACAGTTCTCTGATGGTCAAATCTATCCTTCAAATTGTTCCATAAGACCTTCGGGTCTTTTACTGTCAAATATTCAACTTTAAGATCACAGTGGATATGGTGACGGAGGAAAATCAGCGCTGCAGCGCGATTCTTTTCTGATGCTTCATTTTCATCTTTAATAGTGTCCCCTAGATCTTTTGAAATCAAATGGATTTCTGCATCAAGGACCCATGATAAATAATTTTTTCCAGAAATATCAAGTGCAGCGAAATCAAGTTTCGTAATATTCTCCATTTGTAGTTCTACAATAGAAAATTAAATCCGATTAATTTTCATATATATAATAGTTTAATCAATATCTACAGGATATGAATGATATATTTTTCTTCAGGGATTATTACCATAGAACAGTAATATATTTTCAAATTTTACTACTTCAAGAGCAAATTATATTCTTCTAGAATATATAAACTAACTACTTCTTCAAGAGTAGATTTTAATTATAACCAATCGTGTGATATAATCCACCATATTGGAGATATGCATAATATTTAGAGTACATAAATTTAAATTGCAGAATGTAAATAGCGAAAATTAAGTTGCATAGTAATTAACTACTTCTTTAGGAGTAAGATCTGCTTAGTAATGGTATTACCCATCACTTAGTATGTAAAGTGCAGAAATATATAAAACCTTCTAGTTTGTGACGGTTGAACCCATCATCAGGTAGAAGGTGTTGCGGTAATTAAATTGCGAAAAATAAATTCTCCAAATAGGTAGTTTAATCCACCACTTGGAAATAATTGCAATAAATAAAAGTAACAAAAAAATATCCAACTGTTTATTCCTTGGTCCGCATGGGTAAATTTGTCCATTCCAATCTGCATAGGTAAAATATAATAAAAATATAATATCAATGTTATAAGATTAAGAAATCGTTTTCTTTTCACTTTAATTTGTAAATAGATGTTCAAGTTAAAAATTTAATAATAACATATCTTAAAAAGAGTTATTACCTTATCAATATTGGTGTCAAATCGAAGCTCTCGTTAAATAGAATATAATGGAGTTGAAAAAATTTGATTTTGATAATATATGCTTCTTATATGTCAAGAAAACAAATGTTATCATTTACTAAATTATTATATTATAAAGTAATATATAATAATATATATTATATACCTTTTTGTTTTCTTCCGTAACATTAGAGGAAATCTGACTCAGATCGAGTAGAGGTTCGTGCTGATAACGTGTTATAAAACTTCTTAAAAATAGAGAGAATTTAGAGAGAGATAGAATTTTCTGGATGATCTTCATTAATAACTGAAACCCTATTTATAGGGAAACTTCAAATGATACAATTGTAATTACATAATATCATCAAGGATATAATAGTCATTCACATCAATAAAATATTATAAAACATTCCTCGGGTGCCTTGCTTATTACTAGTTTATTCATAACACATATATCGTTTTTAGCAACATTTTCTTTTTTCAACTATTATAATCACAAGTATTACTATTTCAAGAATATAACAAATGCCATTCATTTTTCATACGTTCGACGTGCAATGCATGTGCTTACAAACTAGTATGACATAAATGGTAATTCTTTAGGAACCACAATGAATATGGATATAAATTAACTTCAAAGAGCAAGATTAATATTGGGGGAAAAGGCAAAGGGAAAGAATAAGGGGGGAAATGGTCATTCTGAAATAATATATAGGGGAAAAATCTGGGGGTAATTTGGGTATAGATTGTTTGGTTTTTTGCACCCCACATTAATTGCAAATTATGGCCGTTGCACATCATAACCGTTCTAGTAAAATATTGAATCCAAATGGCTTTTGACAAATATATTAGGAATTCACAATTCTGCCATATTTAACTAAATACATTGTCTTATTCAAAAAATTAAAAAAAAAAACTAAATGCAACATCTTTTGTCAAAAAAAATAATTAAATAAATAAATGCAATGTCATTCCAATCACTGTAAAACATAATTTAATGCTATGTTTTAATAATAATAATAATAATAATTATTATTATTATTATTATTATTATTATTATTATTAGTACTACATATTTTTTAATTCTAATATTAAGTATTTTTATACTACTTATTAAATAATTAAAGAAATATATTGTGTCCCACAACTATGACAAGATTTAATTGGACAAAAGAATTTTGTCGTCCATGAAAAGTGATAGGGAATTGCGTAAAGATGGGGCTAAACTTTGCCTCAAGAAGTATACATTATGTGGGTTTGTTGGGTGAAAAAAAATCTAAACTTGGTTTTTTCACCTAACATTAATCTTGCTCTAAAGCATAGTAACATTATATATATATATATATTTAATATCAAATTATATAAAGATTAATATGAAATATGATACTAATGGTTGAGGAAACATTTTCGTTTAGACAATAGAAATTACCTCCTGATAAAGAAATGGCTAAAACTTTTTGTTTTACTTTGAATCAATAAAAAGAGAATATAAAAATTAACTTTTCTTAATCAAATTGGCTGGAGCCTCATGTCGACGATGTGTTATATACAAGAGAGAGAAAAATTAAGAAGGGATAACCATAGAAATTGTGTATCATTATCAGAACTTGAATCCTCTATTTATAGCAGCAATGATCAGGCACACTCAGGACTCAGGATATGGCACTTTTGGGTGTTTTCGGTCATATATGATCGCCGTTGGGAAAATTGAGACCAAATCCAGAATTAGTGTCAGAAATTTTTTCGGACTGCTAGAGTTTCTCCTCGCCGTGTTTAACTGGCGCCCAACGACATTGCCGACAAATTTTCCTGGCTACTAGAGCTTAGTCTCGCCGTATTGGTTTTAGATTGGTCCCAATTTTTTCCAACGGAGACCTTATGTGATATGAAAAACACCCAGCCACCCCCAGGTATGCTTGATCATTACTACCATTTATAGAAGGCTTCAATGCTCAAAAGTCATTTACGACAACATAATTATTTACAGCACTCACAAAAATATGGAAAAATAACAACATTTTTAAGGATAATATTAGATGAACAACAAAAAAGTGTACAACTAGAAGTACAATCCTCTAATAGAGAAATATTAAAAATACCATTTTTACCCCATGTATTGGTGGGCTCCAACCAGGGGCGGATGCAAGAAATATATTCAGCTAGAGCGGCTGTTGACCTTCAATTGTTGACCATTGACCGTTAGTGTCCGTCGATTGTTCACTACCTGCAGCGCAACATTTAATTAAATGTTATTAAATAATATTAATAAATACATAAATGTATTGGAAAATAGAAAAATTATATTAAATGAAAATATATATAATCCAATACAACTCGAAAAGGCAACAAATAACTTCAAACCTAAGGCTAATTACCCAACGAGTTAAACTAAATCTAATTAATGTTATTATGTAAGCTTCAATTCAATTCAAATACAAATCAATAATTAATTAATAAAATGTTATTAAATAATATTAATAAATACATAAATGTACTAGAAAATAGAAAAATTATATTAAATGAAAATATAATCCAATACAACTCCAAAAGGCAACAAATAACTTCAAACCTAAGGCTAATTACCCAACGCGTTAAACTAAATCTTATTAATGTTATTATGTAAAATTCAATTCAATTCAAATACAAATCAATAATTAATTAATAATGGTCTCATAAGTAAATACGAGAATAAAACAAAACTAGGTTAATTAAATTTGGACTTCTGTAACTAAACTACGGTGCTCGGTCGAGTCAGTGGATTCGGCCATAAGTTAGAAACAAAACCCAAGACAAAAGCCCAAATTAAGGCCCAAATATTAGTCTCGTACGTCATCTTCTTCAACAGAATCAACAAACAAAAGGCCACACCGACTCGCCAAGTGCTCGATCCATCCCTGGGTCTAACCCCTCTATTAGAAGGTTGTATACGTAATTGTATATTTTTTGTTATTCCTTTAGCATTGCTCCATTTTTAATTATCATCTCAATGCTATTTGTAGATAGTAATGTGCTGTCCATTTTTATTATTTGAAATCATACGTTACATTTATAGGGTGTTAGGATGTGTGTAAAAATGTATTTTTATCTGTTTTTATGTGATATAGAAGAGAGAATGAGTGGAGTTGAATGGTAGAAATTTGTGTAGTACAGATAGGTCCCACGAGATATGTGAATGTGAAATAGGAGAGAGAATTAGTAAAATTGAAAAGAATATGTAAAAATGTGTACTAACCATATTAGCAAATCACAAAAATTACTAAATTATTATACACATTCTATAACACTCATTAGAGTTATTCATCATATCATTAAAAAGGACCACGTATAGAATTATTATTTTCTATGAGTTACGTAAAGACAACGTTGTAACACGTGAAGAAAAAAAAAAAAAAAAAGGAAAGGTTGTCCTAATAAAGCGGTTGTCGTTGTCTAACATTTAAATAAGAATAGTACTATCATAAAGTATATATTGAATTATCGGTTAAATGACATCTCAGTATTAGATGGTATTATTTTGATATAGGATATATCATATATATACATTACAATACCAACTAATGCTGACATGTCTCGTGGATAGTAATGCATTGTCATTGTATTGCAATGATCTTTTCTAATCATAAGAATTGTCTGAATCTGGAAAATATCATTTGCATATGTACGTAGCTACGTAACAGCATCTCCAATACACAAAATTTAGACATTAATTGTCCATTTAGGAGAGAATTAGACACAAGAATTAATAAAGTCACATACTTTTTCAAGTTTCCCTGAAATTTCTATTTTTTTAAAATTACTTTTTAACCATTTATCCCACTTTTTCATTACTTTTGCATCATCATTTCACAAACTCTTTCTATATCTAGACATCTGTCTAGATATTCTCAATTATTTTATCATTATTTTTTAATTTGTTTCTCCCTCGCTCCCCCTTTACACTTTTCCTCATTTTTTCCCTTACTTCTTTCTCTTTTCCTTTTTTCTTTTTATAAATAAAATAATTATGTTATCTCAATCTCTCTCCTCCATGATTGCCAATCACAATTTTGCATTGGCCACGCTCGCAAAACGGTCCATGTGTGGGACCAATATTTAATATTTTCTGGTGTACCTCGTGGTTTTATACAAACACATTAATTAAAAAACCAAAGACTTGACCAAGTTAAATATAACGTACGCTCAGTTTTGTACCCAATTGTCTCTATCGTGTCTTAAAAAAAAAAAAAAAGCTTGTCCAAAGCACATTTTTTCAAAACAAAAAATTAAACTACCAATTTCATTGATATGAAATTTTTTTCATATTTTTAAAACCTTCCTTTAATTTTCAAATGAACATAATACTTTTGTTAGTCAATTAGTCTGATTGTTTGTACGTAGTAGAAATTTTAAAGCATAATAACAATGGAAATCCTTAAAAAGGATTTTGCTGCATTTATTACAACAATCCGTTTTTTATTTCAACAAAGTTTGGTTAATATTCACCTAATAATAATAATAAGTGCAACAAAAATTTTCAAATTCATAGAAACTTATCTGTGCGCTCCAATCGTATCCTGTGTTTTCTGATTATGTAAATCTACGACCAAATTTTTAAATAAGCACTATAAAAATTTATTCTTCAGTCCCTACTCACCACCCATTTCCCATGCATAGTGTATCAAAATAATGGCCTCCGAAAATAATCATCTCAAGCTTGTTCCTCAAGTTTTGAGGTATGTTTTCAATGAATCATTCTTTAGTTCCAATTTTTTCTTATTTAAATTAATTTTGTAACTAAATAGAAGCTGTTGTTACGTTGTTCATGTTTTTAATATTTCAGGGGTTCAATGAATTCTTGGAACCAAGAAGGCAGAATTAGTAATTTTGCACATGTAGTGCAGGGTGGTCCTTCAGGCATTTTAGGTTTAGGGAAACGGAATAGGGATGCCATAACTAGTTTCGTTGCAGTGGCTAACGCTTCACAGTGCCCAAATATCGGACTTGGTGATGACATTTTCAATCCAGTCCAAAATTACCATTTTGACTTTGATGACATCATATTTGAGAACGTAAGTAATCAATTTAGATTTTATTGGGTAAATGTTTTTCAAAATTGAACGGTGTGTTCTATTTGTGTTTGTTTTGAGTTCTGAATTTTAAAGACATTTTCGATTTCTCTTTTGAGTGGTTGTTTTGAGAAAAAATATATTTTTGTTCTGTCATATTAAAAAGATATTTATGAAAACACGAAATAGAAAAATTTTTAATTTTATTTTTTATTTTTTATTTTTTGAAATGATAACTTGACACCATGAAAATTACATAAAGGTCCTACACTTCTCTAAATGTGCATTAATTTGATTTATTATTATTATTTTATTATTATTATTGTACTTTTAAATGATAAGCTGACACCATCAAAATTACATAAAGGTCCTAAACTTTTCTCATCTTCAACATCTACCTCCACTTCCATCACCAGCACCATCCTTACCATCGATCCCGCTTTAGTGGTACACAAGTGATTTTCGACCACCAGATGTGGTGTTTCAATCACCAGATCTTGCTATCGAACCACTAGATCGGAAAATATATGGTGGTCAACATCGACAGCAGCAGGATTTTTGATTGTCGTCGGTGTTGGCGAAGATTATAGAGATGGTGATTCGTGAGCGGTTGTTGAGGACTAACAAGAATATGCAAATAAAAGTTGAGGCTCAAATGTAACTAACATAAAGTTTAAAATTTGAAAACACATTTTTTTATATTCTCAACTATTAATGCAGTAAACATCCAAAATGATAAAAAATCGTCGGACAGTTGGTTTACAAATATTTTGGATGTTTCTGGAAATGTATTTTCGAAAATATGAAAAAAGAAAGTGTTTGTTGATATTATGATATAAATGCATATACATGTTTTCTATTAATTAATTTTAATTGATGGTCTAATCTTTGTCATGCTAGGCTAAGAGGGTGAAAGTAGAATTGGAAGCCATGCAAAAGGATCACATCAGAGCAATTGTAGGAACAATAAGGGAAGAGGCAATAAAGAAATTGAAGGAAAAGGAACAACAAATTGAGAGGATGTACAAGGTAAATACCATTCTTAAGGAACGACTCAAAATTTTGTTTCAAGAAAATCAAATGTATAAAAACCTCGCACAAACAAACGAGACAATGGTGAATTCTCTGCGTTCCAACTTGGAGCAACTACTCAAAGGGCCCAACCCTCCTTCAATGGCGGAGTCTGTGTGTGCTGGAAGCAACAGCAATGTCGTCCAGACGAGAGTTTGTAGGATATGCAAGGAAAAGGAGTCATGTGTATTGTTGTTGCCATGCAGACACCTCTGTCTATGTGAGACGTGCGGTAATGGTTCTCATCCGTGCCCAATATGCAACACTCATACCAGTAGACTGCTACATGTAAACATGAATTAATTGAATGGAAACAATGCAAAAGTTGGTAGCTTGATTGTGCCTATATCTAGTGTAAATTTTATTGAAAGTAATTGTACCTTGATAAAGAAACAAATCAATTTGATTTCGTTTAGGAAGTGTAATTTGTTTGTTTGGTTAGAAGAAGTTTCAAATCAATTGAAATGATTTAGTTTGGGGTTTAATGTTTAAAAAACCACATAAACAAAATGGAAATATGTCTTGCTTTAGAACATAAAATTTATGAAATACAAAAATAATTAAGCTATTTTCGGTTGAATTTCATATATAGTAAGCTATTTAAGTAAGTACTAGTTGTAAACTGAATGAGCAGAAATTTATTGTATTCATTCATCAATTAACATGTGTATATACCCTCCTTCAAAAAAAAAAAAAACGTGTATATACCCAAAGTATGGGTTCTATATGAGGAATCTAGAATCACTCTTAATCTATCCTTCCTATAAATATGACTATATATATTCACTGACAACTCGCAACACTCTTATTCAAGGTGGAGCATATGTATCAATCATGGCCAACTTGTTAGAAAGATAAATAACATAAGCCCCATTTAGAACCTTTGTGAAAATATCTCTCAATTGTTCTCCAGTCTTCATGTAATGCCCCGCTCAAAGTCGACCCGACATAATGTATATGTGTATGATGTGTTCATGAAATGTTTGGGGATGTATGAGATATGTCGAGTCAGCTGTCGAAATGATGAAAACAGGAAAATTTGTGAAGCGGATTACGACCGTAAATGTAAGGATTACACGTCAATGTCGATTCTGGCCGTAAAGGGTCGAATGTTACTGGCCGTGGCGGTGAGCAGTGGAAAAATGCCAAAAGTTTGAGAGCAAATTACGGTCGTATGATGCGAAGATACTGGCCGTATGGTTGGAGTTACTGACCGTAAGGCATGTAAGTTACTGGCCGTAACCAAAGAAGATGAAATCTGAGGAGATTCTGAGAGTTTCTTACGGCCGTATGATGGTATGATACGGCCGTATTAATAAGGTTACAGCCGTAAGTCAGAGGTTACGGCCGTAAATGTGGAAGTTACGGCCGTAATTTTAAGTCGGCAGAAGTGTTATTTTAGAAGATTCTAGCCATTTCTTGACATTTGAACACCCAAACTCGGTTCCAAAGCTCCCAAAATCCTTCCAAGTCTCTCATGAACCTATGGAATCATCTCCCACTCCATATATGAGCTATGTAATGTTTGTGTAATCTATGATTACAAGAAGAAGGAAGAAAGAGGAAGGAAGAGGAAGAAGAGGAGGAAGCTTTGGGGATGTCAATGCTTGATGTTCTTGCTAGTACATGGTGAGTAATGGATGTATCTTTGATGTAGTATGCATTTATGAAGTATATGTATGTTTATGTATGCCTATGATGATAATTATGATGAGTATCAAGCCTACAAGCATGCTAGGGTTCCTTTGGTTTGTGTTATGCCTATGTGATGATTAGGTGATGATAATGGAATGATGTGGACATGATTTTGTGACTTATATGACCTTTATGTCAAGTCCTATGGGCTAAGGATCTATGTACATGAAAGGAAACTAGTTATGTTAATGAACATGTAGTGAGACAAGAAAGTAGAGTTTATGTGTTTCATGTGATGTCAATGCATGTTATATGATGTTCAAGAAATGGAATGCGTATGATATGACGAGTGTAGCGCCCCAAGAGTAAAAGAACCCTTGGGGGACGGCTTATGAATGTATGAATGCCATGTATGTATATGTATGATTATGTGATATGTAACGACAAGACGAAGTTCATGAGAAAGTACGCTATGTAATGCCTAAGAACGTTATGAGTACGATTATCAGGTAAAGCATGAATGATGTATGACCACGAGCATGTATGTAGAATGTAGTTGCCTATCATGTGTTTACAATGCGCTTGATGATGATGTGGCGGCCTAACGGGTAAAAGAACCCTTAGGTGACGGCGGCGGCCTAACGGGTAAAAGAACCCTTGGGTGACGGCCTAGGATGTGATGGGCGGTCTAAAAGTAAAAGAACTCTTTAGGCAGCGGTCGGCCCCAAAGCGTAAAGAACCTTTGGGGGCGGCCTATGCTATGATATGACAAGGTATTCACATGATTCGCAACTAGGGCCCAAAGAAATAAAGAAAAGAATGTCACGTGCATTTCACGCACTGCATTGCATTCATTATTCACTGGGTCATTATGACTCACTATGTGTTTATGTTTATGTTTTGTAGATTACGTATGCGGGAGTTGGCGAAGGGTCCTACAGTATGTGATGTTGGTGTGTGAATGGGAAAAGGAATCAGACGATCCAAGAGCCACGCGAAGGGTTTTGAAATTTATGTAGACGAGTAGCGCTCCCTCCATCCGCTGCCATGTGTTTGTGTACGTATATGTACATATGTTTTATGTGTTACGGGGGCGGGGCGTTACACTTCACATATCTCGTGGAGGTCAAATTTACCTTATTGTAACTTTTCTCGAATGAAATGCCAACCGATCTCAGTATGCTTGCTTCATTCATGGAATGCAGGGTTGGAAGCTAATATATATATCCACATTATTCCACAGCTCCAGATTCTAACTTCGCACTCGAACGTGAGACAACATTTTACTACTTGGGAGACTAGTTCTCCTGACAAAGACACTATGTTAAAGTAGATCTCCAAGCTTCCTTACATCCGACCGATCCAGTATTTGGAAAACAGTCAATCTTAGTATGACCACGGTTTCCATAAATGGTACTATGTCCAGGAGCTCCTTTCAAGTAACACAAAATATGTTCTAAAGCTATCCAATGATGAATTGTAGGGGATGACATAAATTGACACACAATGCTAACCACATATGCATTATCTGGACGAGTCAATGAGTCATTGTCAAATAATTCAACTTTCCAACCAATCTTATATACTTTTTGGGGTCATCAAATAGTTCACTTCTTTTGTGAGCTGCACATTAGGAATCATTGGAATACTACATGGCTTGGCCCCACCTTTCTTGGCTCACTTAATAAATTAAGCACATATTTCCTTGAAGATAGGAAGATACCTCTTTTGAGCTGCATGACTTCAAAACCCAAGAAATATTTTAAGATCGCTAAGTTTTTTGAGTGAAACTGGGTGTGAAGCAATGCCTTAAGAGATGAAATCCCCATCGCATCATTCTCAGTAATGACAATGTCGTCTATATACACAACTAGCATAATGATTCCAATGCTAGATTGCTTATAAAAAACAGAGTGGTTAGGCTTAATTTTCATCATGCCAAAGTTCTCAATAATTTGATTGAATTTTTCAAACCAAGCACAAGGACTCTGTTTCAAATAGTATAGAGATTTCGAAAGGTGACGCACTTTCCCATACTCCCTCTGAACAACAAAACCTGGTGGTTGCTCCATATAAACTTCATCGTGAAGTAACACTACACAGTCCCCATATCTCAGCCAGATTTTGGGATGACATTTTCAATCAGATCCAAGAATACCACGTTGACTTCGATAACTTCATATTGGAGAATGTAAGGAATCAATTTCGAGCTTTTCTGGTGTGTGTGTGTGTGTGTGTTTTTTTTTTTTTTTTTTTTTTTTTGTAAATATCATCTTTGTACAAATTCGTTCTCAACGCAATTTTATTGAGATGACAGGTTTTTTCTACTAAACACACTTTAACACTTTTCCTTAACATTGTAACTGCAAAATTAAAAGATCATTTTTTAGAAGTGTCCGTGAAAAAATATTAACTGAGAATATATAAATTTATTGATAAATCCATATACATGTTTTCTAGTAATAATTTTTAGTCATTGGTCTGATCTTTTTCGTGGTAGACAGGATGAAAGTTGAATTGGAAGTGAGGCAAAAGTATCATATCACAGCGATTGTAATTGTGTTCTTGAATCAACGCCGATTTTCTCCAAAGAAGAGTTTGTAGGATGTGCAACAAATATATGAAACACTCACACTAGTAGCACACTACATGTCCAAATGACAAATTAATTAACTGGAAACAAAATAAAACTCTCTAGTAGTTTCATTGTACCTAAGTCTAGGGTAAAGTTAAATGAAAGTAATTGTAACTTGATAAAACACAAATAAATTTGATTTGGTTTGGGGTTTAATATTATGAAAACCACATTAACAAAATCGAAATGTATCCTGCTTTAGAATATAAAGTCTATGTCCAATACATGAATATCGTCTTGTTCAGATACCTACGTGGGTACCCAACCGGCCCTCACAGGACACCACGTCACCCAAAAAAATTTTTTTTAGTATTTACATTAGATCAGATGAATAGTACATAATCGACCCCTAGTGATTGGGGGCCCCACAGGCCCACACGAATTTTTTCCCGACTGTGGGTAACAATGGATACCTGATCATGGCTAACATGAATGAAATGTCGAAAATTCACATGCTATGTTACTTGTTATACTATACTTGTTACTTGTCCATGATGCACAACAGTAAAAATTTCGAAAAATGTAAATATTAAATTCTACACGTGAATATTGCTTGTTAATTAGTCACTTGAGAAATATGTGCAGAAATAATGTGTAAAAAATCTATATATATATATATATATATATATATATATATATAAGGAGTCTTTTTTCCCGCCTAAATGCATCCTCAATTTTTCCTGCCTATTTAATTTGCCTAATATAATATTCTATCTATATATAGAATAATTTATATATATATATATATATATATATATATAGAAAATGATGATTTTATCTTATTATATTTTTTATTGTCTTAAATCCGTCTTCTCATTTTAAAAAAATCTCTTTTTATTTTTTATTTTCTAATTCATATCACCTTTTCTTTATTTTTTCGCTCCCCAACATATTAATATTAATGTATATAGATTTTATTTTATTATTTCTACCCTACTTTATCAAATCTCATAATATCTAAATACACCCTCTATCATTTTCTCTCCTTTTTTTTTTATTTTCTACATATAAAAAAATTGTGATTCTCCTTTACTTGACTTGATGAGAGTTTTAAAATAAGTATACCATTAATACATAAATTTTTATTTTTTGAAAAATTAAAATTTACCACAAATATATAAATTAGTGTCTAACTTAAATATAAATTGATAATTTGTTACGATACTTAATCGATATTTGTGTGTAAAATTCAAATATAATGAGACGTATAAATTTTTTTAACTTTTAATTCTATTCTATGTTTGATTTACCTTGAAAATAAATTAAATGAAAAATAATGCTTCAATTTGTTTATCTCGCAAATATATGGTAAAGCTAGCTTTATTTTATGTTTAAAACTAAATAATTTTTTTCCTAATAAATATTAATTAGCTAAAATAATAATTTATATATTGATATAGTACTTAAATACAATTTCTCTTGCAGTTACACAAAATCGAAAAATATTATATATCTGTGATAAATTTCAATTTTATTTTGAATCAATAAATTTCAAATTTTTTTATTTTTTCTTTAAAATCTTCAATTTATAAGTTTATATGCGTTGAATAATATAAGGGTATTCTAGGAATTAGAATGAATTTTTGATTGATAGTTTGTTCATAATTTTTGTATTTAAATAAATAAAATTATTTAAAATTAACGATTTCCACTAAGATTTAATTTTTATGCCATACAAAATTACCATTGATTAAATTTTTATACAAAAATTCAAATAAATTTTTAACATTAAAACCAAAAAAAAAAAAGATCAGACCCATTACCTAATTTTAGAAATAATTAATTAATTGAGCTAAGAAATAGAACTAAGATTCAATTTTTTTGCGATACAAAATTAAGATTCATTGAAGTTTTACACAAAAATAAAAAGAAACTTACCGACAGTTGGCCAATTGAGACAAAATCCCACCACTACGATTCCCAATTTGTACTAAAAAATTTAAAAATTAGGATGGATCCAATAATTAATTTTAGAAACAATCAATCATTTTTATAAATAATTAGCTAAGGAACAAAAATTAATTAAAATTACCATTTTCTGTAACATTTAATTGTTGTGTGATGAAAAATTATAATTCATTAAATTTTTACATAAAAATTAAAATAAATGTGTAACATGAAAATTTAAAACTTAGTTTGGACCCTTTAATTAATTTTAAAAAGAATTTACTATTTTTGAAAATAATAATTAGTTAATAAATAAAAATTAATTAAAATTAGCTATTTCGCTAAGATTTAATTTTGTTGGGATAAAAATTATAATTCACTTAATGTTTACTTAAAAATTAAAATAAATTTGCAATATCAATTTTTTTTTAATTAACCATTCAATTGTAACATTAATCGATTTTTTAATTAATTGAATCTATATCTATATCCTTTAAATTTTAAGATATCTTTTCAATTATAAGATATTTTTAAAATTAGATTCATAAAATGCTTAAAATTATGGCTATGAAGCACATTTTTTTGGAAATAATTAATTTTTTAGAAATAATTAAATTAAATAAAAAATTAACTATAATTATTTAAACAATAATTAATTAAAATAATAAATTTCGTTGCTAATATTTTGTTGTACATGTGTTCAGTGGACAAAGATTGATCCAAATTAATTACATTCTTAAAGGGGAAAATATAATTAATTAAAAAATCATTAAATTGATGCCGATTTTCCCTAAAAAAATGAAAAAAAAATTAATTGTATTATATCTTTTACATTACAAGATTTCTTTAAAATTAGATTCATACAATTTTTAAAAGTGTAAATATTAAAATTGTTATTTTATAAATAATTAATTATTTTCATTAATAATTAACTAAAATAAAAATCAATTAAAATGAAATCTATTACCATTAATTAAAATTAATAATGCTGTTGCTATTTAATTGGACTTGGTTTCAATGGGCGAAAATTGACATGGTTTTATTGGATGAAAATTAATCAATTGTATTATTAAAATACAAAAATAGCATAAAAAATAAATAATAATTAAAATTAATTACATTACCATTGTTAACTTGATTTCTTAAAAAATAAAAGACATCTTTTGACATGCATGATATCTTTTTAACTATAAAATGTCTTTAGAATTAGATTCATACAATTCTTAAAACTGTAGTTTAAAAATTATTTAGAAATAATAAAATATTTTTATAATTAAGTAGCTAAAAACAAGAAGTAATTAGAATTAATTATATTACAATTAATTATATTTCTTCGATTTAATTGGATATATTTTCATTTGACGAAAATTGAGAGAGTTTTATTAGACGAAAATTAATCAAAATTAATTAAATTACTAAAAAGGGAAACATAATTATTTCAAAAAATGAAAAATTATTAAAATTAATTAGATTGCTACGGAGAGGAAATGTGCTTACGAAATTAAGTTATCTTTTATGTATTTTAAAATAAAGTTAAGTTAACACATATAAGATTCTGGATTCTTAAAACTGGGGTGTTACATCTTATTGCAAAGTAAGTCCACTGATCATTAGTTCATAATTAACTTTATTTACTTTTTTCAGCATCATGCTTTTTTCAAAACATGCTTTTCTTTTGATTCTCACATGTTTTTGTATTTTCTATGATATTTCTTTTGAGTTATAGTTGATGGCAAAATATTAATATTTCTTTTTGTATAGTTACAGGTGTTTCAAAGGATCTGCTCATTTCTTTTTTTAAGTAACAAGCTCTAAAAATAGGTGTTCAAATAGTATTATTTTTTATTTTGGCACTACTCGATCGAACCAACAATTATATAATAATTCTTTGGTTCAATATGTCGTTTTCGCTAGGGAATAAATCTAAGAATTCTTACTAAACAATTGGTTATCGACTCAATCAATTATTGGAATTATATGATTCAATTAGAATATTTTAACTGGCTTTCGACTATGTTAAATATTTATCCAAGTTTCTATCTCCTAAATAAATATTAAAAATCCTACCTACTTTAAATTATTTATTTTATATTGAATTTTTCCCATTGAGATTTTATTTAATTTTTAAATATCATCAAATAGATTGTATATTTTAAGTATTAATCATATATATTTCAATTTATTCGTCTTATCCAAATTAATTTAAATGTTATATCAAATTATTCAATATTTAATATGCCGAATATATTAAATTAGTAAGTTTATACCTAATATATTAATACACGTGTTTAGTATATTTAGAAGGAATTGATTGAAGAAATAAAATGTCGAAATAAAAGTATTCAATTAAGCCATCATGATGGGGCGTGGACGGGGATGAGAATTTTCTAGCTCGCATAAATGGGGAATGAAAGTTTGTAATTCTCATATCATCCTCACTCGCCCTAGAGTAAATGAGGATGGACCGGAATGAGGATAAGTGTTTCCCGACATGGCAGGAAGGGGGTGTTAGGGTTTGTCAGACATTACTCACTACATTATTATTTTTATAATATATTTCTACACTGATTATATTTCATAATTAAAACTTAAAAATTATTATTTACATATTAATTGTTAATAACGTTCATCATGTTGATGTATAATTAATATCTCTCGAAATTTATAATTGCATATAATAAAATATAAAATAATTTTAAAGAACAAACAATGAACTCTACTAATGTTAGTAGAGTTATTTTGATAACTATAATATTTAAGATTATTTTATTTTGGATTTATATTAGTAGATTAATCTTGCAATGAGTAAAATATTATATATTATCACAATCACTGCTACAAATTATCATCCCATGCAAAGCATGGGTATAAATGCTAATTAAGTTGCTATTCTATAGAGAATAATAAATTAAGTTGTATGGATTTTCGTGAGTTATTCCTTACATACTTGCAAGATGGATTAGTACGAAATATATAAGAAACTCTTTCGAAATTTTTATAGAATTGTTTCAAGTTAAATTATTTAAATTTATTGTTGTAACTCATTCTTTATTTTAATTATTTTTTTAGATTTTATGTTAATATTATTAACATCTATTAATATCGTTATCAGTTAAAAAACTTGTCTCATGTGCAACGCACGGTGAAACAGCTAGTGAAGGATAACAGAGAACTAATTGGACAATAAAACTATTGAAAAGAAGTACAATGACCTGATCAAAATTAGGGATGGCAAAACGAGTCGAGAAACCCGAGAACCGCGGTTACCCGAACCGAACGGGTCGAAAAAATCCGAACCGATGGATCAGCGGATTGGATATGGTTTTTGATAGTAAAACCGGAGACGGATACGGTTCGGATATGGTTAGTAGTGTCGTAACCGAACCTGAACCGAATAACCGATATTTTTTTTCCTAAAAAAATTTAAAATTAATTATCAATTCCAAAATCAAAAGTTGAAAATCTAAAATTTATAATGAGTTGTCAATTGTGATGAAAATTATTTATTTTGCTTGCATGGTGTGTGATTTCCTATTTTGTTTGAACACTAGTAACTATTTCATGCTTTTTAGTTGTATTTGTTTATGAACAAGGATAATGGATTGATTATTTGTTATTAGTGTATTAAAGTCTAATGAATAATGAGTTGTGATTGTGCAATGATAGAATGCTAGAATAAGGATGTAATGCGATAATGTTTGTCAATTAAATTGAGGATGTAATATTCAATGTTTTTAGCATAAAAGCAATTTAAGTATTGGTATTTTGAGTGTGAGTAGGTAACTTTTCGTTAAAAAAAATATAAGCCGACATGGCTTAAAAAAAAAGGGTTTTAAAAACAGTTCGGAATCCTAAACCGAACCGAACCGAAACTCGAACCGAACCGAAACACCAACAGTTCGATTCGGTTACGGTTATGGTTTTTACCCGGCGATTCGGTTCACGGTTCGGGCCGAACCGAACCGTTGCCATCCCTAATCAAAATTTTTAGAAGTACGAAATTTTTGTGGATATTAAAGAGAAAATCCATCCGTCTCCTAAGAAATCCATTTCCCATGGAATTAATAAATAAATAAATAAATAACACAAGTTTAAGTGATTTTACCTTGAAATTTTGAACTTTCTTTCTACCTTTACATCGTCAAACACAAAATAATGAGTTATTTCATTATTCTTTTACCATGAAACAAAAATTAATTTTGACTAGTAAAAGAGAAAATTGGCACAATTAATCCTCCAAACTTTACTTGTTGGGCTAGGTCATGGGATAAGTGTAAATAAAACCTCTCTAGCACAGCAAGTGGAAATTAATTACAAAATGCATTGGAATGCACCTATTTCTTATAACACAAAAGGAACACAGAAACACATTCACAGCATAGACAAAAAATCAGAACTTTAAAGAGGCAATGTAACTCAAAACAACATCCAAATCTGCATTCATTTGGACAAAATAAGAATACAAAAAATAAACGTAAAAAAATTCAGAAGAGTTCTTCCAAGAAAACTACTTGGGACATCAAGACTCCCCTTCCCAAATTGTGGGACTCCCATTATCCCAATGAAGACTCCATTGCAAGTTCAACTAAGCCCCAAAAAAAGAAAATAAATTACCTCAAACACGAAAAATAAACCTCCGTGTTACAGAAGATCAGCAACGTTAGCGGGCAGCTCCTCAATCACGACGTTATAAAACCTTTGTATGTCAAAAAGCATGCGATCATCATCTTTCGTGACAAAGTTGATAGCGACACCCTTTCTTCCAAACCGTCCACCACGTCCAATACGGTGAAGATAATTTTCAGGCTGAGTTGGTAGATCATAGTTGATCACAAGAGAGACTTGTTGGACATCTATCCCACGGGCCAAGAGGTCCGTGGTTATTAGAACCCGTGAAGAGCCCGATCTAAATTCCTGCATAATGATATCTCTAGCGTTTTGATCCATGTCTCCGTGGGTGGCAGAGACCGTGTGGTCCCTGCTGCGCATTTTGTCGGTAAGCCAATCAACCTTTCGCCGGGTATTTACGAAAATGACACTCTGGGTGATGGCTAAGGTCTCGTAAAGATCGCAGAGGGTTTCGAGCTTCCATTCTTCTTGGTCGACGTTGATGTAGAATTGCTTAATACCTTCGAGGGTAAGCTCGTCCCGTTTCACGAGAATCCTTACGGGTTTATTCATAAATTTCCTTGTGATTTCAAGAGCCTCTGGTGGCATAGTGGCAGAGAATACACCCACTTGAATCTTTTGTGGTAGCAGCTGGAAAATATCATAGATCTGAAAACAATAAACCTTGCATTATTAGATATAATAAATAAATAAATAATAAATAATGAAAAAAAAAAAAAGAAAAAAGTAAAAAAGACCTGATCTTTAAAACCTCTCGAGAGCATTTCATCAGCTTCATCCAAAACAAACATCTTAATGCGGTCAGAGCGAAGGGATTGCCTACGTAGCATGTCAAACACACGACCGGGAGTACCAACTATAACGTGGACCCCAGCTGAAAGAATACGCTGATCTTCGCGTACACTGGTCCCACCGACACAAGCATGAACCTTAACGTTAAGACAGACACCTAGAGCTCGCATTACCTTCTCAATTTGCTGAGCAAGTTCGCGGGTAGGTGCAAGAACCAAAGCCTGGCATTCGACCAAGTCATAGTTGAGCTGCTGGAGGATACCCGAGCAGAAAGTTGCAGTTTTCCCAGTTCCAGATTGTGCTTGCTGAATTACATCAAGCCCCTTGCAGAAGGGAACTATCCCCCTTTGCTGAATAGCAGAGGGCTTTTCAAAACCTTCAAATTAATAAAGAAAAAGACTTCGATTAATTTCACATGAAAATATATTTTCTTTTCTTACTTTGAAATTTTAGCCATTTTGAAGTAACTCTTAACTTCTTGTGAGTTAAAGTATTTAACTTATTTTGAACATTTCACAAAATAAAAGGAAGAATGCCAATGGGAACAGTGAGAAAAAAAGGATAGCCATTAGACATGACAGCTCCCGTTCCAATGCCAACATGCCATGTGGAGGGTGAGTATTAATCAAACATGGCCCCCCCAACCCAAAAAAAAGAGGGAGGGTGACACGTGAAAAAATTAGCACCGTAGGAGATCACCAATGTAGACAGAACATAGGAAAAGAAATCAAGAATGTAGAAAATGCCACTAAAGCTCGTCAGTGTTAGTCTACCGTAAGCATAGATGCCCCTTTGAAGATCCTCTTGTAAACCCATATCATCGAAACTTTCGTGCACCTCATCATAACTCGTAAAGAATTCCTCCCCTTCACTTCCAAGCCTGCCGCGATCAAGTCAAAAATAAATTAAAAAAAAAAACAAGAATTAACTATCGCTTCACCATGGAAAAATAGCATCCAGAAAACCCAATCTTAGGCCCTAAGTGCGTGTTTGATGTCCAAGAAGTGATAGTTAGACTATGTTCACCAAATATGCATTAAGATAGAGTTAAGAGATGGAAAAATCTAACTATATTCTCAATCTAACTTTTCGATAAGCTGATAAGCAGATGAATAAATGGAACTTACACATCATTCATTTTGCTATCATACTGTTTAGCATCAAATTGAGATCCCTCGGGAGCCATTCCAGCCATAACTACATAAATAAACAAATAAAAGACATAACTAAACAAGGGTATCTCTCAGAAGAGATAATCAGCTAAGGAAGAACAGGTTATAATAGAAAACAAACACGTTCACGAGCATAGAAAAACCGAATGCAGTGATTCACAAATCCCTCAAACGTTGACCAGAAACTTTTATTACGGTTTAACAGTTTTACGCGGGCCAGCATTGTTCAAGTAAAACACTCATAAACAGTTAAAAACTCAAACACTAATCCACAGGCAGAGCCACGGCATACTTCTCTGCTTCTATATATTTATAGCATTCGATACATAAACAGAGTTGTCAGTATAAGTTAAAAAAAAGTTCCAAACTAGCAACTACATCAAGAATCAACTTCATGAAAGAGATTATTTACCTTAAATTGTATTACATTATCCTGTTAGGCAGTACTAATAACGAGAATGAGTAATATTGCGAAATCGAGAGTTACTCTCTGAGAGAAGAAATTCAATAAAAGAACCAGCTTTTTGGGCAAAGAATTCGTCTAAATGTATGCTTACACAAGATAGCATAAAAATCAAAAGGATGAATAAAACCAGCATCAAAAGGACGAAAATCCAAGAAAACTAGACGACCCTTTACCAGATAAAAGCAACAGTAACGAAGCAGATCTTCAACATAAATACAAATAAAAAAGTGAGCCCATTTAAGCACTGTCAATAATCCAAAAACTGGAAGCATAAAGAAGGATCACATCATCGTATTACACAGAAAAGTTTTACATACCTGAATAACGATAAAAAGTTGATTCGCAGAAAGGGTCTGAAAGGAGAAATATTTTGTCTTTTTTCGCGAGACTGGCGAATTTGGGCACTTATTTATATTTCCAAAACTCCTCGGATGTGCCCCGCGGACTTAAGGAGTCTGAAGATGAAAAGAAAATTGCGGTTTTTGCCCTTTTTTTTTAAAATATATATTTTAATACGGAAAATTGCTGTTACCAGCCGCCTTCCCCTTTTAGGGATTTGGTTTCCTAATACTACGAGGGATGCAATGCCGTTATTTTTCTGAATTTCCAGTTTTGCCCCGAGCGTCTTGCTTAATAAAACCACATCGTAAATTTGAACTCCCAATGAGAGATGGCTTTGACGTGGAAGGATTTACTAGCTATTTCACCCGTGCGTTGCTCGAGGGGAAAAATATTTCAACTAATAACGATAGTGATATATGTTGATAATATTAACATAAAACCCAAAAAAATAACTAAAATAAAGAATGAGTTGCAACAATAAACATAATTAATTTAACTCGAAACAATTATATAAAAATTTCGATAGAGTTTCCCCTATATTTTGTACTAATCTATCCTGCAAATATAAGAAGAAAAACTCACGAAAATCCACACAACTTAATTTACTGTATTCTCCATATAATAGTAATTTAATTAGCATTTATATTCGTACTTTCCACAGGATAACAATTCGTGGCAGAGATTATGATAATATATCATATTTTGCTCATTACAAAATTACTCAAGTGCTGTAAACCCAAAATAAAATGACATTAACTGTTATAATTTTCAAAATAATCATACTAAAATGACTCTACTAACACTGATAGAGCTCATGGTTTTTTCTTTAAAATTATTTTATATTCTATTACATGCAATTATAAATTTTGGGAGATATTAATTATACATCAATGTGATGTACGTTATTAACAATTAATATGTAAATAATGTTTTTTAAAATTGAATTATGAAATATAATCAGCAGAGAGATATATTATAAAAATAACAATATAATGAATACAATCCGACAGACCCTAACACCCCATTTGTACTACTCTGGGAAACACTTATCCTTGTTCCGGTCATCCTCATTTACTCTAGGTCGAGCAAGAATGATATAAGAATTACAATATGATGAAACTTTCATTCCTCGTCCCCGTCCTGCTGTAAAATTCTCATCCCCGTCCATGCGTTATCGTAATTGTTTAATCGAAGATTTTTATTTCTACTTTTAATATATATGTTGCTGATATTTTATTTTTTCAATAAATACCTTCTAAATATGCTAAACATGTATATTAATATATTAGGTATAAACTCACTAATTATAATATATTCACCATATTAAAAATTGAATGATTTGATATAAAATTTAAATTAATTTGGATAAGATAAGTAAATTGAAATATATATGATTAATACATAAAGTATACAATCTAATTGATGACAATTAAAAATTAAATAAAATCTCGATTGGCAAAATGCTGTATAAAATAAATACTTCAAATGAGGTAGAATTCTTAATATTTATTTAGAAAATAGAAACTTAAATAAATATATAACATAGTCGAAAGCTAGTTAAAATATTCTAATTGAGTCATATAGTTACAATAATTGATTAAGTCGATAACCAATTGTTCAGTAACAATTCTTGGACTTATTCCTTAGCGAAAGCGATAGATTGAATCAAAGAATTATTATATGATTGTTGGTTTGAGTAGTATCAAAATAAAAAAAAATTATTATTTGAAAACCTATTTTTGGAGCGTTTTACTTGAAAAAAGAGGAATGGATCCTTTGAAACACCCTTAATTATACAAAAAGAAATATAAATATTTTTCCACCAACTATAACTCAAAAGAAATATTATAAAAAATACAAAAACATATGAGAATAAAAATACCATATTTTGAAAAATGAATTATACTGCAAAAGTAAATGAAGTTAATTAAGGATTAATTATCAACCGACGTACTCTACAATAAGATGTAACACCCTAATCAGTCGACTTTCAGAAGCATATTTTTCTTCCTTGTAACAATCTAATTAATTTTAATTATTTTTTATTTTTTCAACTAATTATGTTTCCCCCTTTTAGCAATTTCATCAATTTTGATTAATTTTCATATAAAAGAACTATCTCAATTTTCGCCCATTGAAAATATATCCAAATAAATCAAAGAAATATAATTAATTGTAATATAATTAATTCTTATTTTTAGCTAATTATTTATAAAAATAATTTATCATTTCTAAAATAATTAGTTTTTTTTGCCCCAGTTAAGAATTATATGGGTCTAATTTTAAATATATTTTATAATTGAAAAGATATATTGCAAGTCCAAAGATATCTTTCATTTTTAAAGGAAAATCTAGTCAACCATGGTAATCTAATTCATTTTAATTATTATATTTATTTTTCAATTAATACTATTTTTCTATTTTACCAATATAATTAATTTTGATTAATTTTTGTCCATTGAAACCAAGTCCAATTAAAGTGTAACAATATTATTAATTTTAATTAATTGTAATATAATTAATTTTAATTAGTTTTCATTTTTAGCTAATTATTTATGAAAATAATTAATTATTTCTTAAATAATTATTTTAATATCTTCACTTTTAAGAATTTTATGAATCTAGTTTTGAAGAAATCTTGTAATTTAAAAGATAAATTACAATTTAAAAGATTTTTTTTTCATTTTTAGGGAACACTTGTAGCAATCGAATGATTTTTTTTGTTTTTTAAATTAATTATAGTTCCCTTTTAATAATGAAATTAATTTTGATTAATTTTTGTCCAATAAACTCATGTTCAACTAAATATTAGAATTAGAATTTATTATTTTAATTAATTATGGCATAAATAATTTTAGTTAATTCTTGCATTTGAGCTAATTATTTCTAAAAAATTAATTATTTCCAAAATAATTTGCTTGGTAGAGATAATTTTAAGAATTATATGAATTTAATTTTAAAAATATCTTATAGTTGAAAACATATCTTGGAATTTTAAAGATATAGATATAGATTCAATTAATTGAAAAATTGATTAATGTTACAGTTGAATGGTTAATTAAACAAAATTGATCTTACACGTTTATTTTAGTTTTTATTTAAAAATTAAATGAATTGTAATTTTTATCACACCGAAATTAAATCTTATCAAAATTACTAATTTTAACTAATTTTCATTTATTCGATAATTATTATTTTCAAAAATAATGAATTCTTTCTAAAATTAATTAAAGGGTCTAAGCTAACTTTTAAATTTTCATGATACATATTTGTTTTAATTTTTATGTAAAAATTTAATGAATTGTAATTTTTCATCACACAAAAATTAAATCTTAGAGAAGGTGCTAATTTTAATTTATTTTTGTTTCTTAGTAATTATTTATAAAAATTATTGATTGTTTCTAAAATTAATTAATGGGTCCAACCTAATTTTTGATTTTTTAGGATAAATTAGGAATCATAGTGATGGGATTTCGTCTCGAACTCAGGCCAACTGCCGCTAGGTTTCTTTTTATTTTTCTGAAAAACTCCAATAAATCGTAATTTTTTATTGTAGAAAAATTGAATGTTAGAGGTATTTTTAATTTTAATTAATTTTTTTCTTAGGCAGTTATTTATAAAAATAATTAAGTTTCATAACAAATTATCAATTTTTTAAATCTCATTACGTCAGTAGTCATTAATCTATATTAATATCAATTTATATTAAAGTTAGACACTAATTTATAGATTTTTGGTAAATTTTAATTTTTTAAGAAATAAAAATTTAAATATTGATAGTATACTTGTTATAAAGCTCTTAGAAAGTCGAACAAAATAGAATCAATTTTTTTTATTTATAGGTAGAAAATGACAAAAATGGAGAAAATAATAGAGAAAGTATTTAGATTTTATGAGATTGGGTAAAGTAGAGTAGAAATAATCAAATAAAATCATTATACATTAATTTTAATATATTAAGAAAGGAAAATAAATAAAATAGAGTTTGATATGGATTAGGAAAGAGAAAAATAAAAATAAAAAAAAGTATGTCTTAAATTGGAAAACGCATTTATGGTAAAAAAAAAATATATAATAAGAAAATGCTAATTTTCTATATATAAGTTATTCTATATATAGATAGAAGATTATATTAGACAAATTCAATAGGCGGGAAAAATTATGATGTATTTAGGCAGGAGAAAATGCTCTTTATATATATATATATATATATATATATATATATATATATATATATATATTTATTATTCCTTATGGAATCTAGAAATTTTAATAAAATTCTACATACTAGCTGTTTCACCCGTGCATTGTAGGGAGCATAACTTTTTAGCTAATAAAAGTATTAATAAGTGTTAGTCGTATTAACATAAGATCTCGAAAAAAATAAAATAAATAATGAATTGTAACAATAAACTTAATTAATATAACTAATGAAATAATTCTTGAAAATTTTCGATAGAGTTTCTCTTCATTTTGTACCAATTCATCCTGCAAATAATTGGGAGAAAACTCACCAAAAAACACAAATTTAATTTAGAATACTCTTAAAGACATCAATAATTAAAGCAATCCAAACGTAACACCATTAATAATAATTAACAATAACACACTAGACAAAAAATAGAAGTATCTTCGTGTTTTGACAAAAATGTAAATGCACTCAAATATAAGTCACATCTATAATTATCACATTGAATATAAAAATTTGTGTTATACAATTGAATTATACTAAAATAATAAATAAATTTTAGATGAGCGGAATATCTCTGACATCACTTTTACACAAATACTGGCTTTAGCATAAGAAACCTATAAAAATATTAGAAATAACATCATATTTCAGATATGATCAATAGAGCTCACTAAAAGTGTAATTTTAGACCATTAAGTATATTGAGTTACCTTTTTGAAAATATATACGCCAATGCTTTATTCCCCACGTCGAGACGATACCCATGCCACGTGGGAGACCGATAGGGCCACACCAATTTTTTTCCGGCGAGGGTATAGGATCTCCTAATACATAAATGGTACATATAATCAATTTGTATAACTTTACCAAATTTGTGATGGAAATATTATACCTAGATAAATATAAGAGTACAAACACAATAATATATAAATACAATCCTTCACTTCACATATCAAACCATGAATTATATAAAAGATTTGTGTAAGAAAAACAAATAAAGTGAACAATGTACCTGATGCGATTAATAAGTATGAAATTATAAGTTTAAACACTTCTTTATAGACGGCATTTGTGGTCATGGTAGTTGGACGACAACCGTCATCATATATCACAAACTTTAAGCCCTTCCTATGTGTCACCCTTGGGATTGCAACATACCCTTCCCATTCAAAACCCTAACTATTTCACCTGTATGTTGTACAGGAAACAAAATTTTCAATATCTATTTTTCTATATATATTGATTGAATATTGTATTGTCATCAGAATTAGAATATAAGAATAACTAATAATCACCTAAAAGCCTATTTCTCTACCTTATGATGGTTTGATTCATACTTTAAAATTGTAATAATTCTATATGAATAAGAAAAATATAAATAATAAAATATAATGTAATTTATCTCATTCCAAATGGACCTATTACAAAGATGATGGTGTAAATACTCATAAGATAATTGCAATTTTAAATATAACCTTTGACAATTTAACTCAATAAATATGTACTTTTAGTTTTAAATCACTCCTTTCTTTCTCTTTTTTTCATATATATTCATTCTACAATTCACTATGATACAACTAAAATAAGAATACAATTCATACTCTTAATTTTTGTATTTCAATATTGCGTAACTAATAACATTGATTCGTGTTTGAGGTGTTCATTGGACCAATGAGGCACTAATTTACTAAGTCAATATGTGAATATTTTAGCACAAAAAATAAACGTTCCACGGAAAAAAAAAGTCCGAAGAAAGTACAATCAATCAATGAATTCACCTTTACAATTTAAAAAGTTGTGTCGAGTTAACCAAAAGGTATAAAAAATTAATGATTAAAAAAATTATCAGTATGAAGAAATAATAATTATTGTAACAATTTATCGCAAATAATCAATCAAAGTGGATCAATTCATATTTTAATTTATTTTATGCTTGTAAATAGTAATAATTGAATTACAAATTAACCTACTGCAAAACAATTAAAAAGTTTATTGGATTTTTATAGTTTTCATGAATTATATGAATTAAAAATTTTAATCAACCATACAAAAAAATATAATTAATTTTCACAATGAACATATTGGTATAAAAACTAAATGATCTAAGTAAAAATAATTAATGATGTGAAGAAAGTACGATCAATCCGCGGATTTATCTTAACAGTTTAAAATATTGTGTCGACTCATACTAATATTTTAAAAATTGATAATACAGAAAAAGCAAAAAATTATTATTGGGAAGAAACTTTAATTGTTTCTTCATATGAACTGAGTTCGGCACTCTTTTGATTGAATCAATCTTCCACTACTGAAAAACATTTTCCATGTAGGATCAAAAAATAAATGATCCGACAAAAAAATTTAATAGTGCAAAGAAAGAATGATCGATTCAAAGATTTACCTTTAATATTTAAAAAATCATGTTATCGCTTCCTAATGGTATAAAAATTAATTAAAAAAGAGAAAATAATTTACCAGTGTGAAGAAAGAAATAATTGTTTCAAAGTTGCCCGAAAAAAATCCATTGTATGGGGTTGATTAATATTTTAATTTATTTTATACTTGTAAATAGTAATAGTTACATTACAAATTAATCTACTGGAAAAAACTATAAACTATATTGGACTTTTACAATTGCAACAAATTATGTGAACTAAAAATGTTAATCAATTGTATAAAAGAAGTTTAATTCGTAATGAACATATTGGCATAAAAACCAAATGACCATAGAAAAAAAAATTAATAGTATGAGGAAAGTACGATCAATTTACGGACTTACCTTAACAATTCAAAATATTGTATCGACTCTTATATATTAATGGTCTAAAAAATTTATCATATAAAAAATGAAAAAATAAAAAACTTTAATAGCACCAAGAAATTATATATAATTGTTTCTTCACAATATAAGTCCAATATTCTTTTGATTGAAACTCTCTTTCACTATTGAAAAGCATTTTCCATGTGGGCACAAAAGATAAATGATCTAAGATGAAAATTTAATCCCGTGAAGAAAGTACGATCAATCTATGAATTTACCCTTAGTATTTTAAAAATTGTGTCGTCTCAACCTAATGGTATAAGAAATGAATGAGAAAAAAAGAGAAAATAATTTATCACTGTGAAGAAAAAATAATGGTTGCAATAACTTACCGAAAGCATTCCATCGAATTGGGTTGATTCATATTTTAATTCATTTTATACTTGTACAATAATTGCATTACAAATCAATCTATTGGAAAAAATTATAAAGTATGGTGGACTTTTGCAATTGTAACGAATTATGTGAGCTAAAAATATTAATCAACCATACAAAAGAAGTATAGAAGTATAATTAATTTTCACAATTATTATATTGATATAAAAACTAAATGATCCAAGGAAGGAAATTAATAGTGTGAAGAAAGTACGATAAATCCATGGATTTATCTTGATAATTTAAAATATTATGTCAACTTTTATTAAGGACTTAAAAAATTAATTATATATAATTATATATATATATATATATATATATATAACTTTCATAGTGCGAAGAAACTACAATTGTTTCTCTATAATAAATGAGTGCAACACTCTTTTGATTGAAACTCTCTTCCACTGTTGAAAAGTATTTTCAATATGGGTATAAAAAAATAATCCAAGACAATAAAAATTAATAGTGCGAAGAAAGAACGATCAATCCATGAATTTATCTTTAGTATTTAAAAATTTGTCTCGTCTCAACCCAATGGTATAAAAATTTAATTAAAAAAAAGAGAAAACAATTTATCAATGTAGAGAAAGAATAATTATTTCAACAATTTACTGCATACAATCCATCTAATTGGGTCAATTCATATTTTAATTTATTTTGCACTTTTGAATAGTAATAGTTGCATTGCAAATTAATCAACTTTATAAAAAATTATAAAGTTTATTGGACTTTTGCAATTATAATCAATTATGTAAACTAAAAATATTAATCAACCATACAAAAGAAATATAATTAATTTTCACAATGAACATATTGGCATAAAAACTAAATGATTCGAGGAAAATAAATTTAAGAGTATGAAAAGAGTTCTATGAATATAAGGATTTACCTTAACAATTTTAAAAATGTCGTTAATGACACTCATGTAATCGTTATTCATTGTTTTGAAAATGGCTTTACCGATATCTTGTTAGTATGTTAATCAGTAAAATGTCCTTATTGACAATCTTCATTGTAGTTTATGGTGGGATTTTAATATTGGTCAAGAGCTATAGGCTAACAAAAGGCTTAACTTATATTTGCTTTCCAAAAAAAGCTCAATCAATCAAAAAGAAATATTCGAGAAATAAAGACTATTAATTCTTCTAATAAAATCCAAATAATAAAAATCATGAGAAGTGACGAGAATTATAACTCAAATTCGACATAAATTATTGAAATACAATAATAAAACCCATTTTCAAAGCTGATTGACTATTAATGCAAATCCAATAACAAAACCATCCAAACTAATGAAAAATCCTTTAAAAGATATAACTGTTGAAATGCAATATTAAAACTCGTTTTCCATTAATTATTTCTATTGAAGGATATCTGCAATTTAAAAGATATGGATATAGATTCAACTAATTAAAAATATTGGATTAATGTTATTACTGAATGATTGGTTAAAAACAATTAATGTTACATGTTTCTTTTAGTTTTTGTGTATAAATTTGATGAATTGAATTTTTTTTATCACACCAAAATGAAATTGTATAAACATACTAATTTTAATTAATTTTCATTTTTTAGCTAATTTTATTTTTGAAAATAATTAATTATTTCTAAAATTAAGTAAAGGTACCGATCTAACCATGTTATAATTTTTATGTAAAATTTTAATGAATTTTAATTTTGTATCATACAAAAATAAAATCTTTGCGAAATTGCTAATTTAGATTAATTTTCATTCCATAGCTAATTACTTATAAAAATCAATATTTAGAAAATTGGACCGGACTGGCCGATTCAACCATGAACATGTCCAAAATCTGGTCCGGTTATAGCTTAAAACCGGACTATTAGAAAATCGGTCAACCGACCAGTTCAATCGATTTAAGCGGTGGCCTGGTAACGATTCAACCGGGCTTTTATTTTTTTTAATTTTATTTGTTTTAATTTATTTTTTACCTTTTTTAATCAAAAATGGTTCAACCGGGTTCAATCGTTTGACCCTTGAACCGTTGCCTTTTCCGATTTGTTGGCTAGTTCAGTTTTCTAAACATTAATAAAAATAATTTGTTGTTTAAAAAATTAATTAGTGGATCGAATCAAATTTTTAAATTTTAATATTATACTTTTCTTTTAATTTTGTGTAAAAATTTAATGAATGCTAACTTTGTATCACAAAATAATTAAATATTAATGAAATTATTAATTTTAATTAATTTTATTTTCTTATGAATTAATTTTCATATCGTAATTAATTATTTATAGAAAGTCACTTATTCTATATATAAACAGAAATCTTTAAATTTAGATTAAAAAGATATAATAAAATAATACTTATCAATACTTATGGAAGGAAACAAAATTTAGATTTAATGTTTACCATTTAATATAAATAATAATTTATTTTTTTTTGTTAGGATTGATTATGAATTAATAAAAAATCAAAAATCAAAAGACAAAAAATATATAAAAGATAGGTTCAAATCAGTGGAGATTTGAAAAAATCTAATTTTGGTGAGGATAAGTTTTAATATAGATAATGATTAGTTAATTGATTATTGGGAATTAATTATTAATTATTAAAAAAAGAAAAAAATTGAATCACAAATAAGGACTTTATGTTAGGTGGGACAACTAATTAATCTAACATAATTAAAAAATAGGCTGAAATTTCCCTACTTTTGTATATACTAACTGTTTCACCCGTGCGTTGCACGGGGGCATAATTTTTTAGCTAATAACAGTATTAGTAAGTATTAATCGTATTAACATAAGATCTCGAATAAAATAAAATAAATAATAAGTCGCAATAATAAACTTAATTAATATAACTAATGAAACAATTCTTGGAAAATTTTGACAGATTTTCCCTCTATTTTGCACCAATTCATCCTGCAAACAATTGAAGGAAAACTCACCAAAAAACATAAATTTAATTTACAATACTCTTAAAGATATCAACAATTAAAGCAATCCAAACATAAGACCATCAATAATAATCAACAACACACAAGACAAAAAATAGAAACATCTTCGTGTTTTAAAGAAAAAGGTGAATGTACTCAAATATAAGTCGCATCCATAATTATCATATAGAATATAAAAATTTGCGTTATTATACAATTGAATTGTACTAAAATAATAGATAAATTTTAGATGAGCAGAATATCTCTGATAACTCTTTTACACAAGTACTGGCGTTTTAGTATAGGAAACCTATAAAAATATTAGAAATGACATCATATTTTAAATATGATCAATAAAACTCACTAAAAGTATAATTTTTGACTATTAAGTATGTTGAGTTACCTTTTTGAAACGCAGTACCACTAATGCATACACCAATACTCTGTTCCCCACGTCGGGACTATACCCACGCCATGTGGCGTGACGGCCCTACGTCACCTAAATTTTTTTTTTTACATTTTTTTAGCATCTATGTTAGGTCAGATGAATAATGCATAACTGTCCCTGATGGCGGGGGCCGATGGGGCATGCATGAATTTTTTCCGGCATGGGTACGGGATCTCCTAATATATAAATGGTATAAATGGTATATATAATCAATTTGTATAACTCCACCAAATTTGTGACGGGAACATTATACCTAGATAAATATAAGAATACAAAAATAATAATATATAAATACAATCCTTCACTTCACATATCAAACCATTAATGACATACAGGATTTGTGTAAAAAAATAAATGAAAGTGAACAACGTACCTGATGCGATTAATAAGTATGAAACTATAAGTCTAAACACTTCTTTATAGATGACATTTGTGGTCATGGTAGTTGGATGACCATCGTCATCATATATCACAAACTTTAAACTATTCCTATGCGTCACCCTTGAAATTGCAACATAACATTCCTATTCAAACCCTAACTGTTTCACCCGTGTGTTATGCAGGGGCAAATTTTTCAATATCTATTTTTTCCATATATATTGATTGAATACTGTATTATTATAAGAATTAGAATATAAGAACAACAAATAACCACATAAAAGCATATTTCTCTACCTTAATATAGTTTGATTCATACTTTAAAATTGTAATAACTCTATATGAATTAGAAAAATAAAAATAATAAAATATAATGTAATTTATCTAATTCAAAATCGATCCATTACAAAGATAATGATGTAAGTACTTATTAGATAGTTACAATTTTAAATCTAATCTTTGATAATTTAACTCAATAAATATGTACTTTTAGTTTTAAATCTCTCATTTCTTTTTTTCCCAATATATATCCATTCAACAATTCATTATGATACAATTAGAATAAGAACACAATTCATATTCTTAACTTTTCTATTTCAATTTTGCATAACTAATAACATTGATTCATGATTGATGTGTCCATTGGACCAATGAGGCACTAATTTACTAAGTTAATATGTGAATATTTTTATACAAAAAATAAATGTTCCATTGAAAAAAAAGTGTGAAGAAAGTACAATCAATCAACGAATTCACCTTTGCAATTTAAAAAATTATATCGACTCAACCAAAAGATATAAAAGATTAATGATAAAAAAAATTATCAGTATGAAGAAATAATAATTATTTTAATAATTTATCACAAATAATCGATCAAAGTGGGTCAATTCAGATTTTAATTTATTTTATACATTTAAATAGTAATAATTGCATTACAAATTAATCTACTACAAAAAATCAAAAAGTTTATTAGATTTTTGCAATTGTGACGAATTATGTGAATTAAAAATTTTAATTAACCATACAAAAAAGTATAATTAATTTCACAATAAACATAGTGGCATAAAAACTAAATAATCTAAAGCAAAAAATTAATATTGTGAAGAAAGTACGATCAATCCACAGATTTATCTTAATAGTTTAAAATATTATGTCGACTCGCGCTAATGGCTTAAAAAATTGATAATACAAAAAAAAAGGAAAAAAATTATTATTGCTAAGAAACTATAATTGTTTCTTCACACGAAGTGAGTTCGACACTCTTTTGATTGGAATTATCTTCCACCGATGAAATGTATTTTTTATGTAGGCACAAAAAATAAATGATCCAAGAAAAAAATTTAATAGTGTGAAGAAAGTGCGATTTATCCACAAATTTACCTTTAGTACTAGCTGTTTCACCCGTGCATTGCACGGGGGAAAAAATTTTCAACTAATAATGTTATTGATAGATGTTAATAATATTAACATAAAATCTAAAAAAATAATTAAAATAAAGAATGAGTTACAACAATAAACTTAAAGAATTTAACTTGAAACAATTTTATAAAAATTTCGATAGAATTTTCCCTATATTTCATACTAATCCATCGTACAAATATGCAAGGAACAATTCACGAAAATCCACACAACTTAATTTACTATTCTCCATAGAATAGTAACTTAATTAGCATTTACACACCTGCTTTGCATGGGATGATAATTCATGGCAGCAATTGTCATAATAGATTACATTTTACTCATTGTAAGATTAATCTACTTATGTAAACCCAAAATAAAATGACATTAAATATTATAGTTATTAAAATAATC
Organism: Jasminum sambac; assembly: GCA_018223645.1. NCBI lineage: Eukaryota > Viridiplantae > Streptophyta > Magnoliopsida > Lamiales > Oleaceae > Jasminum > Jasminum sambac. Next base: position 46,628,083 of record CP073640.1, read on the forward strand.
ATACTAAAATAACTCTACTAACATTCGCAGAGCTCATAATTTTTTCTTTAAAATTATTTTACATTTTATTATATGCAATGATAAATTTTGAAAGATATTAATTATTATACATCAGTATGATGTATGTTATTAGTAATTAATATGTAAATAATGATTTTTAAATTTTAATTATGAAATATAATCAGTATAAAGATATATTATAAACAAAAGAATGTAGTCAGTACAGTCCGACATACCCTAAACTGTTCTTGCCACGCTGGGAAACACTTATCCTCATTCCGACCCATCCTCATTTACACTGGGCTGAATGCAGATGATATAAGAATTACAAACTTCCATGCTCCGTCCCCGGCAACGTTCCTACCCCGCTAGAAAATTTTCATCCGTGTCAATGCACCATCGTGATAGTTTAATCCAAAACTTTTTTTTCGACATTTTATTTCTTTAATAAATACATTCTAAATATATTAAACACATATATTAACATATTAGGTATAAACTTACTAATTTAACATATTCGACATATTAAATATTGAATGATTTGATATGACATTTAAATTAATTTGGATAAGAAAATAAATTGAAATATATGTGAGTAATACTTAAAATATACAATCTAACTGATTATACTTAAAAATTAAAAAAAAAACATCAACAAGGAAAATTCAGCATAAAATAAATAATTAAAGTAAGTAGGATTCTTAACATTTATTTAGGAGACAGAAATTTAGATAAATATTTAATATAGTTGAAAGTAAATTAAAATATTCTAATTGAGTCTTATAATTTCAATAATTGATTGAGGTGATAGCCAATTGTTTAATAAGAATTCTTAGATTTATTCCCTAGTGAAAGCAATATATTAAACCAAAAATTATTATATAATTGTTGGTTCGAGTAGTATCAAAATAAAAAATCATTACTATTTGAATACCTATTTTTAGAGCTTGTTACTTAAAAAAAAGAAAAAAATGGAGCAGATCCTTTGAAACACCCGTAATTATACAAAAAAATAGTAGTATTTTGTCGCCAACTGTAACTCAAAAGAAATATTATAGAAAATACAAAAACGTATGAGAATAAAAAAAACATATTTTCAACAAAAAATAATACTGAAAAAGTAAATAAAGTTAATTAGGGACTAATGATCACTCGAATTACTTTGCAATAAGATGTAATACCCCAATTGTAAGAATCCAAAATCTTATAGGCGTTAATTTAATTTTATTTTAAAATGCATAAAAAGGTAAATTAATTTCGTAAGCACATTTTTCTTTCCGGAACAATCTAATTAATTTTAATTAATTTTAATTTCTTAAAATAATTATGTTTCCCCATTTTTAGCAATTTACTTAATTTTAATTAATTTTTGTTTAATAAAACTATCTCAATTTTTATCCAATGAAAATGTATCCAGTAAAATCTGAGAAATATAATTAATTGTAATTAATTGTAGTATAATTAATTATAACATAATCTTGTTTTTACCTAATTCTTTATAGAAATAATTTATTATTTCTAAATAATTAGTATTTTAATCGCAATTTTAAGAATTGTATGAATATAATTTTAAAGATATTTTACAATTAAAAAGATATCTTGCATGTAAAAAGATGTCTTTCATTTTTTAGGGAAAATCTAGCCAACCATAGAAAAATTGTAACTAATTATAATTATTATTTATCTTTTCATCAATGTTATATTTCTGTTTTAACAATCTAATTAATTTTGATTAATTTTTTTCCAATGAAATTGTGTCAATTTTTGCCAATTGAAACCAAATCCAATTAAATTGTAACAATATTATTAATTTTAATTAATCGTAGTATAATTATTTTTAATTAATTTTTATTTTTAGCTAATTATTTATGAAAAGAATTCATTATTTATGTGATAATCATTTTAATACCGGCCGACTAACTTTACAATAAGATGTAATACCCCAGTTCTAAGAATAAAAAATCTTATAGGTGTTAACTTAACTTTATGTTAAAATACATAAAAAGATAAATTAATTTCGTAAGCATATTTTTCTTTCATGTAGCAATGTAATTAATTTTAATTATTTTTCATTTTTTGAAATAAAGTTATGTTTCTATTTTAGGAAAATTAGGAAAAATCTAGTCTACAATGGCAGTCTAATAAATTTTAATCGTTATTTATTTTTTAATTAATGTCATTTTTCTGTTTTGGAAATATAATTAATTTTTATTAATTTTTGACCAACAAAACCATGTCAATTTTCGCCTACTAAAACCAAGTCCAATTAAATCTTAACAGTAGTATTAATTTTAATTAATTGTAATAGTATTAATTTTAATTAATTGTAATAGAATTTGTTTTAACTAATTATTATTTTTAGCTAATTATTTATGAAAGGAATTAATTATTTATAAAATAACTATTTTAATATCATCACTTTTAAAAATTGTATGAATTTAATTTTGAAGAAATCTTGTAAGTTAAAAGATATATTACAATTTAAAGGTTTTGTTTTTCATTTTTTAGGGGAAACCCCCAGCAATTTAATAATTTCTTGCATTTCTAAAATTAATTATATTTTTCCTTTTAACAATGTAATTAAGTTTTATCAATCTTTGCTCACTAAACCCACGTCTAACTAAATATTGGCAATAGAATTTATTGTTTTAATTAATAATAGTTTAAATAATCATAGTTAATTTTTGTATTTAATTTAATTATTTCTAAGAAATAATTAGTTCCAAAATAATTGGCTTGATAGCCATAATTTTAAGAATTATATGAATCCAATTTAAAAAATATATTACAATTGAAAAGATATCTTGGAATTTGAAAGATATAAATATGTATTCAATAAATTTATCTCATGCATTTATTTTAATATTTTATTTAAAAATTAAATAAATTGTAATTTTTTATCCCATCAAAATTAAATTTTAGTGAAACCACTAATTTTAATTAATTTTCATTCGTTAGCTAATTATTATTTTTAAAAATAATAAATTCTTTCTAAAATTAATAAAAGGTCCAAGCAAAGTTTTTAATTTTCATGTTACATATTTATTTTAATTTTTATGTTGAAATTTAATAAATTGCAATTTTTCATCACACAAAAAATTAAATTTTATAGAAACTTCTAATTTTAATTAACTTTTATTATTTAGCTTATTATTTATAAAAATAATTGATTGTTTCTAAAATTAATTATTGGATCCAACCTAATTTTTAAATTTTTTAGTACGAACTTGAGCCAGCTGCTGGTGAGGTTTTTTTTTTAATTTTTGCATAAAGCTTTAATGAATCGTAATTTTGTAGTGTAAAAAAAATTGAATCTTAGTAGATTGTTAATTTTAATTATTTTTTGTTTCTTATTTAATTATTTAAAAAAATAATTAATTATTTCTGATCTTATTTTTTAATTTTAATGTTAAACCTTTATTTGAATTTTTATGCAAAAATTTAATCAATGGTAATTTTTTATGGCATAAAAATTAAATCTTAGTAAAAACTGTTAATTTTAAATAATTTTATTTTTTAAATTCCAAAATTATGAGAAAACAATCAGTTAAAAATTCATTCCAATTCTCGGAACACACTCATATTGTTCGACACATAAATATATATTAATTGAAGATTTGATGGAAAAAATAGAAAAAAATTGAAATTTGTAATATTTGAAAGAAAAATATATAATACTTTTCCCAATAAACTAAATTACGACTAATAATAACAGAAGCTAATGAGGTAACAAATTAAATTTGTTATTTGTTATTGAAGTTTGGATGTTAAAGTGCAAAATAATGAAATATCTTATTATATTTGAATTTTACGCACAAACATCAATTAAGTGTCGTGAACAAATTATCAAAATTTTTAATCTTATTACATCAAGAGTCATTAATCTATATTAATATCAATTTATATTTAAGTTGAGTACTAATTTATATATTTATGTAAATTTTAATTTTTTAAAAATAAAAATTTATATATTGATAGTATACTTGTTTTAAAGCTCTCATCAAGTTTAGTAAAATAGGATCACAAATTATTATATTTTATATGTAGAAAAAAGAGAGGAAATGATAGAGAGAATATTTAGATATTATGAGATGGGGTAAAGTAGGGTAGAAATAATTAAATAAAATCTTTATACATTAATATTAATATATTAGGGGAAAAAATAAAAGAGAGTTGGATATGGATTAGAAAATAAAAAATAAAAAGAGAGTTTATTTTAAACGGGAAAACGGATTTACGATAATAAAAAAATATAATAAGAAAAAAGCCTCATTTTCTATATATATAAATGATTCTTTATATAGATAGAAGTTTATATTAGGCAAATTCAATAGGCGGGAAAAATTAAGAATGTGTTTTGAAGGGAAAAAAATGCTATTTATATATATATATATATATATAGATTTAAAAAATCATGTTGTCTCATTCTAATGGTATAAAATTAATTTTTAAAAAAAGAGAAAATAATTTACCACTATGAAGAAAGAAATAATTATTTCAAAATTGCCAAAAACAATCCATCGAATTGGGTTAATTAATATTTTAATGTATTTTATACTTATAAAAAGTAATGGTTGCATTACAAATTAATCTATTGGAAAAAATTATAAGTATATTGGATTTTTACAATTGCAAAGAATTGTGTAAACTAAAAATATTAATCAACCCTATAAAAGAAATATAATTCACTATAAACATATCAACATAAAAACCAAATGATCCAAGGAAAAAAATTAATAGTGTGGGGGAAGTACGATTAATCCACCAACTTGCCTTAACAATTCAAAATATTGTATCGACTCCTATTAATGGTTTAAAAAATTGATTATATAAAAAGTAAAAAAAGAAAAAACTTTTATATTGTGAGTCCAACACTTTTTAGATTGGAACTCTATCACTGTTGAAACGCATTTTCCATGTGGGCAACAAAAATAAATGATCCAAGAGGAAAATTTAATAGTGTAAAGAAAATATGATCAATCCATAAATTTACCATTACTACTTTAAAAATTGTGTCGTCTCAACCTAATGATATAAGAAATAAATGAGAGAGAGAGAGAGAGAGAGAGGGAGAGAATAAGTGAGCACTTTGAAAAAAGAATAGTTGTTGCGATAACTTACCGGAAGCACTCCATCGAATTAGGTTGATTCATATTTTAATTTATTTTATACTTGTAAACAACAATAGTTGCATTACAAATTAATTTACTGGAAAAAATTATAAAGTATATTCGACTTTCCAATTGTAACGAATTATATAAATTAAAAATATAATCAATCATACAATAGAAGCATAGAAATATAATTAATTTTCACAATGAACATATTGTCATAAAAACTAAATGATTGAAGGAAAAAAATTAATAGTGTGAAAAAAGTACGGTAAATCCATGAATTTACCTTAATAATTTAAAATGTTGCATCGATTTGTATTAATGACTTAAAATTTTTTTTTAAGTCATCGATTTGTATATATATATATATATATATATATATATATGACTTTTCTAGTGCGAAGAAACTACAATTGTTTCTTTATAATAAGTTAGTTCAACACTCTTTTGATTGAAACACTGTTCCACTATTGAAAAGCATTTTTCACATGGGTACAAAAAATAAACGATCTAAGATAAGAAAAATTTATAGTGCCAAAAAAGTACGATCAATCTATGAATTTACCTTTAATATTTAAAAAATTGTGTCGTCTCAACCAAATGGTATAAAAAAATTAATGCAAAAAAAAGAGAAACTAATTTATCAGTGTAGAGAGAGAATAATTATTTCAACAATTTACCTCAAACAATCCACCGAATTCGGTCAATTAATATTTTTATTTATTTTATACTTCTGAATAGTAATAGTTGCATTGCAAATTAATCAACTTTATAAAAAATTATAAAGTTTATTGGACTTTTGCAATTGTAACCAATTATGTAAACTAAAACTATTAATCAACCATATAAAAGAAGTATAATTAATTTTTACAATGAACATATTAGCATAAAAACTAAATAATCCAAGGAAAATAAATTTAAGGGTATGAAGAAAGTTCTATGAATCTACGAATCTACCTTAATAATTTTAAAAATACCGTTAACGACACTCATGTAATCGTTGTTCATTGTTTTGATGCGTTAATCAGTAAAATGTCCTTATTGATAATCTTCATTGTAGTTTGTGGTGGGATTTTAATATTAGTCAAGAGCTACATATTCAATATTAAGAAGAAACATAGCCGAACAAAATGCTCAACCTATGTTTGTGTTCTAGAAAAAGCTTAATCCATAAAAAAGAAATATTCAAGAAATGGAAACTATAAGTTCTTCTAATCAAATCCAAATAACAAAAACCATGAAAATTGATGAGAACTATAACTCAAATTCGATATAAACTATTGAAATGCAATAATAAACCCGTTTCAAAAAGCTGATTGACTACTAATCTATATATCTATATCTATATCTATATCTATATTCTATATATTAATAAACCATGAAGGATTTCCCGCTCAAAATGTCACTTTTCATAATTAAATAAATATTATTTTATTATTATTAGTCAACAATTGGTCGTATTTTCTCTTCTCACACGCAATCAATCAACCGTAATCAACTTTCCTTTTTTAGATTTCCAACATTCAACCCTAATCAACTTTTCTTTTTCACCATTCAATCTCCCCAAATCCTGTTAATCAAAGATTTGATTCAATCCCACACGATTTTTTCGTTGGCAAATCTCTTCCGCCAAATCTGCATCAAATAAAATAATCTCCTTTCCTTTTTCGCCATTCAAACTCCCCAAATCCCCTTAATCAAAGATTTGATTCAATTCCACGCAACTTTGTCGTTGGCAAATCTCTTCCGCCAAATCCGCATCAAATGAAATCTCTTCCGCATCAATTGGATATCTTCGGCTTCAATTCGCACGAGATTTCCGAACAACAACCGATCAAATCTGTTTCTTTTGATTACAATCGTCTTTTGTGTCAATTGTCATTTCGTAGCTTTAAGGTAAGTTGCACCAGATTTAGTATTGAATTTATTTGTTATTTATCTTCGACTTTTGCTTCTCAATGATAATCAATCTTCGATTTTTGCTTTCTTTTGAGAACATATTCACCTACCTCGCGATGCTTCGAAGAACACTGGTCTCCTTGTGCTTACCTGGGCTCGTGGTGGCTGCCCCCTCCGTCTCCTCCTTATCGTCTCTGTAAGTATCGTTTGTTTAGTCCAACAACTTCATTGGATATTATTTTTTGTATTAAGCGATTATTTTTGTATTTGATGTTGAGGTAAAACCGGGCTGGTAAATCTATTCTTGCTTATGGCAACTTGATAGTATTGGATTATGATTTGATAAAGTCGGTACACATCTAGGTGGGTTTTTATTGGAATATCACATCAATAATTGAACTTTGTAAATCTTAGTTTTGAGATAATTTTTTTTGGATAACCGTGGTGTCGGGGACCCCGCTTAACAAATAACCCACTATTCCCACGGCGCCTCACGACTGATCGGGAGATCGCCTTCAGTGGCCCCAAGAAGCTTTTCTACTCGCTGGGAATCGAATCGTGATCGGTGAGATCCCGACCGCCTTCTTCACTGGAAAGCAACCCCTGAGTTTTAGTTTTGAGATAATTTTGAAATGGCTATTACACCCAAAATATATAGTTCTGTCATTGATGCTGCCAGAACCTGCACATGTCTCCTCTGTGATGTTAACTATTGCAAGATGCAACTAATTTGAAGGCCACTTGAGCGTTCACGTTGCCGATGTTTATCCTCCTTGAAAAATGTATTGTTTTCTTATCCTTCTAGGTATTTCACAACTTTTATATTTCCATATATGTTTTAACTAGAATTTCATGTTTCCTCTGTAATTGGGTAAATAGTTCTAGACACTTGGTTTACAAGAAAGAGAGAAATCATGTATTGAACATTTAACTTTCTAAAATTTAGGAATTATTGTGCTTGTAGGAGGCATTTTCAACAACACGTTAAGGCCATCCATTCCGTCCCACTGTGATCCTGAGTGGAAAAGGTTGATGAGCAATGTTGGGGTCCAAGTAGAAAAATGTGTGAGATTTGTGATAATTGAGTATCAATGAACGGTGAGATGCTAAAATTATGGATTATGCACTTTATTTGAAGTGAAAATTCCTTCAAGCCTACCCGTGTCCTATTGCAGGTACAAATCCCTTTTTTTTTCCTGGAATTCATATTGAGATTTCTATCATAATAAGGAATCAACATTTGTCATTAGAATATAATTATCCAATTTGTAGGATTTAACTGGTGTACCACTGAAACCTTTATCCACAGTTGTAATTTCCCTTTTTCCTCTATTCACATTTCTCATCAATCTATTTTCCTTATCGGGGTAAAACTCTTTTCTGTTTTCTTCCATATTAAGTTCATTAATGATTTGCTCGCAGTGAAGGAAAATACAGTTGGAATAGCTCCCCATTTTTTGAACAAGTAGAGAAATTTTTATAGCATTATTTGTTGAAACTCTCTAAATTTGTATGAATGGATTTTGAAAAATTAGAGAAGTTGATGGAAGTTACAGATTCGGAAATGGAAAATGAAGCTTTTCCTCAATGGCAGATGGGTGTGCAAGTCATTGGGGGATAGATTACTTCTTTTTCTAACAGTAATGAGTTCAGTGATGAGGAATGTGGATAGGACGATGTCGTTGGAGAGGTAAATATTGCTTTGTAGAGGTAAATATATTTTTACCTCTTTGAAACATGATCAATTTTCCAGCAGCAATTCCATTTGTTGAATCTCGTATCTGTACGGTACAATTTCTTCATTATTATTTTTTCGTAAGTTGATTATATTTGTTGTGTTAACAATCCATCTATCTGTGTATTGCAATAATTAAGGTGCAATCAACAGACTAGATGATAGTGGATGATGGACAAATCTCTTTGAATTTGTCTGATGGTGGTGGGTATAGTGGCCCTTCAGCTAAAAGCTCATTATCTATACCAAATGATGGGGTCAAAACTCCTGATTTTAAGGCATTTGAGAGCTCTACTACAGATACTAGCAAGAAAATTGGAAGCGCAAGAGCTGTTTAAAACTTCACAATTGGATACTTTTGTGGGCTCTACAAAGCCATTGTTTGGTGTGAAACTGGGGAAGATGAATGTACACTGCTGTATAGTCATTAGAGCTAGCAGGTTTTATGTCTAAAATTTCACCATTGTGTACGTCACCATTAGATTTTTTATATCTTGAGCTAGCAGTTTGATACCTTTTACTATTCAATGCAATATATATTTATTACCCAAGTATATGCACAAATTGCCTGCTTGATATACTATAAACAAAAGGAACAAATGCTTGGAAATGGTTCATTACTTTCTAATATGAAGTATGCTTTTCCATTGTTGTGGACATCTTGAAACGTGAAAATGCGCAGCGGATTTCAATCTTTCTTGACTTTTTGTCATAATTGAGTGAATAGTGACACCGTCCATAATGTAGTGTATAATTTCTACACGTATTTTATATTTTTAAGTGACATTCTATTGTATCATTCTTACAAATTTTCTAATCACTTAATGCACATTTTTATCATCCAATGAATATGCACGTGTAGAAGATGCACATTACTTATTAGGAGAGAGTAGGGATAAAATGCTGCATTTCTTAATTACAAACTAATTTGTCTGAAAAATTGAATCACTTTATATTGTGTTTTTCTCAAGTCTATGCATTAATCTTTCAAACCTTGAGGCAATTTATGTTGTTCGTATTAAGTCGATGTTTTGGACAATAATGTATGCTATTGGTTTTGAATTGATTGTCACATTGAGTTGTTGGGGGTAATTTTTAAATTATAATATATTGAAATTGTTGAGATCTGCCATGAGTATTTACCGGATGGGTTTGTCCGAAATATAGTTGAAATTTTGTCAATTTTTATAAAGTTTTATTCATTATTTAAATTGATTAAGTATAATGCCTTGACCAGTATTTTGCTCATTAATTCTTTCAAAACTTGATGTCATTTATATATTTTATGTTTTGTTTGTATTATGGATAATAATTGATTTTATTGGTTTTAGAGTGCTATTAATGTTGAGATGTTTGGAAATAATTAAAAATTATGAAAAGTTTTTTTCCATTACTTTTGTTATGAGTGTTAACATGATGGGATTGTACGAAATACAGAAGAAATGTTGTGAAAATTTTAAAAAATATTTTGCATTTACTCTTACACAGGTTCTAAATCATATGTTGGATATATCTTCCCGCGCAACGCGCGGGTGAAAATACTAGTTAAATCTAATAACAAAACCATCCAAACTAATCCAAAATCCGTTAAAAAAATATAGCTATTGAAATGGAATATTAAAACCCGTTTCCATTAATTATTTCCACTAAAGAACATCAGCAATTTAAAAGATATAGATATAGATTCAATCAATTAAATATATTGGATTAATGTTACAACTGAATAGTTAATTAAAAAAAATAAATGTTACGTGTTTCTTTTAGTTTTTGAGTATAAATTTGATGAATTGTAATTTTTTATCACACCAAAATGAAATTGTAAAAACCTATTAATTTTAATTAATTTTCATTTTTTAGCTAATTTTATTTTTCAAAATAATTAATTATTTCTAAAATTAAGTAAACGGACTGATCTAATCATGTTACAAGTTCATTTTAATTTTTATATAAAATTTTAATGACTTTTAATTTTGTATCACACAAAAATTAAATCTTAGGAAAATTGCTAATTTAGGTTAATTTTCATTCCTTAGCTAGTTATTTATAAAAATCAATGTTTAGAAAACTTGGCCGGTCCAAAATCCGGTCTGGTGATAGCTGAAAACCAGACTATTAGAAAATCGGTCAAAAAGTGGTCAACCGACCACTTCAACTGCTTTAACTGGTGACCCAGTAATGGTTCAACCCTTTTTTATGGGTTTTAATTTATTTTTTGATTTTTTAATTAAAAACGGTTCGACCCCGGTTCAACCGTTTGACCCTTGAACTGTTGCCTTCTCCAATTTGCTGACCGGTTCGATTTTCTAAACACTGATAAAAATAATTAATTATTTTAAAAATTAATTAATATAAATAAAAATCAATGTTTAGAAAACTTGGCTGGACCGGCCGGTTCAACCATGAACCGATCTAAAATGCGGTCTGGTTATAGCTGAAATTCGGCCCATTAGAAAATCGGTCAAAAACTAGTCAATCGACCATTTCAATCGGTTTAACTGGTGACCCAGTAACGATCCAATCGTTTTTTATAGGTTTTAATTTATTTTTTGATTTTTTAATTAAAAACAGTTAGACCCCGGTTCAACCGTTTGACCCTTGAACTGTTGCCTTCTCCAATTTGCTAACCGGTTCGGTTTTCTAAACACTGATAAAAATAATTAATTATTTAAAAAATTAATTAGTGGATCGAATCAAAATTTTAAATTTTAATGTTATACTTTTCTTTTAATTTAGTGTAAAATTTAATGAATGCTAATTTTGTGTCACACAATAATAAAATATTAGTGAAATTATTAATTTTAATTAATTTTATTTTCTTATGAATTAATTTTCGTCTCGTAGTTAATTATTTACAAAAAGTCTCTTATTCTATATATAAATAAATATAAATCTTTAGATTCAAATTAAAAAGATATAATAAAATAATAATTATCATTACTTATTGTTAGAAAAAAAATTTAGATTTAATATTTGGCATTTATTATAAATAATAATTTATTAATTTTTTTTGTTAGGGTTGATTGTGAATTGATAAAAAAAGGAAAAATCGAAAGATAAAAAAACATATATATATAAGATAAGTTCAAATCAGTAGATATTTGAAAAATCTAATTTTTGTGGGGATAAAATTTAATATTGATAATGATTAGTTAATTGATTGTTGGAGATTAATTATTAAAAAATAAAAATAAAAAGATAATAAAGGACTTTATTTTAGGAGGGAAAACTAATTAATCTAATTAAAAATAGGCTGAAATTTCCATACTTTTCTATATATAATATATATATATAGATATATATAGATATATTCAAAAATAAAAAATCTACAGTCTTTTTTAATTTGACGAAATTTTACATCAAAAAATTTGATGGGTTTTCAACAGATCGAAACTTATTGAATTTAAAGGGGTGCTTCAATATCCTCCTTCCGTCCTACTAAAATAGGTATAATTTGACTTTTACACGAGTTAAGAATGTATAATTAATATTTGTTGGAAAGATAAATTTTACCTATATATTTCTCAATATACCTTTATATTAAATATTAAATATGTTAATTTAGTTTTACTAATAACCATGCACATTACATTGGGGTGGATTAGAAAATGGCCGGAGAAAATAAATGTATACTAATAAGAAAAGTATCATATATTTTGGAACGAACAAAACATAAAAACAAGTCTATCTTAATGGGACGAACGAAGTAGAATATTTTAGGATTTCGTAACGTTTTAGGTATCCTCAATTAAGTTTCTTCAATTTTGATCCCCTCCCCATGGTGTGTCTTCCCTTGATTAGAGCGGAGGCTTCAAGTGGGACCCATTTTTTTTTAAAAGAAAAAATTTGACATGTGGTATGGGGAGCTCCCAATATAAGCAGGGGATCATCTTTCTAAGCTTCTTATTATAGTCATACAATTCATGCCATCATGGGATAAATTTTGGTTGACAAGAAAATAATACAGATATGAATTATTGGGAAAAATACATAATCTAATTTTACTTTTTGTTTAGACAAATGCTTTATTTATAAAATCATTTAAGCATTTAATAGTATTGTGTTGATCTTTGAATTCAAATCCTGAGCAACTTTTTTTTGCCATTACAAAGAGATTGTAGTGGAGGACAATCAAACTCTCAATCAAGGGTGTGCAAAGCCCATTTGAATGTGATCTGACCACATGGATCTTTGCTATACAACTTCTTACTTGATCCTAAAAAAATAACAAGATGTCAAAATGTTCAAATTAACTATATCATTAAAAAATGAAGTCTATAACATTGTCTTTCTAATATTTTCTTTCCCTGGCTCATCCTCTATCGAAACATTAGTCTGCCTATTCTTTCATTGTTGTGATGTGGGCCAAGCCTCCAGACGGATATATTAAGCTGAACACAGATGGCAGCTATATAAATGGTAAACCCGCGGCTGATGGACTTGCAAGGGATGTTTCTGGCTCTTTGATCTTTGGCTTCAGTGAGGGTTTAGCTGACGGGAAGAATATACTTGAAGCTGAGGTTGCAGCTCTGAATATATAGGCGTATCATCCTCTGTCTTCAGCATGGTTTCGAGAAGGTATGTGTGGAAGTTGAGTCCATTCATATGATTCAGCTCCTTCGAGAAGGGAAAAAAGGACCCTAGGATCTACAATATCAAACTTCGCAAATTGGATGGTCCATTCACCATGTATGGAGGGAAGCTAATATGGCAGCTAATTGGTTTGCCAGCAAAGGACATGATCTTATTATGGTCTTATTATTTTCGATCCTTCCTCTCTCAAAGGTTTGATAACTGGCATCATTCAGACTGATCAAGCTGGAATTCCATATCTTAGAAAGATCAAAGTTTAAGTTAGTCTATTGTTTATTCATCTCATTCTTTTATTGTTGTTCATTGCACGTATAATATTTTCCACGGCATTGTAATTTTCGAGAGGTAAGGTTCATTACGTCCCCCTTTCATGGGTTAAAAAAACATTGTCTTTCTAATAAAAAAGAAACAAATTTATAGTTCTTCAACTAACTACTAGTAGTCAATTATGTGCGTTGCACGTCTGATGTAAATGATGATTGATATGTGTAACATTTTTAAGTAATAATAATACCTTTTAAAAAGTAGGCAAAGCGAGAGTAAAATGAAATGTTGGTCTATATATGAATACATGAATAAATATTTTTATAAAATTTTGAACGTAATGTGAAATAAATGAATTAATATTTTGTAAGTAGAAAATTATTATTCTGACCTTTATTAGAGATAATCTTGATTGTATTAAACAATTTATGTAAATTCACTTCTGTATATCGAATTGATCTTATGATTTAAACACCACATGATGTCATAACATATGGAGATGGTCAAATAAATTCATAGTATCATTAATTTGGAGTTGGTGAATAAGAATAACACAACGTCAAAATAACATTATGCTCTTCGAATGTGAGTAAAAATAAAAATAAAAAACAAAAGAAAACAAAAAATTAGAGCTAAAGATGAGAGGTGAAAGTGCTAGTGTTTGCATGGTAAAATTATATTCGCGATTTCGGGAGGTAGTGGAATATTTAGCATAGTAAAAATAATATTCTTTTATTTTATGTTATTTTTATATTTTATTTATTTAATATTATTTTAATAACCGGGTCAACCCCGAGTTGACTCCGGATTGACCCTCTGACTCTGACCCAATCTCTTGTCCGAATCGATAACCGGGTTGGGTTTAAAAACATTGGTCTATACGATCATGCAAGTCTACCATATTGTGACTTTTTAACCCTGTTTGGTCACTTTTTATTATTATTTCGTACTTTTTAAATGTTTGTAACGCTTTTGTGTAACTGTTGCAACTTTTTGTGTGTCATTTTTCAAAGCCTTTTTTTTTTCCTAACTATATTCGTGACTTTTTGAAATTTTGTGACTTTTTAAATACAATGTGACTTTTTTCTAAACCAGTGTGTGACTTTTGTAATATGGTTTTTAAAACTATTTGTCATTTTGTAAATATACTTTTGACACTTCTAATTTGCGTGTGGCTTTTTTTGTTACTTTTTATTCTGTTTGACACATTTTTTTATAACCCCAGTGTCACTTAAATTTCTCTTGGGCGACCACTCAATTTCTGTTTAAATAAAATGTACTTTCTTATTCTTGAACTTCATTAAAAGAGTATGGTAACAGTGTTGTAGAGTAAAGATTTGATACCCATTGTGGGATACATACCCACACCAGAAAAAAAAAAGATTGTGGGCTTCCAATGGGCCCCCCACCATCAGGGGGTATTTATGATTCATCCGATCTAACGTCGATAGAAAAAAATTTAAGGATAATGTGGCGCCACGTTGGCATGGGCACTGAACAAATCCGTAGTGTTGTAATACATTACAAAGAGTTTGTAATATGTTACAAACAATAGGTAATGAATTAAAAGATATTTGTAATGCATTACAAATGAGATGATCATGTAATGGACGTTTTGTAATGACATTACAAGTTGATTCAAAAGCCAAAAAGGCCGGAGTTGACCAAAAAGTCAACTTTCTCCGATTTCATTAAACAATACCACTTTTTAAGTAGAAACAACATTTCTGAGAAAAATTCTCACACGAAGCCTTGGAGCTCACGTAATTTTAGCCAAATTCCATAGTCTAGTTACACAAATTTCTATTCCTTTTTTTTTCACCGCAAAATATTAGTCTATTTTGCACGCACAAAAAATAAAAAAATAAAAAATAAAAAATAAAAACAAACAAACAAAGAGAGAGAGAGAGAAAGAGAAAGAAAATTGAACTTGGAGATTGACTAGGTTAATAATAGGCGATCACCTAGTTCAAAATTAGGGGTCGTGCAATTTTGCACAAGGCGATCGCTCCATTATAAAAGACACCTCATCTTTAGGATTTTATGTTAGGGTCTACCCTTTGGTTTTTTGTTGATCTCGCTACTCTTCCTCGTGGTCCAAGCAAAGAAACCCTTATAAGCAATTTTTCAAAACGTGTGCCTAGTCGCGAAGTGTCGCCTCCGTGCATCACCTATGCCATAAGCATGGGAAAAAGTGGTCAACACAATTTGTTGACCGCAAGCCTAGGCGTGATTAGGCGCACTTAACCCATATTGAAGTTTTAATTTGCCCAACTATTAACTAGACAAGTGAAAATAAACTACAACTCAATAGGTTTAATATTTGTATGCAGAATTGCCAATTACACAATACCTCACAACACCCAATGTTACCTTAGCTGCCCGACTCAAGGAGACAGTTGTTTCTAACAATATTTTAAAAAGCGCACTTAAGCGGCGCTTAGGCACAAGGCACACATAATATGGCTTGCTTTTGTAAAAAGTTTGAAAAAGAGGTCAACTTTGAGCGTTGACCAAAAAGTGTGCTTAAGGTGCTTAAGCTCCGTTAAGCTTCATGATTTTAATTTTTTTTTTTTTACATTACATCATTGTTTACGAAATATTTATTTGATAAAAAGTGTGAGAACTTCTTTACTTTGTTTTAGATAATAGATGTTGTGTTTGTTCATTTACACTAGTTTGTGATCCTAACATGTATTATATAATTCATATCGTGGGATTTTGTGTTTTGTCATATATATATAAAATTAATCTTGTCATCATTTATTTTATATGTGCTTGCTATGAATTATTTAATTGTTTAATGATGTTAGATTGACTAGAAATTTAAAATAAATAAAAAATTGAAAACACTTTTTAACGCATAAGCGTATAAAGGTTGAAGTTTGGCGTTTTTGGCGTTGACGATTCATCATGCTTTACGCTTTTTAAAATATTGATGTCTGGTCAACTAAGAGAATACGATTGCATCCCCGAATGATCCGATGTCTGCAACTGATGAGGATCTCTCCCTTGAGTGTTCGAGCCATTCAATTGAGTAACTGGAGTGCTTTCATCTGCCTTTCTTGTGAATTAGAAGAATTCTGATGCCATGAACAAAATTGAAGGATAAATCTAACCCTCTATTTATCAGCCAAATGGGAAAACCAAGCCACCCCCACCCAACAAAACCAAAAAAAAAAACCCTCGCCAACCTCTTATTACTTGATTTTAATATGGATTTGACTATCCACGCTCCATCCATTGCTGAGAACACCCCAAAAATGTCCACCCACCTTTCCCAAAATACCCTTCCAATTTACTTTGTAAAAAAATTCATTTTGTTTGGCTGGACATGGCAAAATAAAACGAACAAAAAATCGGCAAGCTTTTGCTGCCACAAAGAAGGCTCGGTTCCCTTCTTTCAATCGCTACAATTTTCAGTAGCAATGCTGGAAATGGCAGCAAAAGAAGCTGCCAATTGGCAACTTCTTTTGCTGCTAATGCTACCTGAAAATTGCGGCAACCTTGGCATAGGTTTCTTCTTCATTTTTTCATTTTTTAAAAAGAAATTGGGAGGGTATTTGAAGAAATGTGGGTATTTTTTGGGTGTGTTTAGTAATTGATGGAGTGTAAATAATCCCACCTTTCGTATATTAATCAAAAGAAGGTATAATGAATTATGTACACTATGATGGAAGATTCTTGCTCAGAGCTCCCAACTGAAATATACCATAACAACTAAACGAAAATAACATAAGTGTTATGGAATAACAGATTTGATGGGATGATATAAAATTTATGAAGATAGAGGAAGTAAGATGAATATTTAGAGGAGAATGAGAGAGAATTTTATTGTGTTAAGTGGGGAAAGAAACACCCCTATTTATAGAGTTACAAAATGGCAAATGTGTAAATTACAATACACTTAGGGAGTAAAATAGGCATTCACATAGTAGATATTATATATATATATATATATATATATATATATATATATAATATCCAAAGTATATTCTGACAACACTCCCCATGAATGACTATTTTATTAAGTGAAAAGCAGTAATACTAAAATTTTAGAAACATTGCCTCGATTAAACTTGCAGGTAAAACCAGTGGGATAAAACAGACGAAGGAAAAAAGTAGTCGACTCAAATTTCTCCCTCAATATAATATCACTTGATATCTTTAATTCTGCGCATCCAGATTTTGCGTATCAATCTCTTCAAATGTTGCGATCGGTAGTGCCTTAGTCAGCAGTGCAAGATTATCACTAGAAACCGGATACTGTTGTACATCAATTTAATTACTCCTATCAAGTTCATGAGTGAAGAAGAACTTTGGTGAAATGTGTTTCGTCCGTCGCCTTTAATGAATCCATCCTTTAGTTGGGTTATGCAGCGATATTGTCCTCATACAATATAATTGGATTGGTTGTAGTAGAGGATAAACCACACTCTTTTGAATATGTTGTATCATCGTCTTCAACCATACGCATTCTCGACTTGCTTCATATATTGCTACTCGATTCTGCATGGTTTGAAGATGTGTTTGTGAGTGTCTTTGATCGGCCTTAGATATTGCGCTCCAATCGCATGTAAATAGATAACTGTCTGGATTTTGCTTTATGTGGGTCGGATAAATATCTGCATCGGCATAACCAACTAATTGAGGTTTAGTTTTATTTGAGTAAAATAGGCCCATATCTACTGTTCCTCGAAGGTAGCGAAACACATGTTTGATTCCATTCCGGTGTCTTTGTGTAGGAGCAAAACTATATCTTGCTAATAGATTTCTTGCAAAGGCTATATCAGGTCTTGTATTATTAGCAAGATATAATAGTGCACCGATTGCACTAAGATATGGTACTGTCAAGGACCACTTCATCATCTTCTCGTGGTCTAAAAGGATCCTTTTTCACATCAAGTGACCAACACTCATTGGGGTACTTAGTGGGTGAGCTTTATCCATATAAAATAAGCTTAGGACCTTTATGTATATGTGGTGTAAGAATATCCCATCTTTGAAATGTTCAATTTGTAGCCAAGACAAAACTTAGTTCTCCCAAGATCTTTCATCTCAAATTCTACTTTTAAATAATTAAGCTGTTTTTGGAATATCTTCAGTTAGATAATATTTAGATCATCTACATATACAAAGAATAATAACAAATCCTGAAGGTGACCTTTTTATAAAGGCATGGGCATATAAGATTATTTTTATACCCTTCTTCGAGAAGATATTCGCTTGACGATTATACCACATGCGTCAGTTGTTTCAACCATATAATGATCTCACGAAGTTTTATCGAATAAATTTCACGATCATTGAATTGTATACTTGAGCAACTTCAATCCTTGAGATTTTCATATAGATATCATTGTCAATTATACCATATAAATATGCATTAACCACATCCATTAGTCTCATATTGAGCTTCTCATGTGATTAAGTGACAAGATATCGAAAGGTGATTGCATCCATTTACAGGAGTATATTTGCTTCATAATCAATGCCGGCCTTTGCGAAAATCCTTGTGCCACCAGTGCTTTATATCTCACCACTTCATTTTTCTCATTTTCGTTTTGCACTAACACCCATTTGTACCCTCTTGGTTTAACCTCTTTTGGTGTTCGCATTATAGGTCAGAAAACATTTCGTTTTCTATAACGAGTCTAGCTCGCTTTGAATGGCATCTTTCCATTTCAACCAATCATCTCTTAAATCGGCATTCATCAATGATTTTGGTTCAACATCTTCAACTTCATTGATTATATCAAGTGCAACATTATATGCAAATGCATTATTGATAATTGTTTCTTTTCTATTCCATTTCTTCTTTGTGAAAGCATAGTTTATAGAGATCTCTTTAATTTCATCTTTGAGACTGAACTTTCGGGGTTCTTGCTTGATTTCATCTAATGATTTATTAAGACCTTCTGTTTCTTTAATCGTTATTTTCGCATTTGCTCCCCTTCTTTTCGAGATTTTTGTCTTTTGATCCAATAGGTCTACCACGTTTGTTGTATTCTCGATTCATTTGCAATTTTAGTTTGTTTTGGAATCTCAATTCTCATAGAGGGCATTCTCATTCGGTGGAATATGTGACTTAGTTATCCCTTTGGCATCTGTAAAAGCTTACAGTCAATCGACCGCTATTCCTTGTAAGTAAATTATCTTTTGAACTTCTTGCTGCATTGCCAGTCATGGATCTAGGTTGGATAATGTTGTAGTATTCCATATCACTTCCTTTTCCAACCTTTTGCGTGTCACATCATTTTCCAACTTTTTATCTTCTCCCCTAAAGGTGGGAATAATGTTTCATCAAATTGGCGGTCGGCAAACGTGCATTGAAGATATTGCCTGTTTGGGGTTCAAGATATCTAATTATAGACGGAGATTGAAACCAATATATATTCCCAACCTTCTTTGAGGCCCCATCTTGAGTATCGTTGTGGAGGAGTAATGGGGTACATATCTTTGCACAACCAAATATCCTCAAATGAGAAATATTAGGCTCATTTTTTGAGACTAATTGTAATGGGAGAATTTATTGTTGGATGTTGGCCTTAACCTTACAAGTTCATTTGCATGTAAAATAGCATATCCCCATACGAGAAAGTGGGAGTTTTGTTCTCATGAGTAGTGGCACTGGCAATCAATTGAGGCTTTTAATAAATGATTCGGCTAGGCCATTTGAGTATGAACATAAAGGCTGGATGTTCAACTTTTTATTCCAAGCGATATACAATAATCATTAAAAGCCTGTGATGTAAATTCACTAGCATTATCTAGTCGGATCGTTTTGATTGGATAATCTGGAAAATGTGCTCGTAATCTTATAATTTGTGCTAGCAATCTACGCAAATGCCATGTTTAGTGGATAATAAGCATCGTGGGACCATCTTGTAGATGCATCTATTAAAACCATAAAATATCCGAATGGTCCACATGATGGGTGAATGGGCCCACATATATCACCTTGTATCCGTTCTAGAAATCGGAGATTCATTTCGACCTTAGCTAGTGATGGTCTCGCTATCAATTTTCCTTGAGAACATCGACACATGAAAATTCGTTAGATTGAAGAATCTTCGACTTTTAGAGAATGCCCACTTGAATTTTCAATTATTCTTCTCATCATTGTCGAATCCAGGATGACCTAAGCGGTCATGCCAAATATTGAAATCTTTTGGATTTTCAATCTTCCTGCTAGATGTAATATGTACTTCAATTGTATTAATATTGGTATAGTATAAACCAGGAAGCGTGTATGAACTTTTCAACACATGTTTCCTTCTCGAATCATAGAAGTTATATATAGATATTCCGCATTATTTTCTTTCATTGTCTCAATATGGTACCCATTACTCCGTATGTCTTTAAACTCAATAGATTTCTTTTTGATTTTGGGGCAAACAAAGCATTATTGATAATGATTCGTGTTCCCCTTTCAATATGATATTTGCTCTTGGAGCCTTCAATAATTCTTTCAAGACACGATCTTTGTTATTACATCATTCTTTATCATAGCCAAACTTGAAAAATACTTTTTGTTTCTTAATATAGAATGTGTCAAGCACTATCCAGCTAAACAAATTTCTTCATCCATGACCTTGAGTCAATCAATAGGCGATCAATATTCTTTCTCCTTCAAAAGAAATGATGAATTTTAGAATATAATATTTTATTTATATATAAAACCAGAATATAATGCTTACACACATACATACTCGGATACACACATATTATACATCATTATTTATTATACAGACACATAAGTAGGTTTCATACATATATAGATACCATAGTAAACATCAATTCTCATTATGTTCGTAAAAATCATGCAATCTCAAGATGTGTCGCTTTTGATGGCTCCAAGAGTGGAGTGTCTTCTTTATATGAAAGTTTGTCTCAATGTTATTTACTTTCTCCCTTTTAGATGCTTGATATAAATCAACAAAATGTTTAGCGATTCAGGACTTTTGCTCAGTGTCCTTTCATGCGCATCTATGGCATGAATTATCTGCTCTCTTATGGAATTCCTTCACATTTCTTTTATAGAGATTTCCCCTTCTTTCACCATGATTATTTACTTTCTTAAATTTGAAATGACTATTTCGATGCCATGAAAAATTTAGTCCATGACCACGGCCTCGACCTCTGCCTCGATTAATGCCAAAAGCTGTATCCTCACAGTTGTATCCTGTCACGACTTGTAGATGCTATATTGTTCACTTGGGCATTGGTAAAGATCCCGTTGGGCCAGATTCATGATTTTTCATTAATGCTTTCGTTATTTTGTTAGCTACAAGTAGACAAGATATCAACTCTGAATATTTTTAAAGCCTCGCTCCTATATTGTTGTTGCGAGGACAACATTTGAGGCATGAAAAGTGGAGAATGTTTTCTCTAACATATCATTCTCAGTAATTGTTTCTCCACATAATTTTAGTGTCAAGTAATTTTGAACATAGCGGAGTTATATTCATTTCTTGATTTAAAATCTTGTAGCCTTAAATGTAACCAATCGAAAGCGAGCTTTGGGGAGGATTCTTTGTTTACATTCGATGATCATATCTTTCCTTTAAATTGTTCCAAAGTTCAAGGATCTTCAAGCTTGTAAGATATTCATTTTTTAGTGCTTCGTCGAGATGATGGCGAAGAAAAATCCATAGCATTGGCTTGGTCCTTTTGATGTTTCATTTTTTCTTTAATTGTATCTCCATGCCTTTTGCATTAAATGCATTTTGGCATCAAGAATCCATGATAGATAATTCTTTCCAAGAATATCGAGAATGAACTCTAATTTTGTGATATTTGATGCCATACTATAAAATAACAGATAAAAAAAAAGTTAGAACATTAATTAACTAGACAAAATTATTACTTTACATCAACTAACTAGACAAGATAATTGCCATTATATATTTAATTATTGTTAAATTTATAAGAAAAGTAGGTTGATATGATGTTGTTGGTGATAATTAAACAAGTGTAAAAATATAAAAGTTGGGTGAATTAATAGTGGGTTGATATGATGTTGTTTGGTAATAATTAAAGCAAGTGTAAAAATATAAAAGTTGGGTAGAATTAATAGTGAGTTGATATGATGTTGTTTGGTAATAATTAAAGCAAGCGTAAAAAATAAAAGTTGGGTGAATTAATAGTGGGTTGATATGATGTTGTTTGGTAATAATTAAAGCAAGTGTAAAAATAATAAAAGTTGGGTTTTGAAGGAGAAATATTCTCTTGAGAAAATTTTTAAGTATAATTAATTCTTTATCAATCATGTAGTAGGATACAAAAAAAATGTAATGCAAATAGTATAGTATAGATTAGCTTTCAATAAATTTAAATTAATATAAGCATATCTAAATCCAAGCATAAGTAGTGGCGATCCTTTGAGTGTAGTAACTAGGAGTACAAAAAAAAATGTAGGGGAATTTAACTAATATAAAGCGTATAACTAGTTAAACCTCCAGCTAGTGGCGATCTTGTCCTTTGAGTGTGGTAACTAGGAGTACACAAAAATGTAGAATTCTGTATCCTCCCAATTTGTGATAGTTGTACTCATCACGAAAATGGGTATTTTCGATGTTGAATTGTAAAATAATTAGACTATTTGGTGGCTTGGTGTACCATTTAATAATTCATAAATCAATATAAAAAAATCTCCTAAACCATCCAAACATGGCGGTCATCAATAAAGAATCTTTTAAACCATCTCCTAAACCATCCAACATGGCGATCCATAAACGATAAAGAATTTCCAAACCATCCAACATGGCGGTAAAACTATTTATCTAATATACTGAGTGTGTGTTCTTCATTTGGTGTTTCATCCCACAACTTGAATTAAATTACAAGGATGTTTACATCGGCTTTGTTCAAAATAAGTTGTTATATTACCTTAATAGTTGGATGTATATTAAGGCGAGGCGATCGTCGATAACGTGTTATGGAATAATGATTTGATGGGATGATATAAAATTTATGAAGATAGAGAAGTAAGATGAATATTTAGAGAGGAGAATGAGAGAATTTTATTGTGTTAAGTGGGGAAAGAAACACCCCTTTTTATTTATAGAGTCTGAAAATGACAGATAATGTAAATTCTGTACAGAGGGAGTAAAATAGCGTTAGCATAGTAGATATTATATATATATATATATATATAGTATCCAAAGTATATTTACAACAATAAGGGGATTAAAGTGTAAAGCCCAATTTAAGAGCAAAAGTAATGCTAAGGGCAAAAGTCAGAGGGGAAATGGGAAAGGGGACGATGAGCGGAGAAAAGGTAAAACACGGGCTAGATTTAGGCCCTTCTTTACTTTTTTTTTCCTCCCCAAATTCAACGAAAGAATAGGCATCTGGCCCGTCACATTATTTAGTTACATTGAAGATGGGGGAAAATACCAAAATTAGTTTTGGTCTAAGAGGGACTAAGTCAAATGCCCAATTCCCCTCCCTACACTGCCTTGCAATTCAAAAAATAAAAATAAAAAAAGAAAGAAATAAGAAAAAGGAAATATCTATTTTCTATAATCAACCATATATTTTACATCATAATATTATTAATATTGACACATCTTGATTCTTGTGGTGTCCATCGCTATTCATCTAAAACATTAATTTTTAATTAAAAAGTTTACCCAAACACATTGAGTTATTAATTTCTTAAATTGTTGTCGCTGGCATGCGAAACACTTTATTTATGGGTTATTAGAAACATAAATATACATGGGAAAAATATCATACCCATAAAACACATAAACCCCCTCCCCCCAAACACATTGAGTTATTAATTTCTCAAATTGTTGTCGCTGGCATGCGAAACACTTTATTTATGGGTTATTAGAAACATAAATATACATGGGAATGATATCATACCCACAAAACACATAACCCACTCCCGATTGGTAGTTATGTGGCGTCCCATCACTCTAACCATTAGGGAGTCATGTATTTGTGGATATAACACACTATTGTGAGGAGATCATTACTTTATATAAGATAGTGTCCAAGTATTTGGAACATATGCGACATGTGAACATATACTACAAGATTTAAAGGAAAAAGAAAATTGCACAAATAAAATATAAAACAAAATGTAAAAATATTTCTCCCATAACTCCTTTGTATTGGTCAAAAAAAGAAAAAATGTAAAAACATTTTGACAAATGATAATTGGTCATTTTATTAACAGGTTAATTTTTTTTAACAAATTAACAGGTTAATTTTTCAGATAATGTAATTTGTGAAAACATATATTCTCATCTCCTATTATTATTTATGTCTCTGTATATTAAACATGTAGAAAAGACTCAGGTCGAGAGAGAGAGAGAGAGAGAGAGAGAGAGAGCGCGCGCTTGCAATTGATTGGTACACAACAAAAGTAGAATATAAAACTTCAAGCCACGTGGAGCATTAGGATAACTCCACGTCTGATGCGCAGACACCCATCACCTCCGCCGAATAAGGGAAAGCTAGAAATTAAAGAAGTGTTTCCCACTTCCATAAAGGGCCAGTTCTTATACCCACCACGTGTCATCATTGGATTGGAAGCCTTAATTACATTCACACCTATTAAATAATCAAGCACTTAAGACGGAATAATTGGCTAATGAAACTTTTATTATTATCATTATTATTTTTTAGAGTAATTGGCCAATGAAATTGATTCAATGTACCTTATGGTGCAGTTCATGATGCACTCTGTAATAATATAACACATTAATCATGATATATGTCAATTAGGCTGAAGTATCAAAACAACTGCAATGCGTCGTAGAATGCACTATAAGGCGCGCAAAATGGGCTTCAAATCGCTTAGATCCAACGCCCCTTCATTTGATAGTCATTATCATGCAAAGCCTCATTGTTCAATCATTTAATCACATTTCTCAATGAAAAGTTATATGCACCCCAAGATTTAAACATCACGTGCATGCCATTTGATCACAAGGGGCTAGGTTGATTTTATTTCCTTCATAGCATAATTAATGCCCCCCCAAAAAGTTCAACTATGGGTAAATGTGTTTCGGGGAAAAGGTAGAAAATGTCACTGTTTGGGCGGAAAATGTAAGCATCCCTCTTTTCCATTTTTCACCTTCTAGTTTCTCCTACATTTTTCACCGTACATTAATCATGCTCTTAGTATAATTACGTAAAATATAATGTAGTGCTAAAAAGCATATTCCATCTTTTTTTAGGTTAAAATACAAATGAGATATGCAAAACAGTTAGGCAAATTATGCTTCACGAGTTGTGATGAGATACGGCACAACAATAAAATGGAAGATTGCCAGAAGAACATGATTGTACATACTTAAAGAAATGTAAATAGAATTCGCAAACTAACTCAGAATTTTCACTAAATTATATTTCTGAAAGCGTTTGATGAATCTATCAAAGATCAGACATTTCACCGCTACAAACGATGAATTTTTAGACTTTTAAATTCGTTTACTTAGTTAAAAACACATTTTTTTGCATTTTTAGTTGATCGTTTTTTGCTTTGTGCATAACAATTTACGAGCCTGATTCATTTTGGTTCTTCGACTAGTCAAGTTTATTATTTGTTCTCTAGTTTTTGCCTTTTAGGATGTGGTTGCTATAGGGTAAAAAATATAATTATTTTTCATTATTATTTGCGTTCTCGAGTTTATTGATTTGTTGATTGGGACAGTGTACACTCCTATATTAGGTTGAGTTTTTGAAGCTTAAAATAAACACAATAAAAGAAACATTAAATTCAATTTCATATTCATTTATTTCTCCTGCATCTCATGAATTGTATATTATTATTCTTCATAAACAAAGAAATAAAAAAAAATAGGCCTTCTTATTTTCTAATGAATAAACGAAATAGTAGTAAATCGAGCAACTTTAATGAGCAAAAATGAATCCATTATTCCATTTACTTAACTATGCACTTAATTAGTTAATTAAACATCCAATCAAGATCTTAATCCAGCTTAGATGATTGATTTAATCTCGTGGAATAATCATTGCGACGTTGAGTTGATGCATGCATGATGAAACCAACCAATTTTCGAACACCTTTGTGTCAATGATATGAGACGTAATCAAAAGTCAATGATTCTTTAAATTAATAAATTATTACAATAATGTAAAAGCATATATACTTTTAAGTGCTTTTGCGCCGTATAGAAGATCTACGCGTGACTCTGTTGATTCTTAATTGGTTGATCAAATAATGAACAGTGCCTTTATCCTCCTTTTCCTTTATCTTTATGGAAAGGGAAGGGGCCAACGGCATCCCATCTTACAATTTCTTCATTAATATTTATGAGTTAATGTTTTAAAATCGTTTTGGGTATTGATTCGACACTTTTATGAGTAGGAAGAGAGAATAAGTGGAGTTGGATGGTGGAGATTTAATGAGTGGAGAAATATATGGATGTGATTTGTTTGACTAAATTTTAAATTTGAAAAAAATGCATTAAAATGCATTTTGTTTTGTTTGCTAACAGGAATCGAAAAAGAAAAAGAGAAATCGATTTTCCACAGAACTTAAAATTATAGAATAAAAACTCTACAGAGTTTACGATATAACTCGTATCAATATTACATATAAATTTATTTTATTAGCTATTATATCAGACTTATAGCATGATAGGTTTGAAATCAGTGGCGGATCTAGAAATTTAAGTCGCACGGGCTGGTATATACAAAATATTAAATCGATCGAAATTTTATACAATTTTTTCGAATTTTTCTACACTAAATTTCCAGATTTTTTTGGCCCGCACGGGCTTTAGCCCGTGCGAGCCCGGGCCTAGATCCGCCCTTGTTTGACATTTTTATCAATTTTTTCTAAATATGAATTTGATCAAACCAATCAGCTCCATATATCTCGTGGAACCTATATGTACTACACAAATTTCTACCATTCAATTCCATTTATTTTCTTTCTTATTTCACATAGAAATCCATAAAATTTCAATCCTATCATGGGCTTGATTAACATATACTTTAAAAGTTCGTATACGATATTTATATATATTTTTATATATATAATCAAAGTAAGGTTGTTGTTTGTTGTTTGTCAGTAATACGGTGACTGCACGTTGATCTAATCTTAGCGTCTTTGAGTGGAATTCTGGAATCATTCCTAGTGTCGGTCATGGCAACTCAAAAAAGCTAAAGTCCATTTTTTTCTGGAAAGGTTCCAATGACACCCCACCCACCCGCCCACCTTCTGAGTGGCGGTTGGAACGCATCTGAATTAGTTCATGATAATATGCATATTTTGACTAATCATGTAGCAAAGTAGCTAGCAATAACATGACACTCTGAACAGAAGTTGATATTACATCATATTATTATTGTTGAGTTCATTATATTTAGTGTTGAAGTGACATATATTTTATAAACATAGCAAGTCATGTCCACGTAGAAATGTGATCAGCTATGACATACTCGAATCAAATTAGTGGACTAGTTAGCAATTGGCTTTCTCCTTCCCCATATTTGTTCTCCCATTTTCTGTCTTTCATCTACTCACTGTTGGAGCGATGGTGGTCAGCAATCCAAACATAGCGCGCACTTTCCTTGCCAAATCAGTGCTTGATGGTTTTGGACAATCAAGATGTCGCTGCATGGGATAGACGCACTACCAGAAAGAGGACTTTCAGGGGCAGCTTGTTACTCCAATAGCCCCGTGCTTGTAAAGTAATAGCAGCGATATATTCTATAGATACGAGACTACATGGGCAATAGACCGCCCCTAAAGATGTAGCTTCTTGTAATGACTATATGGGCAACATACTCTGATCTCGTGCTTGTTAATTTGTGAGTTGAAACTGCTGCTTTGTGATGTGGAATTGTGAAGTATTTTTCGAAATATTTTACAATTGAAAGTAAAGTTGGTAAAAGTAAACTTGCTAGGTTTTTTAAGTAACCCATAAAAAGAACTTCTAAAAGAAAACATGAACAGCATATTTGGCACCATATGCGAATTCTGCATTCATTTCTTGAAAACTTGTAATCAAACTTCTCCAAATATGCAATCTCCAGTTCAACCTCTAGAACTCGGTCTCCATCAATTAATAACGGTATGTTTCACAGAGATTACGGAAAAAAATAATTTTCTGATGTGTGGTTAGAAATTTATAAAGAAAATCGTTGAAAAACATTACAAAAATGTCAAATCAATATAGTAACAAAGTACGTAGTTAAAAAAAATTTTGCAAGATTGATAAAAAAAGTCAATAATGTTACAAATACAAACTATTAAACAATAAAAAAATTAATTTAAAATAGATTTTGCAAGATTAATCGAGAAGGATATGAAAATTAAGGGTAACTACTACTACTTTTTGTCCCCAAACTTTCAACTTTAACATCATTTTGTCCCCATTTTTTGTATTCTACTGTGTTGTCTCCAATCTGATATATATTCATGCATCTTGTCCGTTACGTCAATTTTTTCATTTAACAGCATAGCAGTGAGGGGCAAGATGGGAATAAAATTTGAGTAATTTCACTCAATGTCCTCAAACTTTCAATTTTAACACATTTATGTCCTCATTCCTTTTTTTTTCCCACGGCTTTGCCGGAAATCTTGCATATATTCACACGTTACATCGATATCCGAATAACTCAGATGTTTACTTGGTATCATTTTGGTTAGATATTCAACTATGTTGGTGAAAATATTTTTTTAATGTATTTTCTTGAATCAAATGTTTGATTGGTATCTTTTTAGTTAGATTTTTGATTAACTATTAATTTTATACTTTTGGGCATGTCTGTGGTGTTACATGTATTTAATCATGCTTGATTTTGGTGTTCGTGAGCGTTTTACTATCATGTATGTCTTCAAAGTGTTGGACTTACTGTCCCGACTCATTTGAAGATCGATGTTACATGCGTGCCTCATTTTATGGGGAAAATATGTTTGAATGCATGCTTATGGAGACATTGGAGTGTAAGGGTGGTTGATTCTTATGGAGGGAAATCAGTGTATTTCTTGAGAGAGGTAGAAATGTGTTTTCTCACGAATTATTCCATATTTGTCGCTCATTGAACTACTGTCCTAAACAAATGGAGAAATTGATGAATTTGATATTAGAGACGTAACATGTGATTATATAAAAGATTATATAAAAGATTATGAACAAACTAGTGGAAGAGGAAACCCCGGTTTTTTTTTGGGGGGGGGGGGGGGGGGTGGGTTTGAATGTAAACGAAATTTTGTAAAAATTAATGGAATGTCCACGTTTAAATGACATTGTCCAAATTTTATTCCAATTTGCTCTTCATTAACACGCGATTTAAGGGAAAATTGAAGGAATGGACGGAATGCCTGAATATATGAAAGAATGGGACAAAAAATGGAACAAAAAGAATGGAGACAAAAAATGTGAAGTTTGCAGATGAAAAGTGAACCTTGCCCATACCGGAATTATTGCAAGTATAACAGATCCTTAATGTTACAAATTTTTACCCAATTCCATAGAAAAAGCCAATTAGACCACCTCGCCAGAGATGGAGGCGCTAAGATACGTAAAGCTGCACAGCATAGCTTTCTATCCTGTGGTGATGTCGTCCATTACTGGTGAGTTGAAGTATGTGTTCTACAGATGTGAGAGAGAGATAGAGAGGAAGAAAGTATTTTGTAAAATATAAAAAGTACCGAACAATCAGAGGCGACCCGAGTTAAAGGCAAAATAAGCAACCGCATAAGGCCCCCAAAAAAAATTCAAAATACCCGAATTTTTCTCTTTTACTTATATAATATAAAATGCCCATATATTCAAATTTGATGTTAAGCGTTGAAACAAAGTCCAAATTTGATAGAATTCATTGAGGAAAATATGGTGAAATAAGTTGATATTAAAAGTTTGATTGTGGATTTTGCATCTAAAACTGCTCGAAGAGCAAATTTGATATGAAATATAGTAGATTTTTTAATGTCTTTTATGTATTTATTTTTATTTTTTTCTTCGTTATACATAAATTTAATTTTAGTATTGATAGGGCTCCAAAAAAATTTTTGCCTAGAGCCTCCGAAATCTCTGGCCACCTCTACGAACAATAAAAGGTGAAATATTATGAAATTTTTTGCATATCAAATAATTTCCTCTTTCTTTCATCGTCCTTGTAAGTCTGCCCATGAAGGGATTTTTTACCCATTAGATTTCTCTATTTAGGTCGTTTACTGTAATAGAGTCTTCTTGATCGACATCGAATAAAGAAATTAATGGCTTTTTTTTTCGATTTATTAAAGTGTGTGTGATTTGTAGATTGCGGTCAAAAGTAATAATCAATCATTTTATGTAATTAATTAGTGAAGGATCTCTTCTTTAATATGATATAAAGGGGCCACATGTTTACAATGGTACGTGTAATAATATTTCGAATACTTATTATTATGCTCGAATATCAGAGAGAATATATATCTGCTTTTGGAGCAATGAGGGCTCTCCAAGACTTCAACCATTGGTTTGAAATCCCCATCATTTTTATGTTTATTTGTTTAAGTTAAATTCCCCAATCAAGCACTAAAGTTCTAATTTATTCTTCAAAGAGGATCAAGATTCAAGACTCTTCCAATTGCATTGAGAATCAAGTTGAACAAATATTTACTAAACCCTATTTCCAAAAGTTCTTTTTTAATATATGATGATCAACGTCTTGAATTAATTAATTTCATAATATAATTAATAATTAATTAATTATATATGTTGATTCGTGCACGAATATTAAGGATTTAGTCTTGCCGCCAATGCTAATTAGCAACCGAATAATAATAATAATAACAAAATAAACCATTGCTGCTAAGTATAAATAAATTTAAAAATTCTCTCCTAATTTGAATAAGACAAGGTTTAAACCTTTGACTTTGCAGTTGAGGAGCGAAGTTCCAACCACCAGGCCAATTTGGTTTCTTGTTTACTTACCGTCTTTATAATATACCAACTTTTTTTATCCGTGCGTTGCATGGGAGACTAATTTTTTAATAAATATTGGTTTTGATAAATATTAATAGTATAGTATTAGGATTATTAAAAATTAAATATTGGCTTGACTATTAAACTTAATTAATATAAAATAATGAAGGAATTCTATAAAAATTTCGACAGAGTGTTCCTTATATCACACAGGAAACAGTTTATGATAGAGATTGTGATCGTATAAGTGCCAAACAAAATAATATTAAATTAAATATATTATAGTTATCAAAATAATCACACTAAAAAACTGTACTACCATTCGTAGAGTTTATAGTTTTTTATTTAAAATTATTCTACATTCTATTATATTCAATTAAAAATTCGGGAGATATAACTATACACTCGTGCGATGTATGGTATTAACAATAACTATGTGAATAATGATTTTTAAAATTTTATTATTGAATATTATCAATATACATATAGATATATTATTATAGAGTGAAAATGTAGCTGATATAGTTCAACAGACCTTTAACATTCTATTCTTCTCGCGTTATGAAACACTTATCTTTGTCCACGCCATGACCTTATTTAATCGCCGTAGAGCGAAGATCATGTAAGAATTGCAATAGGATGGAGACTCCCTATTCCCCACCCCGCTAGAAAATTCTTAATCACATTTATTAATGACATCTAATTTTTTCGACACATATCTTTTAAATATACTAAACACGTATATTAACATATTCGGTATAAACTTACCAATTTAACACATTCGACCAATATATTAACATATTTTTTTAAACTCACCAATTTAAATAGACAACTTAATCGATGAACTTTAAAACTTATATAAAATCTAAATTGACAAAAATGGTACAAAATAAATAATTTAAAATTATTTATTATAAAATCTTCGGTTTATATATAAATAACACATTTTCTTATAAAAAAATTTAAGATCTTAGGAATTGTAAAAAATAAAAAAATAAAGTCAATCATGCTTAGTTATGATAAATTTATATAAACACCGTATTTGTAGTTTGATTTATTTTCTACCTTTAGTGTCAATCATTACTTTAAATACAGTGTGGTTTGTAACATTTGAAGTTGTAATATATATTTATACATTATCGAAAATTGATTTTTCAAAAAATGCCGGCATGGGAAAACAATTATCCAACTCTAATATTACTAATTATTAGTCAAATTGCAACCTAGCTGTAACCAAAAGGAACAATAATTAAAAAAAAATACAAAAATATATGAGAATTAAAGGAAAAACATGTTTTGATAAAAAGATGCTAATGAAAAAGAGAGTGAAGTTAATTAAACACTAAGTATTGATTGACTCGCCCTACAATAAGATATAACACCTTAATTCTAAAAATCCAAAAACGTATAGGTGTCGTCTTCAATTTATTTTAAAATATGGACTAAGATAAATAAATTTCAAAAATACACATTTCTTTCCCGTCACAATCTAAGTAACTTTAATCATTTTTCATTTTTGACATTAATTACATTTTTTGTCTTTTAGGGATTCAATTAATTTTTCGTCCAATGAAATCGCGTGAATTTTTATGCAATGAAAACATGTCCAATTAAATAAATCATTGAGATATAATTAATTTTAATATAATTAATCATAATTAGTTTGTGTTTTTACCTAATTATTATTTATAAAAATAATTTTTTATTTCTAAAATAATTAGCTTAACAGCGACAGTTTTAAGAATTGTATGAATCTAATTGTC
Source organism: Jasminum sambac (assembly GCA_018223645.1). Classification (NCBI taxonomy): domain Eukaryota; kingdom Viridiplantae; phylum Streptophyta; class Magnoliopsida; order Lamiales; family Oleaceae; genus Jasminum; species Jasminum sambac. The sequence goes on from CP073640.1 coordinate 46,661,354, forward strand.
AAGATATTTTATAAATTAAAGGACATCTTTCAATTTAAAAGGTGTCTTTCATTTTTAGAGGAAATCTTACGAGCTCATAGCAATCTAAATAATTTTAATTTTGTATTTCTTTAAATAGGACTATTTTGAGACCCGTGCCTAATGAAATCAAACTTTCCAAAAAATTTTCTTATATGAATATAATTTTAAAGATATTTTAGAATTTTGAAAAATCTTCCAATGATGAAGACATCTTTTATTTTTTTAAGGAAAATCATGTCAACTCGTAGCAATCTAACTAATTTTTGTTGTTTCTTTATTTTTTAAAATTAACTATATATTTCTCCTTTGGTCCTTTTAGCAATATAATAACTAATTTTGATTATTTTCTTCAATTGAAACTATGTCAATTTTCATCAAATTAATGAAACTGTCTCCAATTAAATTTTAGTAATACAACTAATTTTAATAATTCAAAAATAATTACATTTTAATTTTTAGCTAGTTATATCTAAAAAGAATTAATTATTTCTTAAATAGTAAACTTAGTAACCAAAATTTGAAGAATTTTTTATTAAAGATATTTTATAATTTAAAAGATATATTGCAATCTAAAAGTTATTTTTAATTTTCTAGAAGAAATTTTACCAACTCATTGCAATCTATTTAATTTTAATTATTTTTAAATCAATCATATTTTCCTTTTTAGCAATACAATTAATTTCAACTAATGTTTGTCTACGGAAACCTTATCCAATTAAATCTTGGAAATATAATTAATTTTAGCTAATTTCAAGATAATGATTCTAATTAATTTTAATTTTTTGAAAATTATTGCGAACAATAATTAATTATTTCTAAAATATTTAGTTTAATAGCCGCAGTTATGAGAATTGTATGAATCTAATTTTAAACATATCTTATAATTTAAAAGATGTCTTATAATTTAAAAGGATATCTTCTAAGTTAAAAGATATCTTTCATTTTTCAATATCAATCTTGCCAACTCATTGTAATTAGATAGTTTTTATTAATTTTTATTTTTAAATTAATTCTATGTTTCTTGTTTCAACAATATATATGATTAATTTTTATTAATTTTAATCTAATGAAATAGTGTAAATTTTCATCTAATGAAATCAAGTCCAATTAAATCTTAGTAGTATAAATAAATTTAATATTTGCAACATAATTAATTTTAATTAATTTTTATTTGTAGACAATTATTTAAAAAACAATTCTCTAGTTTCAAGAATTGTATGGATCTAATTTTAAATATATTTTGTAGTTTAAAAGATATTATATAATTTAAAATATTTCTTTCACTTTTCAATAGAAATCTAGCAAACCTTAGAAATCTAATGAATTTTAAAATATTTTATTTTTTAAATTAATTATGCTTTTCTCATTGAAAAATGTAATTAATTTTGATTAATCTTTACCCACTAAAACCACATCCAATTAAATTTCAACAACATAATAAATTTTAACTAATTGCAACATAATTAATTTTAATGAATTTTCATTTTTAGCTTATTATTTATATAGTAATTATTTTAATATATATACTCTAGGGGAATTGTATGAATATAATTTTAAAGATATCTTACAATTTCAAAATATGCATTGCAATTTAAAATAATTCTTTTTTTTTTAGGGAAATCTTGTAGATCGTAAGTATTAAATAAATTTTAACTATTTTTTAAAATTAATTGTTCTATTTTACTTTAAATATGATTAATTTTGATTAATCTTTATCAATTGAAACATGTCAAATTAAATCTTCATAATAAAATTAATTTTAGTTAATTGTAATAAAATTAATTATAATTAATTTACATTTTTGAGCTAATTATTGTTAAAAATAATTAATTATTTCTAAAAACTTAATTTAATCTTTTCAAGTAAATTTCTAGTTTTTTTATTTAAATTAAAAGAATTGTGTAACATTAAAATTAAAAAAAAGATTGGAATCACTTATTAAAAGATATCAATTAAATTTTTTTCAAAAATTAATTGGTGGGTCAAATCTAATTTTTAAATTTTAATGTTATACTTTTCTTTTAATTTTGTGTAAAAATTTCATGTGTGTTAATTTTGTATCCCGCAATAATTAAATCTTAATGAAATTCTTAATTTTAACTAGCCTTTTTCACTCGTGCGTTGCACGGGAGGTTAATGTATTAATAATGATATATTTCGATATACATTAATTCTATATCAACAGCATCACCAAAATAATAAATCGAGTATTCGTGATTGCACTAAACTTAACAATTACGATAAATAATGAAAGAATCATATAAAAATTTCGGTAGAATTTTCCCTATATATCGTATAAATCCTTCCTCTAAAATATTCAAGGAACTCCTCACCAAAATCTGCATAATTTAATTTACAATTCTCTTAAAAATGTCATAACTTAATTTACAATTCTCCTGAAAATTTCAATAATAAAAACAATTCAAAAATAACACCATAAACTATTGTCAACAACATAAACACAAAACAAATAATACAAATGACTCATATTTTTCGAAGAAACAATGAACGGATTTAAATATAAATCTCAACCTTATTTAAAATATCAAATTCCTATTAATCTACTAATGAATCGTAGTAAGACAACAACATGTGTTTTTACGTAAGCCGAACATCTCGAACTTTGAAGTGCATTTATATGAAAACCTTTAGAAATATAAAATATAACACCAGAGTTCAGATAGAATAAGTATAACTTACTTAAAGTGTAATTTTTTACAGTGAAACAAATTGAGCTACCTTAATTCGAGCACGATGCTACTTATAGATAAGAGTTGCATATCATCAATTTGTATAACTCCAACAATTATCTCAACTGGACATTATCTTCAAACAAATATAATAGTAGAAAACCAATAATATATAAGTATAGTGATTCACTTCTTCGATCAACATAGATGATCTAGAGGGTTTGTATAAAAAGTCAAATAAAGTAAACAACGCACGTCACATGATTAATAAGTGTCAGACTATAAATTACTGAACACTTCTTTATACACGACATTCGTAGTACCATTGGTAGGATGACCAGCGTCATCACAGAGTACAAACTTCAAACCCTATCTATTTGTCGCTTTGGAGTAGGGGTGGGCGTTAGAGATGCGGTTCAGGGTAGTGAACTACCGAGCAACCAAGTAAATTCCGGTTCCTTGAAAAATGGATCCGTTCGGTTCTTTTCAAATGAAGTACCCGTCCGGTTCCGGTTCTACCCGTTCGGTTCCGATTATTTTACGATACATTTTTTATTACTTGAAAAGTACAAGAAAAAAATTAAAAATTTGATTCCAACATAATATAACAACAAAAAAAACAACAACAGCAGCATAGTTAATTAAAATGAATATCATTAAAAAGGATAATGTCTATTTAAGGCAAAGATAATGCCTATTTTAGGAAAAATGCATTGGAAGGAAAAATATAATGATATGGAATTAAAAATTAATTAAAAAATTCATAAAAATTAATGATGTTTTGGAGGGAAAAAAGGTTGTTTTTATATATATATATAGATTAATTTTTCTTTAAGAATTAACTTTCATTTCATAGTTAATTATTTACAAAAAGGCTCTTCTTCTATATATAGATATAAATTTTTAGATTTAGATTAAAAATATAATAATAAAATAATAATTATCAATACTTATATAGGGAAACAAAATTTAGATTAAATGTTTAATATTTAATAAATATTTAATATAAATAATGATTGATTAATTTATTTGTTAGGATTGATTATTATTTATTAATAAAAAGCGAAAAAACAAAAAGACAAAAAACTTGTAGAAGACAAGTTAAAATTAGTGGAGATTTGGAAAAAAATATAATATTTCTTATATATATTTCCTTATTTTAGTGTGGATAAGATTTAATCTAGATGATGATTAGTTAATTTATTTGTTATGGATTGATTATTAATTAATAAAAAATAAGAAAATTGAAAGACAAACAAGGGCTTTGTTTTATGAGGGAAAGCCAATTTTAGGAATTAAAAAAAGGATGAAAATTCCCTATTTTTCTTTATATAATAATAATAATAATAATAATAATAATAATAATAATAATAATTTGTATATTTTCCTGTAATTTTCTAATTTAAAAATTCATTTAGTTTTTTAATTAAAAATTATATTGTTAATGATATTTATATTTTATATTATTCGCATTTCATTATTTTCAGTTTTACCATTGTGATATATAAATAAACAAATCATAGTTTTTTGCAACGGATCAAATTAAGTTGCTAATCCGTGTCTGTAACTATCACTATTAGCAACAAACCAAATTCAATTACTAATCCGTATCTATTTCTATTGGAATTGGTAATAGACCAAATTCAGTTGCTAATCCGTATCTATTTCTATTATTATTAGCAACGAATTAAATTTAGTTGCCGATTTCCGTTGTTAATGTGCCTTATTTTAGTAGTGTGCGACAGTAGCGACAATTTTAGGGTAATCATTAAAAAAAATGCTGAAGTTGCGCATCTTTTCGTCAATAATAACGATATAATTTGCACTATGTATCAATTCTATTAATTAATTAATTGTGTTAACAGAAAGACTTTCATATGTTCCTTAAAAGGAAATAGAGACAATTTTTACAATAATACACGAATTTTTGCAATCCGAGGCTGAAATCAACGCATTAATACCATAATTATTGGCTGATCCAAAAATGTCGACAATTTCAATAAGTTAAAATAGAATGTGCAGATTTTAGTAACACGATCATCTTCACTGGCAGATGACATTCAAAAGTTGACCCGAATTGGCATAGAATTTAAAAGAGATCTCTTAGGATATGATAAAGAAAGAGGATCGAGTAAGATCTCCATCTAATTTATCTCTCTCCTCCCTTTCTCTCTCTACATACATACATCTCCATCTAATGTCTATAAATTATTTCGATATTAGATATAATTACTTTAACATCATTCAATAGGGATCAGAGATAATAGATTTTCTCTCAATTCTGTTCTCAAAATACAGTTTCATATGTAAAAAAAATGAAAAATATTTATGTGGCGTATTAAAAAGTATTAAATGATTGGCAAATCATCTACATTTAGACGATATGCTAAACATTATATATCTACTTAATATTTTTCATTAATTCTTTCAATTCTCTCTCTTCAATAGCCAATAATTAATATATACCGGAGAATTATTATTTCAATCCGCACTCACTATTGATAATATTTTCTAATCATTTCCATTCTATCCGTAATTGTCAATGCGAATTCAAATTACATCACTGGAAGATGCTGTCAGCTTTGTGTGTGTGTGTGTGGTATAATTCCGTATGAAATGGGGAGTACCGATTAAATGGGATAGGGTATAAGGACAGGGACACAGAAGTCTTGAGAAAAAGGCAAGATATACTTAAATATTACTATATATTCCATACGTCTCTTTTTTTTTTCTATATAAAGGCATAATGAACCATCAATCCTTCACACATCAAAATCAAAAGCACTCGTTCTTTCTAATTAATGGAATAGTACCTCCTTCAACATGTCTGTCTATATTTTCTAGCCTTTCCAAATTTAGGTTTCCGATGTTCATTACAACTCTTACTCTCTCTCTATATATATATGCATATTCTCTCTCTCTCTTATCTCTCTTGCCAAAATATATATATGGGAATTGATATATGTGGTTGAATGGGTAAGGGAGGTGACAGAAGAGAGTGAGCACACATGGTGTTTTCTTGCATGATATCTCCATGCTCGAAGCTATGGGTGCTCACTCTCTCTCTGTCACCCCACCACTCTCTCTCTCTCTCTCTATATATATATATATACACACACAACACACACCCACACCATATAGCATGTTCTATTTGCAGTTATATATATAGTTTTGTATTCATTGTCTAATGATATCTCATGCACAGGCGGAGCCAGAGGGGTGCATAAGATGGCAACCGTTGGCAGTAACATTTTAAAATTTATCTGATTTTACATTTATTTTGAATCTTCGTTCCCAAGGTATCTTTTCGTTCCTGTTAAGTAAATTTTCTAATTCTGTTGCTAATTTTGTGAAACCCCTTTGTTAACAAGTAGGGTTGGCTTGTGTGCCTATTGTACTATGTATGTATGTATGTATGTATGTATATTGCCAATGTCTGAACATCGAAGGGTTTCCCTAAATTGCATGTACTTGTCGGGGAGGTGGACCCTAAGTGAGTGCAAACAACAAAGAAGAGAGGATATTTTATATTTGTAATCTAATATATATTATTATTGTATGGTACGTAAGAGTAGTATTTAATTCATCTTATCAAAATGTTATTTGAGAGGAAAAGTGGGTGGGATTTAATTTGTTGACTACGAAATGCATGTGGGGCATTTATGCAACTATATCAGCGATGTGGATGGTGGTGCCTTCAACTCGAGACGAAACCGCACAAGCTAAACTACAACACGAATGGTGTAGAAATATTTGACTTTGTAAGTGCACTCAACGGAAATTCCGAAGGACATATGTTAGTGGGATTTGTTTGTTAAGTGTTTCAATGAGTCAAGATTTCATTTAAAAGAGATTTTAGTATTAGTAGTTGTATTAAATGGATCGTTTTTGTAACTTGCTAGCTATGAGAGAGTAATAATTTGTCTAAGAGATTTTTTTGTTTCTTTTTAAAATTTTTATTTTTATGGTTCATTTTCTTAGCGTCGATATGTGATGTCTAATAATTAAATTTACCATTTCTGTTTTTAATGTCGAATACGAATTAACCAAATTTAAAATCTTAATATGTTAAATAATAATTCAAAAATATTAAAAAATGCTTATGCGAAAATGTAGTGTTTCCCCTTGTGATGATCTAAACTAGATGTGGTGATGCATGTGTGTCTTTAACACGATGTGCTATTGTATATATTTTTGAACAATTTTTCAAAGTTAACTTTGTTCTTTTCTTAATTAAGAAATAAGAAAACATATAAAGAAGATACTATTAGACATCCACATGACAAACTATCCACATTGTGAACTTCCACACTGTTAATTATGTCTTCAAAGTTCTAACCATAACCGTCTGACTTTCGTAGACCACTCAAACCATTAATATATCACTCTTATTTTATTATTTCAAAAAAGGAGAACAATAATGAAGAAAATGAAAATGAAAGCAAAATGGAAAAGAGATATTTAGAGGGAGTTAGCATTTTGTTTGACAAAATTCAAATTTGACTATGAGTGAATTTGATAATATGGGCTTGCAGTCAAATAATTAGAACATCTCCAATGCTTTTGAATGTTGACTAAATACAATGGTGTTTGAATTGAGATGAAAATTTCAATTCGGATTCGAACTCCTAGTTGATAACGAGTTGGTATTGAAGATGAAGAGTTCGATTCAGACTTGAACTTTAGATGGATAATGCTTATCCTTTTAGAAGATTGGATGAAGAGAAGTTCGATTCAGTTTTGGACTCCGACAACTAAGGCGTGAGTTGTCAATGATGGTGTACAAGTTGTTCATGTTGGCCAACTAGTGCTTAGTTGGAAATTGGTTGGAATAATCAAGAGTTTGGTTGGAGCTTGCAAATTACATGAAGATGACAACTATGCGTGGAACAACTTGTTGATTAAGGAGGTGGAAACGTTGTCTATAAATATAGGCATCATTGCGGCTGTGTCTAGAGAGAAAAAAGAATTGAGAGAGCACGTGTGAAATGAGAAAAATAGAGATAGTGAGAGAAAAATTAGAGAGGGAAAAGAAAAATGATTGTGTTCTTTTTCTCGTCTAATTTTGTAGAGAAATCGAATGGGTGAGGAAAAATTGTAGAGTAATTTTCTTCATCAATAAAAGTTCTTCTCCCGTGGTTGTCGGCGGTTAGCTGAACCACGTTAATTATTGTGTTCTCTATTTTATTTTCTCGTTTGTGTTTTGTTATTTAATTTATGCGCAAATCTTAAATGGGGGAAAAAGACGAGTTTTTCCCAACAAATATAATGCATCCTTCAATCCACAATATCTATAGAAGAGAAGAAGACACAAAAAAAAAAAAAATTGTGTAGGCCGGTCATGTGATTTTTATAAGTCAAAACGATATATAAATGAAGCACCCCTGGAGTGCAGAGATTTTCCTTATTTCTTTTTTTGTTGATTATTGATTAACATACATAAAATAAAAAAAAATTATTTGTTTCAATTGTATTTGCACTAATTCATTATTATCATAACACGAAAAATTAATTTCAATAATCATTAACATATAAAGATCGATATCGACAATGTGCCAATCGTATAAACTAACAAGACGAAAGGGTATATAAATAAATCTTAGAGTGGATTATAGGAGAATTCAAGCAATAGAATTCAAAAAAGGTAATTACGTAGGCTGAGATGAGATATGGAATATGGACACATTGAGAAATAGACTACACGTTACAGCGGGTGTCTCGCAGTCGCAGTCTTTCACAGTAGATTATAGGCTACCAATTTTTATTTTTTATTTTTTGTTTTTTTCTGTTTTGAAATTGGACTACAAAAAGATTCGTCCTCTTGAAGTTTTCGCCTGAGGCTGTTGCCTCGCTCGACTCTACAGAACTGGTCGTGTGTGCAGGAGCATTTTTATTTTCTTTTTCATTTTATCAGTTTTTTGTTTTTTTTTTTTTCTATTTTTTCTCCATCTACATCATATTTACATTCTCACATTCTATTTCATATTTTTCATTACTATATTATTATTATTCTTAAATTTTGTTATTTTCCTTCAATTAAAATATAATCATCTCCTCTCTCTATAGAACCTGACATTCTTGTGTTTTTACAAGAAAAAAATAAAGTAAAATAAAAAAGAGAGGAAAGGAGAATCACCACAAACAAACCAAAAATGGTTTGACCACGGAATTGTCAATGGGTTCTTAACAGGGCCACTAGGCAATGACACAATAGGTCCATTAAATTCTTCGAACAATCATTGTCGTATGGGCTAGCATATTTAAATGGAGTTGACCTTTTTGTCGGATATTATGTCGAGCATATCATTTAAACATATTCTCTTCACCACAGAAAGATAGTCTAATTTGACTTTTATAAAGATTAAAATATCATAATTAATATATTTTGGAAGAGTAATTTTTATTTTTTTTAATTATACTGCTATATTAAATAATGACAATGTAATTTTACTAATAAAAATATATATTAAATAATGACATGCTAGAAAAAATGAAGAAATTAAATGATATAAATAGAAAATAATTTATATTTTAGGACTCATAAAAAAAATGAGCCTGTAATGACAAATTTCATTGTATTAATAAAATAATACAAAAGAAAATATTACAAATTGAGATTTAGAATTTGTAGTGGACTAAATCACATGACTTATATAATTCTCCGATTAACGATCTACTAACGGGAGATGAGGAGCCACGTAATTTGGACCTACACTCCAAAGATTGGAATTTGACTTGATTGTTGATGGTTTACATTCATCAAATGAAGCATTGACTTGATGATTTGTGCTTGATTTTGATTTTGATTTGAATGAGAGCTTTTATCTCCCAAATTTGACTTGCCTTTGAACTTCGTATTTGTATTTGATTTGAACTTGAAGATGACTTTGAACTTCAATGACTCTATTTGGATTTGAGATTTATCTTGAACTTGAAGATGGACTTTAATCTTCAATATAATGACTCCATTTGGATTTGAGACTTGGTCAGAATTTGAAGATGACTTTAATCTTCAAGGCTCCATTTGGATTTGAGATTTGTCTAAGTCGGCTTTGCACATGATCTGAAGAACTGAAGAGAGTTTTTAATCTCTTCTTTTTCTTTCCATCTTTGATTTCTCTTAGATTTGAAGAATTGAAGAGATTTTGATATCTTCTTCTTCCTTTCTCTCTGGGATTTGTTTTGATTTGAAGAACTAAATAGATTTTAATCTCTTCTTCTTCTTTGTTTCTTCTTGGCTTTGGCTTGATTCCAAGAGCCGAGGAGATTTTAATCTCTTCTTCTTTGCTCCTTGGAGTTGAAGAATTGAAGAGAAATTAATTCCCTTCTTCTTCTTCTTTTTCATTTCTCCTTGTTGGAATTTCTATGGGTCTGCTTCTCTCCACCCTTGTTAGGGTTTTCTGCAATGGACATAGGGTCCTATTTATACGCATTTTTTGTTTAATCTTGTAACCACTTAACACTTATCCAATTTATTTGAAGAAGTGTTTTAACAACCCACTATTTATCTCAATTTAATTTAAATGATTATTTAAATATAATATATTCCAATTATTATATTTAATAAATCAAATGAACATGAGTTAAGAAAACATAGGCTAGGCCTTATGGGCTTTTAAATTGAAATTGGGTTTTAATAGGCCTTTGAGTTTTTGAAAAAGCTTAATAGATTAATTAATTAAAATTAACCGGGCAAAAAGAATTTGTTTATTTACAAATTTTGATGTCCACAGAGCTTATCTTTATAGGATGCAGGAAGTATTAATTTCAAAATTTTGCCAAATGTTAATTGTCATTTGAGCTAGCATATTGCTCTCCCCATTCAAAATAAGAGAGGAGAAATTAAAAAATATATTTTAAAAAAAGATAGTTAAACTGGCTCGGACTCGGTGAGTTTTTGATGAAGCGGTAAGTAGCTTCGTTCGCACTTTGATTTAAAAATTATTTATTTTAGTGGAATTACTTAAAAGGAAATTACACGTAATATCTGGTTCAACTAGTATAGAAAAACTCTAAGAAAGGAAAGAAAACCTGTCAAGAAGGCTCGGTTTAAACTCGGTTCAACTGGGGCTCAGGTCAAACTCGAGCCAGACCTTGCCTTTTGAAAACAAGCCAAGCTTGGCAGATGAAGCTCACTGAAAAACGAGTCAACCCCAAGTTTATTCCGACTTGCTGACGGTATCTTAGAAAAAGATGATTCTCAAAGGTTTGTCAAACAAACACTTTATAATGGAAATGTTTCAGCTCCAGTACCGTTAATTTACATGCAATTTACCCGCCGCTGAAACTTTAACAAGATTCCAGTGTTGAAACCGGAACAAGGCTGCACTTCATAAAGGGTAATTTTATCATATCAAGGAAAATAATTAAGAAAAACCATTTATTTGGATACATAACACCTATTGGTCAAAGATTGGAGACGACTTGCCACTTCATGAAAAAAAAAAATTGTAGGAGCTGAAATAAAAATGCAAATAAATCCAAATGTTGAGGATGTTGTGTAATTTACGATATAAATCCATGGTTCAAAATACTTTTCATCAATATATTTAATTGAGTAATGTTATTTACAAGAGGTAAATATTAATTAATTTTTTTAATCATAAATTCCAAATTTAAGATAGTATTTAATGTGGCAAATCAATTTATGCCAATTCATTGCCACATCATCGATGATCGATCAATAATTACGGTAAATATCATTATTTTATTTGTATTTTTACTTGTCTCTATATTATAAATCTTAAAGTGCCACCTAGGCAAAGGTGCTTAGGTGTGCTTAGGTGGCAATGCCACATTTAATACTGTTTTAAGGGGATTATCTATTTTTTATTATTTAATTTTTTTACTTGCTTTATTTGGTGTTGATTTTCTTATTTTACTTTTTCATATATATTTTATTTTTTACATGTATTAAAATTTTTGAATTAATTTATACAAAATTTTTTAATTTTTTTATATTTATTGTTGCATGCATTAATGGAAATATGATAAGAGACCAAAGTTACAATTTACAATACCGATCAAATTAATTCTTAAAATGAGAATTAACATTCTATATACACTAGCTGTTTCACCCGTGCGTTGTATGAGAGAATAATTTTTAGCTAAATAGCAGTACTAATAGGTGTTAGTCGTATTAATATAAGATCTAAAAAAATAAAATAAATAATGAGTCGCAACAATAAACTTAATTAATATAATTAATGAAATAATTCTTGGAAAATTTCGACAGAGTTCCCCTCTATACCAATTCATCATGCATACAATTGGAGGAAAATTCACTAAAAAACACAAATTTAATTTACAATACTTTTAAAAACATCAACAATTAAAGCAATTCAAATATAACACCATCAATAATAGTGAACAACAACATACAAGACAAAAAATAGAAATATCTTCGTGTTTTAACTAAAAGGATGAATGCACTCAAATATAAGTCACATCCATAATTATCACATAGAATATAAAAAATTTTGTTGTTATACAATTGAATTATACTAAAATGATAAATAAATTTTAGATGAGCGGAATATCTCTGAAATCGCTTTTACACAAACACTGGCGCTTTAGTATAAGAAATCTACAAAAATATTAGAAATAACATCATATTTCAGATATGAACAATAAAACTTACTAAAAGTGTAATTTTCGATCATTAAGTACGTTGAGTTCTGAAACACAGTGCCACTAATGCATACGTCAATGCTCTGTTCCCCACGTCACCCAATTTGTTTTTTTAATATTTACGTTAGGTTAAATGAATAATATATAATTGTCCCCTGATGGTGGGGGCGATGGGGCTCACACAAATTTTTTTTCGGTGTGGGCACGAGATCTCTTAATGCATAAATGGTACATATAGGCAATTTGTATAACTCTACCAAATTTGTAACGGGAATATTATACCTAAATAAATATAAGAACACAAATACAATAATATATAAATACAATCCTTCACTTCATATATCAAACCATGAATGACGTAAAGGATTTGTGTAAAAAAAATAAAGTGAACAACGTACCTGATGCGATTAATAAGTATGAAGCTATAAGTTTAAACACTTCTTTATAAATGATATTTGTGGTCATGATAGTTGGACAACCATCGCCATCATATATCACAAACTTTGAACCCTTCCTATACTTCACCCTCGAAACTCTAACATACCCTTCCTATTCAAACCCTGATTGTTTCACCCGTGTGTTGTGCAAGGGACAAGTTTTTTAACATCTCTTTTTTTCATATATATTGACTGAATATTGTATTATCATAAGAATTAGAATATAAGAACAACTTATATTCACTCAAAAGCCTATTTCCCTACCTTGTTATGATTTAATTTATATTTTAAAATCGTAATTACTTTCTATGAATTAGAAAAATAAAAATAATAAAATATAATATAATTTATATTATTCCAAATTGATCCATTACAAAGATGATAGTGTAAGTACTAATAAGATAATTACAATTTTAAATTAAATCTTTGATAATTTAACTCAATAAATATGTACTTTTAGTTTTAAATCTCTCATTTCTTTTTTTCTATATATATTCATTCAGCAATTCATTGTGATACAATTAGAATAAGAACGTAATTCATACTCTTAACTTTATTACTTCAATATTTCGTAACTAATAACATTGATTCATGATTGAGGTGCCACTTGGACCAATGAAGCACGAATTTACTAAGTTAACATGTGAATATTTTGACACAAAAAATAAACGTTCCACAGAAAAAAAGTGCGAAGAAAGTACAATCAATCAACGAATTCACCTTTACAATTTAAAAAATTGTGTAGACTCAACCAAAAGGTATAAAAAATTAATAATACAAAAAAAATTATCAGTGCAAAGAAATAATAATAATTTTAATAATTTATCACAAGTAATCCATCAAAGTGGGTCGATTCATATTTTAATGCATTTTGTGCTTTTGATTAGTAATAACTACATTACAAATTAATCTACTATAAAAAAAATTTAAAACATTTACTGGACTTTTACAATTGTGATGAAATTATGTGAATTAAAAATTTTAATCAATCACACAAAAAAGTATAATTAACTTTCACAATGAACATATTAGCATGAAAAGTAAATGATCTAAAGCAAAAAAATAATAATAATAATAATAGTATGAAGAATGTACGATCAATCCACGAATTTATCTTAACAGTTTCAAATATTGCGTCACTCGTACTAATGATTTAAAAAGTTGATAATATAAAAAAAGGAAAAAAATTTATTATTGCGAAGAAACTATAATTATTTCTTAACACGAGTGAGTTCGGCACTCTTTTGATTGGAACTATCTTTCTCTGCTGAAAAGTATTTTCCATGTAGGAACAAAAAATAAATGATCCAAGAAAAAAATTTAATAGTGCAAAGAAAGTACGATCTATCCACAGATTTACCTTTAGTATTTAAAAAATCATGTTGTCCTATCCTAATGGTATAAAAATTAATTAAAAAAGAGAAAACAAGTTACCAGTGTGAAGAAAGAAATAACTGTTTCAAAGTTGCCAAGCATAATCTATCGAACTGGGTCGATTGATATTTTAATTTATTTTATATTTGTATGTATTACAACTTAATCTACTGGAAAAAATTATAAAGTATATTGGACTTTTGCAATTGCAATGAATTATGTAAACTAAAAATATTAATTAACCGTACAAACAAAGTATAATTTACAATGAACATATTGGCACAAAAAACCAAATGATCGAAGGAAAAGATTAATAGTGTGAAGAAAGTACGATCAATCTACCGACTTACTTTAGCAATTCAAAATATTGTATCGACTCCAATTAATAATTTAAAAAATTAATCATGTAAAAAATAAACTTTAATAGTGTGAGACCGACACTTTTTTGATTGGGACTCTTTCACTATTGAAAAATATTTTCTATGTGGGCACAACAAAAAAAAATGATCCAAAATAAAATTTTAATCGTGTGAAGAAAGTATAATCAATCCATAAATTTACCTTCAACCTAATGGTATAAGAAATCTATATATTAATAAAATGAGATCATTTTCCCGCTCAAACTATCAATTTTTAGAATTAAAAAATTAATTACAAAATTTTATTTCCCACCCAATCTCTATCTATTCATTTTTGTAGATTAAATGGTATATTTTAAGATAAACCCAAATCTTTTATCAAAAAAATCTTACACGCGCCTTTCTTCTCATTTATACTAGAGCTTATTATTTGACAACATTAGCTTAGATTAATTAATTTATCATTGATTCATTAGTTCTAAAATGAATGTCCAAAACTTTTTTTGTTTTTTCTCCCTCCCCCGCTCCTTTGTCTCCCCCTTATCAGCAATTTCAGCATGACTATAAAACTTATAATGTACCTTATTGATTTAACTGATTGATTACTGTGGTAAATTTTGGCTTAGAGATTGTTTAGTCCACATGTTAGATATTAAGTCAAAAATCCCTTAAAAAAAGGATTCTAAATTATATCTAGGGTATAAGTTTTCCCGTGCAACGCGCGGGTGAAAACACTAGTGAATGAGAAAAAAAAGAGAAAAAACAAGTTATCACTTTGAAGAAAGAATAATTCTTGCAGCAATTTACCGGAAGCACTCCATCGAAATGGGTTGATTCATATTCTAATTTATTTTATATTTGTGAATAACAATAGTTGCATTACATATTAATTTACTGAAAAAATTATAAAGTATATTAGACTTTCCAATCATAACGAATTACGTGAAATAAAAATATAATCAATCATACAAAAGAAGCATAGAAGTATAATTAATTTTCACAATAAATATATTTTCATAAAAACTAAATGTTCCAAGGAAAAAAATTAATAGCATGAAAAAAGTATGATAAATGCACGAATTTACCTTAATAATTTAAAATATTGTGTCGATCTGGAATAATGACTAAAACATTTGATCATACATATACATACATATATAGATACATAACTTTTATAGTGCTAAGCAACTATAATTGTTTCTTTATAATAAGTGAGTCCAACACTCTTTTAATGAAACTCTATTCTAACTGTTGAAAAGTATTTTCTATATGGATAAAAAAAAAACAACCCAAGACAAGAAAAATTAATAGTGCGAAAAAAGTACAATCAATTCACGAATTTACCTTTAATATTTAAAAAATTTTATCGTCTCATCCTGATGGTATAAAAAATTAATGAAAAAAAGACAGCAATTTATTAGTGTAGATAAAGAATAATTATTTCAACAGTTTATCGCAAACAATCCATCGAATTGGCTTGATTCATATTTTAATTTATTTTATACTTCTGAATAGTAATAGTTGCATTGCATATTAATCAATTTTATAAAAAATTATAAAATTTATCGGACTTTCACAACTGTAACCAATTATGTAAACTAAAAATATTAATTAACCATACAAAAGAAGCATAATTAATTTTCAAAATTAACATATTGGTATAAAAACTAAATGATCATGGGAAAATAAATTTAATAGTATGATGAAAGTTCTATGAATCTTCAGATTTGCCTTAACAATTTTGAAAATACTATTAACGACACTTATGTAAACATTGTTCATTATTTTGAAAAATGAGTTTTCCGATATCTTGTTGGTACGTTAATCAAGAAATGTCCTTATTGATAATCTTCATTATAATTTATGGTGGGATTTTAGTATTGATCAAGAGCTACATATTCAATATCAAGAAGAAACATAGTCTAACAAAATACTTAACTTGTGTTTACTTTCTAGAAAAAAGCTTAATCAATCAAAAAGAATATTTGAAAAATGAAGACTATCGGTTCTTTTAATCAAATCCAAATAACAGAAACCATACAAATTGATGAGAACTATAACTCAAATTCGATATAAACTGTTAAAATACAATAATAAAACACGTTCTCAAAGCTGATTAACTACTAATCAAATCCAATAACAAAACAATCCAAACTAATCTAAAATCCGTTTAAAAGATATAATAACTGTTGAAATGCAATATTAAAACCCGTTTTCCATTAGTTATTTTCACTAAAGGATATCTGCAATTTAAAAGATACAGATATAGATTCAATTAATTAAAAATATTGGATTAATATTACAACTGAATAATTACTTTAAAAAAATTAATGTTACATGTCTCTTTTAGTTTTTGTATACAAATTTGCTGAATTGTAATTTTTTATCACACCAAAATGAAATGTAAAAACTTGCTAATTTTAATTAATTTTCATTTTTAGCTAATTTTATTTTTGAAAATAATTAATTCTTTCTAAAATTAAGTAAATGGACCAATCTGATCATGTTATAAGTTCCTTTTAATTTTTATGTAAAATGTTAATGACTTTTAATTTTGTATCACACAAAAATTAAATTTTAGTGAAATTGCTAATTTAGATTAATTTCCACTCCGTATCTAATTATTTATAAAAATAAATGTTTAGAAAACTAGATCGGACCAGCCGGTTCAATCATGAATCTGTCCAAAATTCAGTCCGATTATAGTTTAAAACCGGACTACTAGAAAATCGGTCAAAAACTGGTCAACCGACCAGTTTAACCGGTTTAACGAGTGACCTTGTAACGGTTGAGCCGGTTTTTTTTATTTTTTTAAATTTTATTGGTTTTAATATATTTTTTAATTTTTTAAATTAAAAACGGTTCGACCTGATTTGACCGTTTGACCCTTGAACTGTTGCCTTCTCCAATTTGTTGACTTGTTCGGTTTTCTAAATATTAATAAAAATAATTAATTATTTAAAAAATTAATTAGTGGATCCAATCAAATTTCTAAATTTTAATGTTATACTTTTCTTTTAATTTTGTGTGAAAATTTAATGAATGCCAATTTTGTGTCACACAATAATCAAATATTAATGAAATTATTAATTTTAATTAATTTTATTATCTTAAGAATTAATTTTCGTCTCGTAGTTAATTATTTATGAAAAGTCTTCTATCTATATCTATATATTAATAAAACCAGCACATTTTCCCTCCACTTTTACCTATTTTCTGAATTAAAAAATTAATTTTTAATTATGACAACGAATTTTACCGCTTCTACATGTCTTTTCCAACTCGACTTATTCTTCAGCGTGTATACATATATACACGCATCAGGTCGACCTATTTTTCTGAATTAAAACAATCACACCGTTAAAATAAGCCAATCCATGTGCAAGTTGGATCAACACAATATAAAATTATGTGAAATTTTTTTGTTTTTAGTCCTGCTATTTACTATAACATGATGTATTTGTGTAAAATATAGGTGAAAGTCTACTAAAAATTTATGTCTTCCCGTGCAATGCGCAGGTAGAAACACTAGTTCTATATATAAATATAAATCTTTATCTTCAAATTAAAAAGATATAATAAAATAATAATTATCAATACTTATGCAAGGAAACAAAATTTAGATTTAATATTTAGCATTTAATATAAATAATAATTTATTAATGTTTTTGTTAGGATTGATTAGGAATTAATAAAAAAAGGAAAAATGAAAAGACAAATAACATACAGAAGATAAGTTTTAATCAATGGAGATTTGAAAAAATCTAATTTTGATGAGGATAAGATTCAATATAGATAATGGTTAGTTAATTGATTATTGGAGATTAATTATTAATTATTAATTATTAAAATAAGAAAAAAATTAAAAGACAAAAAATGACTTTATTTTAGGTGGAAAAATTAATTAATTAATCTAATTAAAAAATAGGTTGAAATTTCCCTGCTTATATATATATATATATATATATATATATATATATATAGATTTTAATTTTAATTTTTGGATATGACATTTTAATTAGTTTGTACACATTTTAATTTTTGAATTATATATATATATATATATATCTGCGTGTGTATCTTCTTCTTATTAATAAAAGTTGAAGAGCTAACTTGGCATAATACTACATTGGCAGCGATTTTCTGTTTTAGAAAAAAGTTTTTACATATTTGAAAAATGAAATAAAAATTCTCTATTTTATTTTTACCATATTAAAAGCATAGTTTTAGATAGTTTTCATGGATAATGTACATTGAGCAGCTGAAACAGTGGGCAATTATTTTAGATCAAATATTGAGTAGTTAAATAATTAAATTTATAATGAATAATTAATTAATTAGAAAAGAAAAAGAAAACGACAACTTCCATGTCTCATTTCCTCATTTCATAGGCCACTTAAAAAAATAATTATTAAAATTATCATTTAATTATCTCTTTATTTTTCTTTTGCAAAAAATGTTTCAAAGTTTGCAATTTTTTATTTATTTCAATTCTTTTTTCCTTTTTTTTTTTTTAAAGTTAACCATCCTAAGATCGGCGACTAAAACCATAGAATACAACACATAGTTGAAGGTCTCAGGGCATTAACCTTTATTTTCCTAACCATTTTCCTGACCAATCGAATAAAGCCTGATTGCTAATTTACTTTACTTAATAAATTTATATTGTCTAATTCATATATTTTAATTTTACTTAAAACAAATTATAATATCTCCACGCATCGCAAGGGTGCAATATTAGTAAAAACTACTTTCTTATTCTCGTATTTGTGACTTCTCATCGATATGATTGAATGTAATCCTTTATCCCCCAGCGGATCATTTGGCAAATTATCAACAATGTGGTAAATAGAAATTGCAGTACAATTTACAAATACAAATATTCCGGTTCGATAAATAAAAGTGACAATTGACAACTGTTAGTTTCAAAGGTGACAAATTCACCTCCGAAACTGCAAAACTAGTGAAAATTCAGTCACTTAACTGAAAATACATAATATTAAGCGCTGCAGTTGGGACTTGATGATCAACCTCAGAAAACCAACTCTTGATCTTGCCCAGAAATGGGCCGACCAGAGTTTCATCTGGCCATCTATCGACTAGTCTAAAGCCAAACCGAGCTGCTGCTGAAAGCAGCAACAGTTCATCAACTCGACGGAAAACATGGCACAGTATCAATGCTGGTGGCTCTCTGTCATTTTCAACTCCAGTGGATGAAATCAGTTCCTTATAGTCTCAAACAAGGGTATAACAGCTTCAGGGACGTAAGTTACATCAGTGCCAACGACGACATCAAAACCTTTCTCATTCAGTTCCTTGACAGAGTCGATATTGTTTTTGTTTCCCCATTCTAGTTTTGCTGTAATTATTCTTTCAAGAAAAGGTGATGTGAGATTCAAACCGATGTTTTCTGTTAACAGGTCGAGGGCTTTTGTGTCTCCGTCTGTGGCAACCACCAGGTCAGCAGATCGTGCAGCAGCCATTGAACAGATTCCGGCACAGCCACATCCGATTTCTAAGACCCTTTTTCCGGCAACAATGGTGGGGTAAGAAGCAAGAATGGAAGCCATTAATCTAGCAGATTCCCAGAGCATCAAACCGGTTGATTTGCAAGTATGTTGGTATTCTTTGGAGAGCATTTTGATCTTGAAGTTATTATCTCTTATAATGACATCAACAATCTGGAATGACGCAAGAAAATATATCAAATCATTGAATGGATATTAACCCACTGTAAGAAATGATGAAGTTTACCTCACTGGAAGATGAAATACCAAACATTTCAACATTCGCCTCGGATAAATCAATTTCGGGCATATGAGCAGAGTCTTTCCAAGTGAGGTCTTTCACCTTGGGTTTACAACAATTGTCGTCCGACTGGTTTACTAGTTTCCTAGTTGGTCCACTGGTCGTGTGAGTACCATCGACTACCTTGAAAACAGCTTGAACCCAACGCCTAAAATCAAACAACAATGTTTAGATAACGAGGAACCAAAAGACAACCATAGTTTGTCAAAACGCATGAAACTATGGAGGAGTGATGGATCCAAAGATTATATTTTGACAGAACCATTTTATGCATACATGATATGCTAAAAGTTTGAAATGGGGCTTTATGTACCGATTCATTACTATTTCCCTTGATCTATTTTCCACTTGTTTGCAACACAAGAAATGTTCTTCCATACTGAATCCATTTTCTTTGAAAAGATTCCTCAAGTACTCATCGGAGAAGTAGAAAGCTCGCTGGCAACACAAGTAAGCTGCTTATAAGGCTGGCTAGCTACATTCAAAGCCTTTTATATCATAAATAAATTAGAACAGAAATAAAGACTTACAGTGCCATCACCTCTGACATAGAAGTTTTCACTGATCTTCTGTTCCTTGTCTGTGAACCTTTCCTGTGATACGATAGTAAGATCCAAGTCACAATGGTAAGCAGAATTTCCATAAACACATCGTATTATAATCATGCTTGGCAAAGCTTAAAAAGTAAATGTTAAAAGTTCCAAAACTGGAGATTCGACATTTCATGGAACATTACATACATAAAGCTCAATACATGTTATGATCACCCTGCATTTACATTCATCAGATGAACTAGTCATAACCTTTTTCATTATTATATTATTTTTGAACTAGAGTAAAAAATGGAAGCAACAGTATATATTAAATTTTCATAAACCAGAAATTA
Source organism: Jasminum sambac (assembly GCA_018223645.1). Classification (NCBI taxonomy): domain Eukaryota; kingdom Viridiplantae; phylum Streptophyta; class Magnoliopsida; order Lamiales; family Oleaceae; genus Jasminum; species Jasminum sambac. Next base: position 46,682,559 of record CP073640.1, read on the forward strand.
TCACAGCATTGCCACCAAGCCAGATGAAGTATGACTTGAATAATTAGACACTGCAAGCAATACTAATTATTGCACAGCCATTTAAAAAAAAAAATGAAGAATGTAGTAATGATAACAAAATAATTACTTATGGCACCATGACGAATAAGTAACTTCAACATAGTTATGACAGTATCCAACCTGAGCAAGATCCCCGGTCGCATAATCCCGGAACAATACATAACCATCGGGCTGGATAAGAGGAGAAAAAGGACAAGGTGAATATACACATTGAACAAATTCAAATTTCAGATGAAGCTCAATAAGAAAAGAAACTCATCATGGCATATAAGCACACTCACCTTCAGAATTTTCTTGATGTTTTGTACGACTAGAGGCATTTTCTCGGGCGACACTGCAGATAAAGCGAATATCTACTTAACATGTCAGCCAGTGTAATATCCAAGATAAATTCTATTTATCAAGGACTAAAACAATCGACACACTACTGACGGGAAGAAATATTCGAACAGTGTAACTTAAAAAAGAAACAAAAAAACAACAATAACATTTTTCAAGAGGAAATACCATGGTCACAATGTCAACTGAAGAAGGAGAAATCTGTTGGCTAAGGTCATCAACAGTCAGGTCACACACAAATGCATTAACCGTGGCCTCCGTGAAATCCTTGTGCATCTAGACAGTATTATAGAGGAAGTTAAAATCTTTCCTAAGCATTAAGTCATCATAAACCCAACCTACTGTTGTATACCAAGCATACTTTTTGACAAAACCTTTTTAAAAACATTATGGCATCCCATCTTGTAAATTATGCAACTTCATGCGCATTGAACTATAGTAGGATTTTGGGAGCACTTGAAGTGAAAGATTTGTATTAAATTGATTATTACCATTTTAAAAACATGAAACATCAAGAAATCTAACCTTGACCAAGTTCACTGCTCGTGGTGAAAAATCACAGGCATGTATAAATACATCCGGGTATGCTGCAAGCAACGGGAAGAGAGTGTTTCCAGCTCCACAACCAACCTGGCCATAGGTAACGGTTCTCTTAATGCCCATTTTCAGATAGCAACCAATAAAGGTTTAAATGCCTAGTATAATTTAGTTAATTGCCCAGGGCAAGATGTGACCAAAATTAATCAACAAAAGCACTATAATAACCTGAAAAAAAAGATTACCTCCAAAATGACTTTTCTTCCTGCTCCCTGTGAGGATTGAGTCATGTAAGTAGGAAATTAAACAAAATAATTCACAAAACACTGCAAACCAGACAAAATTTGGTTTCTGTACTCACAGAGAAGTAGCTTCCCCATTCTTTATCCAAGTAATGACGATCCTTGAAGAACTGAGGAAAACAAAGAACAATAATTAATGTATTCCACCATTATTGCCACCATTTTTAGTTATTAATAGCAATCGAAAAAATAAGAATTAGTCATTGACAAGAATTCTTATAAATAAATGCTCCAAGAACATGTAAATCGAATGCAGCAGGGGCAATAGATGGCATTTAGTAACATCAAGCAGTTCAAGACTCAAATTCTTCAATACAACGAGTAGAAAGTTACTCATGTTGAACACCTTCCCAAGTCCTTTATCAGTCCAGTAGTACAACATTACCAATTTCAAAATTCATGCAAATCAAGAAAAGGTCACATCATGTTTGATAGTTCTCTCTTTTCAAGATTATTAAGTGTCGTAAGAATCCGTAGAACTAGAAGCAGCTTACCTTGTCCTGATGGTGCTTGTAGAAAATATCCCAATATTTCTTTGCCTCTCTTTCATATTTCTCTGTAAATAGGATGCTCGTTTTGTTTAGTGAACGAAGAATAATGCTATTTATCTACTATGCATATTGCATACTCGAGGAAAAAACTTTGGGGGGGGCGCCGCAAAGACAAAAACAAGGGAAAAGTGACGGAGACCTCTCCAGAAAGGGGATATTTCACCAGTAGAGGTGGGATATAGCTGTATCTTTGGTTGCAACTCGTGATTTTCCCTTACAGCTACTTTCGCATCAGATTCAGATGCCATTGATCTCTGCCTTACCTGTCATCAAACTTCGACAAAATATATGAAAGCAGCAATCCCCAAGTTCACGAATGAAACTTTCATTTGAGAGGAGAATCAAAATACAATAAAATGAATTCCCACCAACAGGTACCCACTTGTCAAGATCGAAATACATCAACTTCAATTGAGCTTAGTAAAAAATGCGTAATCTGATAATTAAGAAAGTTCTACTGTAAAATAAATCCCAATCTATAATCTCATACATCTCAATACCAAAAAATCCATTTTTCTTTCCACAAAGCAGAAATGAAAAACAAAGGGCATATAAATGAGGAAGTAAACGGATGCATAAATCAAGTAGAAGGAAATAATAATACGAAATTATAATCCAAACCTTCGAATTCTCCTTTCGACAATAAACGATGCCAGTTAATGGTCAGATTGCTTGGTATACTACTGCTCGACTCGACCTAATTCTCGTACTCGTCTCTGCCTTCCACTGTCCGGCCAGTTTTCTCCTTTCCTTGTTGCGACAGACCTATATACGTCACGACGTAGATAATGGGCCAATCTCCTCTCCCAACAATTTATGAATAGTGGAGGTTTTAAATTTAAACTACATAAAAATTAAGCCTAATTATAATTATAATTGATATTATAATTATAATTATTATAATTATAATTATTATAATTATAATTGATAATTGATAGAATCATCAAATTTTCAATAATAATGACAATAATAATAATAATAATAATATAAAAATACTTATCGTTATATTCCAGAACGAAATTATTATAAATAAGAACATAATGATAACGAAGTTGTTATTTTACTAATGATAAATTGATTTTCATCTATAAAAGTTAATATTTTTTTAAATATTAATTAATATATGATAAATCAATAATTAAAATTGAAAAAATTGGCAATCAAATAAATCTTTCTAATTCTACCCTTGTATCATCGGAATAATCCATCAAAGTCCTTACAAATTCGACTTGAATAGTTTCATGTTTTGGGGGCTTCAGGTGTAAATAAACCAAAATTAATTACACTTCTAGTCAATGTTCTAAAAAGCGCTTGGCGCCAGCGGCGCCTAGCGTGAAGCATCTACTACGCTCGCTTTGAAAGCCGAGCTTGATCAAAGACGGCGTTGACCCATTAAAGCGTGATTTAGCGCGCTTAAGCGAGCTTAAGCGTGATTAAGCGATTTTTTTTTTTTTTGGAAAACTCAAAAATTTATATTGGAAAGACCAAGACCATTAAAGGGAGAAATTGTCTAAGAGCAAATAAAATTTTCAAATCTTGAAAACATGTAAATTAAATGTGATAGTATTTGGCGTTAAACTACTCATTTATATTTGTTAAAGTTATGGACCAATCCGATCTAAAAACAGGCGATAGATCGGCCCAATTTAGATTCTTAATTACTATCCTCAACACGCCTCACGTGTAGGCGGGATTTATTTTTAAACAAAGCTGTAACACTGTGACAATTCATGTAAATGGGTGGTGTGAGATTAATCGGGGCTATCTATTTCGATCTGTGTTAAAGTTATGGAACCATCCGATCAAAACAGGTGATAGATGGGATTCATTAGATTTAATTACTATCCTCAACAATATTCTATGGTATTATTTTCTTTCTTTTTCTTTTTATTTTTTTAATTTTTTTTTATGGAGCAAAAGTTTTTGTTTTCTTCGCCACTTCAATAACGTGAAATTTTAGAAGGTTTTGTAAAATTATTTAGAGGCTATTGTGTTTGTCTAATTTTGGCCTTTTGAAAATTTAAGAATGTTTAGTGGTAGAAATTATTATTAAATATAATATTCAAAATTTTATATGTGTTTGGTAGACATTATTTTATTTATTTCATGATTCTAGATTAATTAGAAATTAAAAATAAATAAATAAATTGAAAACACTTTTAACGCTTGCAACTTAAACTTCTGAGCAGAAGGCTTGAGGTCGACGCTGACTTTCTGACTTTTTAGAGCATTAACTTACAATCGCTATAGCTATAATTCCGATCCAATGGTGGATGAAAATTTTGAAAATTAGCTATAAGAGAATGCAAAAAAAAAAGAAAGAGGAGAAAAAGAGGTGAAAGCGAAATAACTGGCATGCAAAATGGACATCAATAAAGGAAAAAACATCCCTTCAATCGGGATTATAATTAAATTATATATAAGTCCACAAGGTTTTTGATATTGCATTTTTCGACCCCCCTAGTTTTGTGATATGTGCAATCAACCCTGATACTTTTCCAATGGGGAAGATATATATTTTCACAAAACCCAGAAACAAGCGGGCTAGTTTGTCCAGAGATTTGAGTGAGGAATCACCAAATCGGTATCCCTGATTTCTCCAATAATCTCCTCAAAAACTATTATCAAAATCACAAGCCAAGAGACACTTCCAATTGGAAGAGATGTCGACCGTGTATGTGTTGGAGCCGCCGACGAAGGGGAAGGTGATCATTACGACGTCGTATGGCCCTTTGGACATCGAGCTTTGGCCGAAAGAGGCGCCTAAGGCAGCTCGGAATTTCGTCCAACTCTGCCTCGAGGGTTACTATAACAACACCATCTTCCACCGCGTCATTAAATCGTTCCTTGTACAGGGAGGTGACCCCACCGGCACAGGCGAAGGTACATGTTTTCCTCTATTAGGTTTCAGTTGTGGTCTGATTTAACAATTTGTGGCTTGCTACGAAACAGCAGTTCTCTTATTGCTAGTGTGAAAATTGAAAGTAAAAAAGAATGGAATCTTAGTAGAACTTAGAATTCTGAACTCGGTATTCTAGTGCTTCAAGTTGAGAGGGATTTTCACAGGTACTGACTACTGAGAAGTACCTATACGCTCACGGAATTGGTTAATTTATAATTTTCTTGGTATATCTGAAAAAGAAAATGTTGCAAACTGAAAAGTGAAAAATCTTGCTAGGTAAAATTTGGACATGGAAAAGTTTTATTCTTTTCCTCATGGGTCGATGGGCAAGTGCATTTATCTCTGATGGTGTTGTCAATTGTGCTTGAGAGGCTTCTTGTCGAATGTTGGGGTATTATGCAAAGAAAATATTGATTGTTTGGGTTTAGTTTGCAATTTTGACTTATGTATCTTCAAAGCATGTTTCATTGCCATTTGTTTTCAGGTGGAGAAAGCATTTACGGAGAGGTATTTGCTGATGAATTTCATTCTCGTCTAAGATTCAAACACAGGGGTTTGGTTGCATGTGCTGGTGCTGGCTCACCAAACTCAAATGGAAGCCAATTCTTCATGACATTGGATCGCTGTGATTGGCTTGACAAGAAGCACACAATTTTTGGAAAAGTAACCACATTCATGTTCAATTGGAACAAGACTTACCCTGTATAGTTGTTTAATTGTGTATTCGGACTTGACACACAAATTTTGTTTATAGGTAACTGGAGACTCAATATACAATCTCTTAAGGCTAGGTGAGTTAGAGACCGATAAGGATGACCGACCACTGGAGCCACCAAAATTATTATCAGTTGAGGTACCAGAATTTCTGCTTGCGTCATCAATTGTTCTGCTTCCCTGTTTGTTTTCATGGATATAGCTGCAGTTCTCCATATGAATGAGTGTATAAAGTAAAATGCTCTCTTACGCAGTAAAACTTTTCTCCATGATTTTGGGAATAAACTGAACATCATTGTTTTTCATATGTTCAAAATTAATCATGACTGTAGGGAGTTTTTGCAGGGAGAAACTGTTAAATGTTCGCCTGTCTTCACGTTCCTCAAAAAGACCGCATTCTTCCTTGTTTCATCAATATTCTCCTTAGTTTTGCATAAAAATTGTTTTCTATGGCCGGATTCCTCTGCCAACAGGCAGTATATTAGTATACTTATATTAGAGATAATAGGTTGGGCATTGCACCTCATTCTCGGCGTAAGCTTGTAACAGTACGAGTATGTCAGTATATCACTGTTTACTATTGTTGCAGTTCCTTTTCTGGGTACCCTTGTAGTTCTTATTGTTGGTTGGCGTCGGCGAACTTTTTGATTGATTTTATATTTCTCTCTCTTTACCAATGACAGAATTGTACCTTGAGATTTTTGCCAAATTTACTTCTTTGAAACATTTTCCAGGTACTATGGAATCCATTTGATGATATTGTCCCAAAAGCAGTACCGTCAAAGTCTTTGCCTTCAACAGAGGATGGTGGAAAACGAGATAAAAAACAGAAAGCAACAAAGTAAGTTCTTTTTCATGGAACAGTTGCTTGAACAATGAAAACCATAATTTTGGGGTAAAATTTTGTTGGGCATGTCCTTTTGGGGTTTTGTTGTGTAGAAAATTGAACTTGCTGTCATTTGGAGAAGAAGCTGAAGAAGAGGAGAAGGAACTTGGAGCTGTCAATATCAAGATAAAGAGTAGTCATGATGTATTGGATGATCCCCGCCTCCTAAAGGATGAACATCGTGATAATGATTTGGTAATGATCCAAGTTCAATACCATGTACTAGTTTGTTAATATTATACCTGAATAAATATGATCTTAGCTTGCATGTTCTGGAAGTGTTCATAAAGAGCAGTGGTTAGAAACTAACAGAACTAATGATGGAGAATTAGGTAGTACTTGAGCGTCCTATAAACTCAGTGGATCAAATGGTTTGACCAAAACTCTGTTCTTCTTGGTCTTTGAAAACACTTATTTTACATAGTTTTAGTCTTTTTCTGAAAAAAAAAAAACGCAATGATAGAAGGAGATCTGAATAAGGTAAATACGGCCTCTAACCAATTTAATTTCATTAGGATCTAATTCTAATTGGAAAAGCATGTAATTCTTGATTCTGCAGTGTTTGAACTGTGCTTTTTTCCTTTCACAGATATGCAGTTTCTCCAAAGATTACAAAAGATATGTAAAAACTGGTGATTAATACACGGATTCATTGATTTTCCATAGGTTGAAGCAAGACCTAATACAATAACAGAAAATGAACCTGCTATAATTGATAATTCCTAAATTTAATTATAGACCCAAATGATGTCATGTTGATCTTCATTGTAAGTGGAAAATCATAATAGCAACGATGCTGATTGGTTCGAAAAAGAAAATAACAGCTGGGATTGCATCTTACGGGCACAGGAAATGATAGCACAGCAGTAAAATTATACTGTTTGATGAATTTTACCTAGAAAGCAGTATAATTGTTGATGCTGCTCCTGCTAGGATAATTTGGCTGCAAAATCTGGTAATGTACTTGGCAATCCAATTTCAGTCAAATGTCCTTGACAAAGAATGGCACAGTTCGAGCTGTTACAAAGTTAAATCGGATACATCGGCTGACTTAAATAAAGCGAAAGCAGTGGTCGTACTGTCCTAGATGCATGTACTTTCTGGGTCTTTTGAATGCAGAAAATTGTTAAATGATTGTGCAGTTAACCCTTTTATTGAAGTTTTGCTGGAACAATATCAATGCATTCTTACAATTTTTAAAAAATGAGATTCATTTTCATCTACTAGTGCTGCCAGCATTTTAAATGCAAGACAAATCTGAAGCAACTTATTAATGCAGAATTCAGGCAACGCTTCAATAAAAAGGGATGCACAGTTGCATGTGAGAGAAGCGTTGAATACAAAGAGGGAAGAACAATTGAAAGAATTGGAAGCAGGAATACCTGAATCCCTTGATCACAGTGATGAAGATGAGGCTACTTTTGATGCACGAATGCGTCAGCAGATACTAAGAAAACGCACAGAGCTCGGGGTTTTACCTACCAAACAACCATCGCGCAGTGGTTAGTTGAATTATCTCGAGAATTTATGTCAATTTTTATTTTCCTGACCATGTTATATGAGAAGATGTTTGCTTTTGACTTTGCTCCCTGCCTTGCTTAATACTTACGGGTCTATTTAACTCGATATTATTTTGGTTTGGAAAAATCGGCCTTATTCAAAACTTGAATCAGTTCCCATTCTGATATTCACCAAGCTATTAATACGCCCATGGCCCTGGGTTATTGTGTTCATCGGTGACTGGACCCCTCACAGCTTTCTTTTCGACTTCTTAAACTCCGCAAAGTTGTTAATTTTATGCCCAGTTGTACATTTTATGCTCCTGATTTTAGTGCAGACAAAACCAATGAGCTCATTTGGTTCTTTGTCTATGATCATATTGACAATTTTCGTTTGTTCTTTAACTGAGAGGGGATCACGGTTGTCAGAAGCAGATAGACAATTTTATAAACAGTGTCACAATTTCAGAAGTAAATTATTTGTTAAATCACATCCCAGAGGTGTGCATAAAGCAACTTCGTTTGACTGCTTAAGATAGGTATACATTCCAAACATTCATGCCTAGTGGAAATACAAATTAATAGAAGGTGAAACAGTATCTAGTATGAGCACTTATTAATTTGATATCTTAAATTGGTATTTCAGTCTCTCTCTCTCTCTCTCACATTGAAATCGCCAACCATGTGAATGTTAATTGGTTGTGTTCAAATTGTGTTTGAGACTCCACTTTGTGTATATGTCATGTGCTCGGAAAATTACACTTGTGTTCATGCAATACCCAGTGAAAGAAATGCAGATTTGGAAGCTAATAGTGGGTTGCCTTTGCAGAAGTTCTCATGCTCGGATGTCGTAAGTTTGAGCTTCCTCTTCATGGTGTAAAATGGTAAAAAGGAAAAGAGTCTTGTTAATGGCTTGTAAGTTAAAATCAGTAAGTGGGATGTTACACTTCATTTGGGAATGCGTTAAGTGAGATGCAGAAAATGGAATTACTGGTATTGTGGTCAACGGGACATAAAGGAATATGCAGAACAATCAGTTTTCCCCTATCTTGACTCAGTTTCTAGTTAAAAATTGGGCATCAGTACAGCAGTAACAGTACTCTTAGCCATTATGATTAGTTTGGTCTTTTATGTTGACTAGGGTTTTAGGCTTCATGTAGGCTCTGGGAATCCTTTCGTCAATATCGGGTAATACTTTATTTAACAGGTCTGCTACTCTGAACTTGTTCGGCGTTTACTACTAGTACTACCTGCAGACTGTAGTGCAGAACTTATCCCTTCTCTCTCCTCACCACATCCACAAAAAAAGGAATGGTAATAACAACTATAATAATAAATAAATAAAGGGAGTAAAGCAAAATGAATGATGAAGGAAGTTAAACAAGAAGTGGCTGTTGTGCGTGAATCCCTGTATCTTCTCCAAGTGGAATATTCTATTGTAATTGTGAAGTTCAAACTTCAAAATCATACTGCAATGTTATTCTATATAGGCTCGAAACATTTGAAGGCATTTTAGGATGTACCGATTAACATATGTGGCCAAACCTTCTACACTGTAATAAACTGATGACAATAATGTTTAGCTATATTCTTTTGATATAGCATAGTTTCAGGCACGTTTCTGATGGTGGAAGTCTCATCCACCCCTTCTCGTTGTAATGATCCATATTTATTATTTCAATAACAAGTTCTGTTTCTTATCAAAGTATAATGTTAGCTATATTCCAAGTTCTGTAAATGGAAACCTAGGCTGTTGCACGGATAAGTGCATCGACAAACTTCTGCCAATTTAATGAAGCAAACATGCATTTTTGCAAGCTGCCTATGACCATTTTTTGCAAACATTTATTTTCAAACTTGATTATCTCTCACTTTGCACTGCATCGATTAAGCATTCCATACCAGATGTAGGATGCAGCCGTTGTAAGCCATGATGTTTTTGTTGATTGATAATCCCAATCTTTTTTTTCTCCTTTTAACTGTAAACCAACTTGCCAAATGTGTCATTGAAGTTTCTCAGAATTGCTTTGCACTCGGAAATGACTGAAAGTGACATGCATCTCACTATAGACTATAGTATATGTTCCTATCCTGTGTTTTAAGCATCTTTTGTTTTTATGAATATTTGATTATTTTACACTTTAATTTGGCTTGTGCAGCGCGTGGAACATCGAGAGATCATTCAGCATCAGCATCTCCTACGAGGTACAGACCAGAAATTTAAGTATGATATGATGTTATATTGTCAAATTGTCATTCAATATCTCGGGATCACAATTGAACAAGTATTGTTGTACCAAGGGGTACTTATTATGTTTTTACCTGTTTGTATCATCTTCAGAACTGGTGTGGACCAAGTTTATGAAACATGCAAATGTTGAATATGGAATCAAACAAGGAATGCGATGTATCATATCTAACTATATTCTGTTAACTATATTAGCTTGTTGCATTTGTCATCAATAGACGGTAGAGGTGTCAATACGGGTGGGCCGGGCCGGGCCGGCCCACCTCAATTCGGCCCGTGAACAACCCGCTTGGGTAGATGGCCCGTTCATACGGGTTCGCGGGCCGGGTTGGACCGGCCCGCATTTTTTGGGATGAGGCCCGGCTCGCCCATCAACCCGTACGGGCCGGCCCATATGGGCCAACCCGTGTGAATTAATCAAATGGGCTGACTCATATGAACTTTTGGGTTGTTCCAATTTGATTCATTTTTAAAAAAATAAAAAAAAATAAAAAATTTTTAAAATTGGCGGGCCAATGGTTAACCGCTGGCCCGCCCAGATCCAACTCAATTTGGACCGCGGGCCAGCCCGTGCGGTTCGCGGGTCAGCCCGCGGTCCGGGCCAGAAGCGAGTGGGCCGGTCCGGGTTCGACCGGCCCACCCATCTTGACACCACTAATAGACGGTATGCACCAGACTGGTCAGAGCAACATTGTTCAGGAGAACTTTTCGATTAGAATGAGCATCTACTAATTGTATCTAACAACTTTATGAATCTTTACCTTGGCCAACTCGTCCCTCTTCTTTGTCACTGATTTCTCCTGATGTACATTTATTAAATTCTGTAGGTGTGGGTCCTAAAACTTAGTTGCTTACTCTGGTGAAACTTGTAGAAGATAGCTTGGATAGAAACTATCTGCAACGAGATTAGATTTAAGGGGTCATTTTCTCCCAACAAAAAATAAGTTTTCTTTACCATCATTTTTAACTATTCATTACATTGATATGACAACCTTTTTAGATTTTTAATACATTTTCTTTATTTTTCAACCACACATCTAGAAATCATTTTCTCAATGATCTCTATCAAACATACCCTAATTAGTGCTGATTTTAATGTACTTCCAAAATGTCACTCAATTATTTTATCTCAAATTTAAAGCCCAATTTCACCCTCAATCAACTTTAACCAGTTTCAGTGAATAGCAGTGCTGAAAAGATGATGTAGGGCTTGTTCTATACACAATAATATAGATTTATTCGAACGACGTATTAGATGTGCGGTTGAAAATTAGGGAAAATATATTAAAAAGTGTAAAGTAAGTGTATAAGTGGTTGAAAATGATGAGAGAGAGCGTGTTAATGGAGGTTAGTAAAAATTTATTGTGTATAGAACAAACCCGTAGTTAGCTTCTCATTGTTTCCTGTTTTTGTGTATTGGCATGTGTGTTGCGGTCTGGAGATTCAAATTGATTTCACTATTTTGAACATGTATTCATGTGAATGGGAAAGTTAGATGATCAATATTAACTTCAGTGCAAAGTTGCATATCTTCTATATTGTGCAATATTTGTGTCTTGTTACACCGTTTATTTGCTAGTAACAAACTTCTTCAAGTTTCTAGGAAAATTTTGTTCAAATTCTTAATAAATTATGAGAAATAAATTTGAGATTATACATAATGTGATGTTTACCAGGTCCAGTGGCGAAAATGATGATGAACGACCAAAAGTGGATAAGTTGTTTTTGAAGAAAAAGGGAATTGGCTCGGAAGCCAGGGCTGAGCGCATAGCTAATGCGGATGCAGACTTACAGTTGGTGGGAGAAGCGGAACGCGAAAGACGGCTGCAAAAGCAGAAAAAACGCAGGCGTCAAGGGCACGAAGAAGAAGTATGCCTGATAAATGAGCTCATACATAATCCATTATTCTCTTTTTCTAAAGACTTCACTCACTTTTTCCTTGATAGGAAATGGCTGCAAGATCTGTTTCTTTGTTAATTATTTGATTTTAGCTTATCTCACAATAATTAGGAAGGGACATTTATTAGAAAGTTGGCTCTCCAGGATAGTGGTGGGGGAGTAGGGCAACCTCTTTTTTGGCCTTGATTCTATTCTGATCCCTACCCCACCCACCCTACCTCCCCCACCCTCCTCTTTCTGAGTATACTAGTAGGATTTTAAGCAAATTAAAATATTAAAAAAAATTTTAAAAAAAGGTTTGTCAAGATTTTCATTTGGACCTTTTTGTGTGCTGACGTTCCATGGTTTTTTACGTTATCCTGTTTCTCCCTGTTCTAAATACTTATTTGCATCATTCTTATGTTCACTTATTAGGGTATCTTTATGTGTGCTAGGTGCTCGCAAGACTTGAGAAATTTAAATCTGTATTTTCTGCCAAATCCAATGGTGCTGATGGTGAACCTGCCCAGAAGGAGAAGTCTGATTGGATGGGATTCAGTTTAAAGTTTCCGTCAGAGGCTGGCAAGGTAGTTTTCAGGTTTATAATGTATCACAGCACTGTTGTAATTTAATGGAATAAAGTTTTATTGAAAGTTTTGCTTGTGATAAGGAAAGGGGGCGGAAAAAAGAGGGGCAGTGGGCGTGGGTCGGGGAGTTTTGTGTGTGCGCCGGGAGCGTGCTTCAAAGATGGAACAAGAAGCATACTGTGCCCATGAATATGATATACTCTAGGGGTTCATTAACATCCTTAGCATTCTCAACTATGGTTTCCCAAGCAAAGAGCTACCACAAAGTTTAATGCCCCTCATTTTGTCCTGCGGATGATTCTTCTTCAAAATCAATAAATATACTTAAAGTGTTTAAAGTAGATAATATCATTCCGGCAACTGATTTGTAAAGGTATTGAGAGTATATTAATATCGATTATTGGCATCTGTTTCAAATTTGAGATACGGAAAATGTAAATTATAACCCAAAATTTGTTATTTTCATAGTTATCATAAGCTAGTCAAGGGATGCAATATTTTTAACCACACATATGCCCATGGTTGATGCATGCTGGCTGCTGCATCATCAATCCAATAGGAGAAAGGGAATAAAGAAACCTGACAAAAGAATGATATTAATTTTAAGTTTTAACTTTGATGTGGAAATATAGTAGTTGTTGATTTTAGAGATGGAGTTATGCCGTAATTGTGCTGGCTTTGCTTTCTTTTACAGGATAACATGTCTCGAAGTGAGGACCCACATGATTACACGGTGCACGACCCTCTTTTGGAGAAAGGAAAAGAGAAATTCAACAAAATGCAGGCAAGGCAAAAACGAAGAGAACGAGAATGGGCTGGGAAGTCTCTCACTTGAACCCGTGTTTTCATTTGGAAAACTGATATTCAAATACATGAATCTCAAGTTCAGTCTTGTGCTCAGCAACTAGTGCGATTGAACGGTTTTAACAAGGTAGAAGTTCTGGAGAATATTGTTGCACAAATTGTAATGAGCATGACTTAACATTTGGAACGTGTTTGGTTCACAGGATGGATAGTGTGTGTATAATAGACAAGATTTTAGCTTCTTTAACTTCCTTGATCTTATGATCCAAACATGGCCTAAATGTACGGGGTGCTGCGTCAACCTTCTACTTTGATACATGGCTATCCAATGCTGAATGCGATTTGAAAATGTACCATGTAAAATATAACGTCATCCTCGTAGTTTCAATGGATGTGTATTTCTCATGTCACTTGTCTTTCGGTTTCACTTGCTTTTGCTCCACTGGTGGCAGTTATGTTACAACTTAGCTAGCGTGTGCGGTTGTGCTTAGTTCTCCATGCTTATGATCAGACACCCATGTGGGTATGGTATCCACGCCACATGGTGCCTTTTGGTGGTGCCACGTTTTCAATATAAAATTTTTTTTATATTTATTTATTGGTATTTACGTTAAGTTAAATGAATAATATATAACTAGTTCCTAATGGTGGGGGATTTTGCGTGATCTCTACAAATTTTTTTCCTCGACTGTGGGTATCTGAAAATCACACTAGTTCTCGAGTTAGGTTCTGGTTTCAACTCTTGCTGGAACCAGCAAGAGAGAGAAAGAGAGAGTCCCCCCAAAAAACCGGGGGCCCCACAACATTCAAGGGGGCAGAGGTGTTGGAAGCCAAATTCGTCGGGAAGAGATCATTTTGGCTAGTTCTCCAGGTTTCGCTTGCTTTGTCTGGGTTTCAGAAATAGATGAGACACGGTAGGAGTTGATACAATATTAGTAATTGAGCCAAAAGAAAAGGAAAAAGGAATAGAAAAGGAAAGAAAATGAGAAATTTTGATTTTTAACTTTTTATTTTGACATTTGAAACTAGTTCATAATTAAAATTAATAATAACAATAATAATTCTTTTAGTATCGTCAATTGAAAATTTTAGTAGTTCCCATTGGGTTTCATAATATAATCCGGTTTTTTATTTAGCATTGCACCATTACGTTTCAAGTGTTCATCGTTACCAATGTGATGGTATTTAGTCGAGGTTGCACCGGACCACAAATATTCATCGCATGAAATAAAAAGATTCGATCATTCGATATAATATCATTATTACATAATATTATTACGGTATTTGTTAATAATAATAACTTAATAAGTAATAATATACTAGTAATATATCAATAATGCAAGGAGAATATCGTCACCTTACTAAATTTTAACCACCTGATTTGAATAATGATTATAATAACTAAGGTTGTTGATTTGAATATTTGGTACAGTAGGAAACCTCGCTCGCTATTATGACATGAACCTTTTGACTTTTAAATGAGTTTCCCCATATAGGAATTTTGATGTTTTTCAGCTGTTCCAAGCCCGTGCTGTCGTTGCCCTTTTCCTAAAAACTTGTCCTCTGGATGTTTCCAAAAGATGGTGTGTCCTTTTGATAAAAGTAGTTTTATTAATAATTATTTCTTCTATCCTATAAAGATACCTTGTATTCATTGTTATCCATCTCTAGTTTTAGTCTATTTTGTTTATTGAGAATTATTCAAACACACTTTTTTTCAATAATATGAAACTATTCAAATTTCTGGTTATAGCGACTTGTGCACTACGAAAATATATTGGTTACAATGGAGAAGGCGCTGGAAATCTGTTTGTTTCGAATCTAAATTAAGACCGTCTCCAACTATGAGAGTAATTTTGGTGTAGTTGATACAAAATAAAATGGTGGTTTTTTTTTTTTAACTTTATATTTCACTATATTAATTCCAATCCAACAACACTAAATGAAAATCATTAATTTATTGCCTTGTTTTTGAGTTTCACAGAAATGGATATTACAATTAAACCACAATTCATATGGGCCACAATGAATGATCCGGTGCACTGAGGGTGCCGCAGTTACGGTACACAGTATTTTCCAAGTCCATACGACTTCCTTTTTGAAATTTGAGACCAAATCCAGATTCAGCATAGGGATATGGAGTTTCAGTAATTCGAAAAATTTTCCGACGACACCCTTGGCCGCCGGTCAAAGTTTTTTACCATAATTTGGCCTCCGATTTCAAAATGGAAGTCGTATGAGCCCGAAAAATATTTCGGGTGTACCGTAACTACGACGCTTCTGGGTGCACCGGATCATTCTAGATATTACCTATGATCAACAATATAAAATTGTACAATTATAATTATCTTTATTAAGTTATTCTTGCAAAAGCACTTCCATCTGCCTGACCAATGCTGTCTAGTGGTATGCAGTGGGTTTCTAACACCCTTAGTTACGGATTCAATACCGCCTACATTCTTGTTGTAATGTTCAAAGAAAAAAAGCACTTCAATCTTCTTCCTAGCTAAAAAAGGGCATATTTGATAGATATTATAGAAAAAAAAAAAGATATTTGAACATGTAATTGTGAAGTTACAAAATAATTTCAAAATTTTACAAAAATGTAAAATCAATGTAACAAGTGGTTGAAAATAATAATAATAATAATAAATAATTTTCTTTCCTTGAGTAATCCCTGCCAAACAGTTCAAAGAAGATTCACATCGACAAACCTATAAATTACAAAATAAAAGAACGAGAATACAAAACCGAAAAACGACGATCACGTTTTGCGTTGCACGACATTTCCATTCATTACATTGCAAAACTCATCCTGCACCCGGTGGCCAATTTCATGTCCACGGGTCACAGTAGAATCCGAAAACTCCTGTGGAAATTACTCCATGATTTGCACCCCATTTTATAAATAGATAGCCACTTATAAAGTGGTGCACACCACTTTAGTTTTCCTATGTAGGATAGCACCCACTTCCAATTGAGAGGCTTCAATTTGCCATTCACCTACTATCTTTCTTCTTTTTTAGCCACAACAATTTTCTAAATAGTAATTATTATATATATATATATATATATATATATATATATATATAAACAACAAGAAGAACAACGAGAGAGAGAGAAAAGTTAAACAGTGATGACATTTTTTTGGCGCTATATGCTGCGCAAATATAGCCCAACACTCGCATATCATAGTCTATAGATGTCGCCATTTTGGTATCTGATTTGGAATGGAGGAGGAATGATCACTAAAATGGCGTTTATTTTGGCGTTTGACTGGACTCAGGGGTTGATCTAACTCATCATATCATCTTGGCCCATTATATTGATTCATTCTCATTCTTTTAATTTCAATAATTCTGAATAAAAAACTTCCAAGTGTTGTTAACTACTTGTACTTTGTTTATTGGAGACGTCCTATTTTTCAAAGAAATCGAGAACTTCAAAAAATAGCAAAAAAATAAATAAATGTTGGCATATAAAAATATCAGAACTTTTCATATTTTCAAGAACAGCAACATTTTGTGAAGGGGAGCTAGAAATTCCCTCGTGTCCTAGTTAATTTCTCACTCACTATGACATCCGTTATCGGCGTCAACTACAACCAAAAAGCTTATCATCGCCCAATTTGTTTCCACCAAATATCAGATGGTGGATTTGGTAGTTCGCGATCACCAAAGGCTATCATTTGATGGTCGCGGACCACCAAGTTGTTGGTTAGGGATGATGAACTACCCAGTTGGTTCCTATCGAACTCACTATGGAGGGGGAAAAGATATGGTGGGGGTGGTGGGATGGTGGTGGGGGTGTTGAAGAAGAGGGTCTAAGTGAACAAATTGAAAATTTTAGAACCTCTATGTAATTTTTATCGTATCAAAGACATAAATATCTTTGTTAAAAATTATTTGCTATTTCTATAATTACTATGTAAAATTTTTACACTCAATTCCCAAAAACTACTCTTGTAATTCACATAAGTTTCACATGGTATTGAACTTTCTAATCCTCCATATCAATATATGACTGCATCCCAATAAACTTATGACCAGTCAGGAACATAGGCTTGCTAAATAGATTCACAATCACATCGACTAATTTATCAATTACAAAATAAAATGAGTGAGAATATAAAACCAAAAACGATGGTCGAGGTTTGTGTTCAACGCAATACCTTAAAACAAAATTCACCTTCACCACCAAATCACAGACGTTTGCCTCCCAGGACACAACGACCAAACTGCGGTGTTACAGTCAAATTGAATTGAGATAGAACAATAGATAGATGTGGAATAGGAGAATTTCGTAGTATTTGCTGTGTAATGAGACTCGGGAGGATTGCTAGTTATATAGGAGCCTCAGCAAATTAATTCTAGCCATTACTCTTCAGCTGCAACCTTTTCCCAATCGCTCCTATAGTCGTTACAGGAGTTACAAGGTTAAGCACCAACCGTTTATGTTATATTCTTCAAGTTTAATGTTGGCCCGTTTCAACCTTGAGTTCAAAACGCAAAAGGAAAACGTGCAAAACATGGCTTGTATAGTGCGGCCAATTTCAATGCGACATTCATATGCGTATATCTCACTAGAATCCGAAAGATTGTGTGGAAATCAGTTTGTGATTTGCAGCCCCCTTACGGGTGCGTAGGCCACAAAAGATTCTCTATGTAATGAATGATTACATCTCATACATGGATAACTATTAATAAATTGGTCAACATTTTCTTTACCTTCCTATGTGGGATAGCTCCCGCTTCCCAAATGGATCCTTCACATCTCAAGTGAACTTGAATTGTGATTCACCTAATTTCCAACAAGAAGCTTCTAATCTTTCATTTATTATTATTAGTAAAACTTTTTACTTTTGACAGCAAACGTCCCTAATCTTTCAGGTCAATATTAGTTAATGACAAAGCCAATTGTGCTTCAAGGCAAAATTTCTAAAGTTCGCTTTAAGTGTCAAAATTCTGAGGACCGGCGATGGCTACTGAGGACTAAATCTTCAATTTTAATATACATGAAATGGGATGATCACATGTTGGGACAACATCAAGATGGGGGATTTATAGATAATATAAGGGAAATTGGCTCAAATGGTCCAAAAAAGCTGTGCTTATTGCGAGATTAGTCGGAAATAAAATAATATAACTTGATTGATCTAAAAAAAATTTGGTGCGCGCTTGGTCCATTTGAACGGAATTCATCCAATTTTGCAGTTAGTCAAATCAAATTTTGATATTTCATCATCTTCCCAATGACATTTTGTTAATTTTTCACTTAAGGTTAATAAATCACAATTGCCATTGAATCCATAAGTTTGAAACATGTATAAGTTAGTTCAAAATTTTACTTAAATCAAATAATTTTAACATTTATTTTTCTATATATTTATTTGGTGAATAATTAATTTTATCGGATTAATTTGATGCTAATTTAATAGTTTTCATTAAAAATATTCAACACCTAATATTTGTTAGCATTAATATCGTAACTTTGAACACAAATTTTAGCATTAAAGAAGCGCATATTAGATTTTCATCTACAGTTAATAATAAATATAATTATTGTACTATATCTCCATAAAATTTTAATAGGACTATATCCATATAAAAATTGTATAAAAATAATAAAATGAAAGACAAAAAATAAAAAAAATTATATATCTCTATTTTGGTAATAAATATAATTATTGTATCTACATAAAATTTCAACCAATAGCTAATAATAAATATAATTATTGTACCTCTATAAAATTTTATTGCTAATATATCACTATAAATATATATCAAATATAAATAAATCATAAAATAAATAAATATTTCAAAATAAATAAATAAATAAATAAATATTCAAAAAAACCGCTCCCACCCCCTACTAAAAAATAAATATTCAAAATAAATAAATAAATTATTTCAAAAAATAAATAAATAAATAATTCCTATGAAAACTATTGAATTTAGCATCAAATTAATCTGATAAAATTAATTATTGACCAAATAAATATATATATATATATATATAATATAAATGGTAAAATTATTTGATTTAAGTAAATTTTTGGACTAACTTATACATGTTTCAAACTTATAGATTCAATGGCAATTGTGATTTATTGACCTTAAGTGAAAAATGACCAAAATTCTCTTCGGACTTGGGAAGATGAAAAACATATCAAAATTTGACTTAACTAATTATAAAATTATATAAATTCAATCCAAATGGATCAAACTCACACCAAAACTTTTGTTTTGTACCAATCAGACTATCTTTTTTTATTTTTTTATTTTGGGCTAATCAGTAATCACAATTTTTTCTGACCATTTGTACCAATTTCCCATAATATAATTCAAATCTGAAACCTTACCGAAATTCGCATGCTCTCTTTGACTATTTTTATACTTACATTTTTGCTGTCTAATTTGGACTTTGCCGTTTCCCATTTAAGAAAAGTTTGAGTTTTGTGTTATCCAACCGTTCCCATTTCCCAAGAGCATACTGTCAAAGTGCCATTACTTTCATGGACCATTTGGATTCTTCTTGCTCAATTTTCTTTGTCATCTTCTGGAAGGACTTGAAAACCAAAACTGTTATGTGATAGTTTGAAGAGACACTGTATAAAATTTTATGGTGACGCTTCTGCGATAAAAGACTAATATATTTTATAATTTGTATCGGAGATGTTCTAATATACATATAATTCATCAAGATGTGTCGCTTCTATCATATTAATTTCTAATGCCTCTATAGAAATTGATCGATATTTTAATTAAGTACCACTTTTTAATGAAAAAGTGTCAATGTATTTTATCAGTTCAATTGTTTTCTTAAGCCTTTTTATCGCTTAACCATTTCTTCTGTATCTAATAATTAAAAATATGCCACATATACATATACGTGTATGTATATATCAATTTTGATCTCCTCCCCATGTAGGGAAATTCCCCACACCACGTGTCCTCCCCTGATTGGAGGGGGCATAAGTGGAATCCTAATTTGAGGCCCTCCATCCAATCGGAGGGGACACGTGGCGTGGAGAACCTCCCCATATCGGGAGGGGATCAATTGTCGAAAGCACTTTAAATATAGGGAAACCTCCCCATGTGTAGTTTTTCACTTTTGACGACTGCGAATATGTAACCATTCCATGTGAAAGATTAGAGAGCTTAACTTTAAAGTTTTGATACATCGGGCATTGGTCATGTGCCCGTTGCGGGCACGTACCCTATAGAGAGAAGGGTGTGTGGGCCCCACACCCCCCCCAAAAATTGGTTGGGGGGTGCTCTCTCTATCGGGAAGGTGCCCGCAATGGGCACCTGAACAAAAGCGTTGATACATCTTAGCATCCGATCAGACAGTAATAGGCAATATATAAATACATTTACCCATTGACCATTACTTCACATGAACGATAAAACCGTGCTAAATGGTTATTGAGTGTTTAACTCTTGACGCATGCGACATTTAGATGACTATTTGTTAATTAAAAATATTCTCAATTATTTCAACAAGAATATAGAGAGATAAAAGTGTTATTCTTTTTTTTTTTAAGTTGAATAAAATATTTTTTAACATGATTATCTGAGTAGAGATGTTTATAATCACCTTTATAATCTATTATTATAGATCGAGGTTGAGGTGGGATTACCGTCACCAATGCCAGTACGAGTTAAGTGATGACTCCTTGTTAATGGATCGAGAGCATAAGTTAAGTTCTCTAGAACTACTAGAGTTTTTCTCCACCACTAACATAGGAGAAACAATCATCCCACAATTTTATTTTTATTTTTTTGGCCCCTAAATGTTATATTATTATACTCAATTTTTGGATATAAGTAACAAAAACACTACTTCCTTGTAAATCAACTCTTGTTGGATTCGAATATATGATTGGGGCTTTGGGGTTCGAAAAAATAAATGCCCCTGATAATTAGAAAAAGTAAAAGGAGCACAAGTCAAAAATATATACGTCTTCCATCCCACAAAGATAGTATCACTTTGATTTTCACACGGATTAAGAAATTACAATTAATTTTGTTGGAGAAATTACAATTGATTTTTAAATATACTCCTCCATTAAATGATGCTAGATTATTTTAATTGGTAACAATATATATTAAATTAAATATGAGTATAGTAGGAACTGATCTTTGGTCAATTGATCGTGTTTAGTTAAGTGAAATCAGCGGTCTCATAATTCAAAATACAAGATAAATTATGTGGATTTTGAGGTCGACATTTGACCAAGGAAGAACTTTGTGCGCCTTGTAAAACGGATGGAAATTGTTGTGAATTCTTATAATATATTAACTTAGAATAACAAGTTAGACTAGAAAATAGTAAAATTCTGAGCGAGGAATAGGGTTTAAAGATGGTATCTATAAATGTATTAGATTAGATGTAATTGTTGTTCAGAATTGAAGTTCTACCAAAATGATTTATTCGTTTCAAGCGAAAAAAAAAAAAAAAAAAAAGATTTTATTTTATTTATTTATTGTTTTTCCCAAAATGCTTTTATTTAAAACATATATAAATAAATTATGAAAACCTCAGTAATACTGCGTACAAGTCTTAAAATTTTGGGGAGAGGCAAAGTAAAATTTAATGGACAAAAAATTTGTAGAATTAATTAATTTTATTCAAAATTTTTGAAAATACAATAATAATTATTAAAATTATATGCTTTAGCTATGAATCTAACATTTTTGTCTACTCTAAAGTATTGCAGGCTAAGTATCGATAGCGATTTACAAGAAAGATGTTATATAGATTTCGATTTACTTTTGTCATTGTCAAGCTATCATTCTCTCCCTCGATCTACTGAGTGATATAAAAGCAGTATTCCAAAAAAAAAAAAAAAAAAAAACACCCAACCATTTCAACATAAAATCCACCAAATCCAATCAAAAGTGTTACCATTTCAACAAATTATTCCCTTTGGGATCTCTTCCACTTTTGCTGAAGAATCGGAAATAAATTTCTATATTCTCCTTTTTTAAAGTTTAACAAGCACTTTTTAAGTCGATTATTAACAAATAATAATGATATTTGAACAATTGAACATATATTGTTCAAATATATTTCTCTCCTCATTATTATGGCTCTTAAGTGCTTAATTAAATTGTTCCCACTTTTGTTTTCTTGACAAAAACACCCTACACTTCAATTTTTGTGACAGTGATGTCCATGTCGTCACATTCCGACTGGTTGGTGTCGTTATCTATCTAATAAGTACCTACACGAACAATATATTTATTAGAACACTTTGTGTTGGTTTTAAATGGTAAACTTGAAGAAGAGTGAGAGTCTGTATTTTACTGAAAAGAGCCCTCGCATTCTGGAGAAACAATCCATTCATTGTCCTTGAACATCGACATCTATAGGCAAGGCGATTTTGATAAGGATCCCTTGCATTGTCGATTTTAGGGTTTTGTTTGAAAGGGCTTTCTTCCATTTGCGCAATGAGTTAATGGATATTTTTGTCCAAGCACGAAGAGATTACTACATGCGAAATCATGTTTCCACTCAATATTTATTGCATTGTAGAATGAGATTTGAGTCCAAGCAAGTGTTGATTGCTACAATTACAAATGAAGATTTACAACATCCAATGAAAATATGTAACACCAACAATATCAGTTAAAAATATCAAATTCAAATGTTTTTGTAGAATCACTTTTAAAAATAACTCGTAGAATAAAAATTACCAAATATTAAGTACTAGCTAGGAATTAGCCATGGTATGCAAATGATCTCGTACCAGCTACTGGGACGTTCCAGCCCACAGCACCCCACCTGGGTGGCCCCGATTGCAGTGGGGCAGCTGGGGATGGGGGGTGGGCGGCTTCTCTCTTGTTGGGAGGAAAAATTTCCTCCTACTACTGGGACTGGAAACAAGCTCTCTTGCAGTAATGGTATAACATGAATCAAAATGGAAACTTTATAAATTTTACTGGATATATAAATGTAAATTGAGAATAGACTTGTACGACAAAACTTGTTTGTGGAGAAAAGAATATTTACATACCCCTTTTTCTTTTGCAAACAGAATTGTTACATAGCTGAGGTCAAAAAAGAAAGAAATTTTATGAAAACGTAAATATAATATTTTATCATAATAATGATAGTGGATCAAATCAAATTGAAAAAAAGGAGTGAATGTAGAAAAAAATGATACTATTACAAATACAAATTGAAAGATTCAAATCATTACTCCCTCCGTCTCATTTTGATAGGTTTGTTTTCCTTTTTATCCGTCTCAAAATATATGTCACTTTCTATTTATATCTATTTAATTTTTTTATTTTTCCTGTTATATCCTTATTTAATGGACATTGTTATTAGTAAAAGTATGTTATAATCATTTAATATAAGGGTATATATGAAAAAATACAATTATATTTTATTTTTAATAATATTAATTATAATTTCTTAATCTTTGTGAAAATCAAACCAAACCTATCAAAATTGGATGGGGAGTATTATTATTCTTTTAATAACTGTATATATTATTTATTTTATTTATATAGATAATAGTAGTAACAAAATATTAAAGGAGATTCATCGAACAACGTTAGCTATAATCTATCCTCATGTCACCGTCTCCAACTCTCTCTCTCTCTCTCTCAAATTCCTCAATCCCGAAACGGTGTTCACACCTTTGGCACACGTTTTCTCTCTCTAATTAAATCTGCAGTCGAACGTGGCTTAACTTTTTCTATTGTCAATCAGTAGCTTGACTATTTTTTCTAATGCGTTCACATTTCCATTCACACACACATTACGTCAAACAATTTAACTGCACCAACTATATCAACCCCGGATCGTATCGTACCCAAAAAGAAACCCCAATTAAAACAGAAACAGCTTCTGCTGCAGCTTCTTCTTCAAGTTTTTTGCTGAATTTTGATTTTGGAGCAAATCGGAATCGAAATGAATGAAAACAAGCAAAAGAGGCGAAGGAAGAGGGAGACTCCAAGTGTTATCGATGAAGAAACTGGAGAAAATCGAGGTGCGGCGAAGACTAAAGAGCTGAAGGAGATCTTAACTTCATTGATGTTGGTTGAGGATCAGGAGAAGAACGATGAACATGAGTTCGCCAAGGAGAATCGGGAAGAGAGGATTCAATTCGAGGAAAATCAGAAGAAAAAAAGTCATACGATGATTGATTACTACTCGAAAATTCAGGAAAGTCATAAGGATTTGGATCTAGTTGATGGCGTTAGAAGAAGAAAAACTCGAGCTAATACTCTCGCCGCCGCAATTAGTGCTTCAGCAATCGAAAATTCTGTTTCAATTTCAGATGAAATCAGTAAAGACGATAACTCCAACACGGCAGCCAAAGCTGCCGCCGCCCCCGGCTCCGGCCGGCGTCTGTGGGTTAAAAACAGATCGACAGACTGGTGGGATCAATGTAACAGCCCTGATTTCCCTGAAGATGAATTCAAAAAAGCATTCAGAATGGGGAAAAACACATTTGAAATGATATGCAACGAATTAAGCTCTGAAGTTGCAAAGGAAAACACTATGTTAAGAGACGCAGTACCTGTTAGGCAAAGAGTAGCTGTATGCATATGGAGATTAGCAACAGGGGAGCCTCTGAGGCTCGTCTCCAAGCGATTTGGATTGGGAATTTCAACCTGTCATAAGCTCGTGCTTGAGGTTTGCGCTGCCATAAGAAAGGTTCTAATGCCAAAGTATTTACAATGGCCAGATGAGGAGAATGCAAAGTTGATCAAGGACGAATTTGAGGCCATTTCTGGTATACCAAACGTCATTGGCGCAATGTACACAACTCATATACCAATCATCGCGCCTAAGATCAGTGTAGCTGCATATTTCAACAAGAGGCATACAGAGAGAAATCAAAAGACATCCTATTCAATCACCGTGCAGGGTGTGGTCGACCGGAGAGGTGTATTCACCGACGTCTGCATTGGCTGGCCTGGATCAATGCCAGACGATCAAGTCTTGGAGAAATCAGCCCTTAACCAGAGGGCCAATGGAGGTCTCTTGAAAGGCGTTTGGATAGTTGGGAGTAGTGGGTACCCTCTAATGGATTGGGTATTGGTGCCCTATTCCCAGCAGCATTTGACATGGACGCAACACGCGTTCAATGAGAAGATTGGGGAGATACAGAGGATCGCTAAGGACGCGTTTGCGAGGGTGAAAGGGAGATGGGGTTGCTTGCAGAAAAGAACTGAGGTGAAACTACAGGACTTGCCTGTTGTTCTTGGAGCTTGCTGTGTTTTGCATAATATATGTGAATTGAGGAATGAGGAAATGGAGCCTGAGCTTAAGTATGATCTCGTGGATGATGAAATGGTGCCTGAGATTGGATTGAGATCGGCTAACGCGGTGAAAGTGAGGGATATGATTGCTCATAATCTTTTGCATCATAATCACGCGGGGACATCATTTTTGTCGTAAGGGTGTTGGCGACAGATGCCGTACTGAACAAGATTGGACGATGCAGAAGGGTTCAGGTAGATGACATTAAATTTACAGGGACTGTTTAATTTATTGTTTTTTGTTGATTGATACATTGCCTTAGAAATGTGTTGTGGCTGTGTACCAATGTCACAATTTCTTGAAAGGGGACTAACAGCAAATATGTTCTTTTTCATTTTTTAGTTTTGAGAAAATTATAATTGTTGATCTTGTTTGAACCACAAAAGGCTAATTTATAGATTGTAGTTTAGTTAAGCATATGGGTGAAGTTTATCCTTTACAAGACATTGTTGTATTCTTTCTCAAGTTGAATTGTAATGTTTGAACTTGTTATCGAAAGCACATTGAGTTTATGAGATTTTACTCTTGGCAACCATGCCCACGAGCACCAATGAGATTTTTTTGGCTAGTAACTGAAGGAGAGCCAAATACTCAGTCTATGAACCCTAAATACTCCAAAGTTTTTATGTGATAAAAGATTGACGAAGACGGAGAGTCTCGTTAAAAGATAGTTCTTTGTAATTTATCGGTTGAGATGAGTGCTAGTTTGATACATATTTATGGAGTTGCAAATTGATCTCTTGGGGAAAAAAGTATGGTCTAAAAGTAGAAAAAGTAATGAAAAATGAGTAGAGGGGAAATGAACCTTTGGAAATGTGAGCTTCTTCGGCTTGCAAGGGTAGCTATATTACCTGTAATGAGGTGACATAAAGAATTAGCTATTTCAGAGTTTTTGCAAGAAATTGTGTATGAGTTGTTTGTTCAATTATCAAGCAAATGTGGGAAGAATCATACTTGAATAAGAAATAGATAATGGAAGCTAGCTCTAACTAGTTACTGTGATGGGAAGAATCACCCTTGACTTAAGAAAGGGATTGTGGATGCTAGCTCTAATTAATTATTGTTAATGACATCGATACCGCGTTTGATTGATGTTTATGTGCCATTGAGAAATGATGTATTTATCGATTAGATCCGTTATATAATTTTTTTAAGTAAAATAATATTGATGCCAAGTGAATTTTTATGATCGATGATGCTAAATTAGGTTTACTAGCTAACCCAAGTTTTGTAATTGATAGAATTATCTTTATGAGAGCGAGAGCGAAAGAGTGCTGAGATTAAAAAATGTCATTCCCTTTTCTCTAGTCCTAGAAGCTATTTATGGGAAACTTATATATAAATGTCAATAATCGCACACTTGCATGACTGAGAAGTGGGAAAAAGCAGTGGGATGAAAGTGGCTTGAACGCACTAGTCCTATTTGTGTGCAATATGATGAGGCTTTCAAGTAATATCATCACAAAGGCTTTAGTAACACAAAAGCTTTAGTAATACGAACATATTTACGGTCATGAACTACTCGTGATCGTATAAATGAACATACTTACGGTCATTAATCTTATTACCACAATTGCCCTCTGATGTGATTATTATATATTAACAATTGATCTCGATTTGTTGTGTCGTATGAACTGTATCCGATCTTATCACATCGTGATCATATTTATCATATGTATTCGATCGTATAAATCATATTCGATCGTATTAATCATTATATGTCATCAACACCTTCGCATCCTTTTCAATATGATCGATCGTCATTATCAATGGTCAATCTCACTAGTTTAATTGTATCAAACGAAGATGATCACTCATCATAATCACATTGTCCGTACATGGTCTTTAGTATTTCATCATAATCATGTTGATTGTGTACAGTCTCTAGTAATCTCACTGCGAATGTGCTGATCAACTTCCACTTCTAATTATTGTATGTTATCAGCCCCAAAAAGAAAGAGGGTTACTCGTGGTTTGAGTAACCTTTGTGATTTGTTTCGCGCGAGCTTAGTTCAAACTCTAACCATTGCATAAAATGAATTGTGGTTATTATTTTTGTTGATCCTACTTTTGTTATTTCGCTTGAAAGCCTTTATTATATGATCTTCTCACATGACGTAGATTTTTGCGATTGTATGATTTGTTTTTATATTCTATGATGTAACCCTTGTAGTTTACAATCTCATTATTCTGCACGATGGCAATGCATGATAATGTGCATGTGTGCACGATCTTGGTATCTTTGCATAAACTTCATTCTTCTTATTCGACTTTCGATTTGGATCTCCTTCAAATGTGAGGAGGAAACTCACGCCATGTGTCCCCCATAATTGGAAGGAGGCTTTAAGCGATACCCTTTTTTTTTTTTTAAGTTGACACATGTCATGGGGAGCCTCCTCACATGGGGAGGAGCTCATTCGACTTCAGATTTGCCTAATCTTGTTGGAAGCACTTTTGCACGATCACTATTTCCATGTATTTGTTACACAATCCATGCATGATCTAGTTGACTTACGATCTAAGCACTTTGTCTTTGAATCATGACCTCCATGCATTGCTTGTACTTTATACGATCTCAACGTTGTATGATCTTCATGGATCTAAGCATCTTTGAATGATCTTAACCTAATAATTACAGTGTCGTACCTTAGATTTTAGAACCCTCAGTTAAAATATGGAAAAAAAAGACCTCTAAGTTGTAGCATAGAATTAAATTTTATTTTGAATAATGCTATGTAACACAAGTGGTGC
This sequence comes from Jasminum sambac, assembly GCA_018223645.1. Lineage (NCBI taxonomy): Eukaryota > Viridiplantae > Streptophyta > Magnoliopsida > Lamiales > Oleaceae > Jasminum > Jasminum sambac. Next base: position 46,710,902 of record CP073640.1, read on the forward strand.
ATGGCATCGCTTTTTTTATTTTTCCATGTAAAACAACAAATAATACTCCAAAAAAATAACAATAAGAAATAATAAAATAAGAAATACACTAAATAATAATAGCTTTATTGTAATAATCACATATAAATACATATTTAGGATAAGACTTTTTTTTTATTAATGTTATTAATTTTTTATTAACGTAAATATGAAACATCCTTTGGAAACACCAAAATTTTTAAATAAAATAAAATTAAAAATATTGTGAAATATTAATGCTATATAAATAATTTAATGACACAGATTTAAAATCATTAAATTGGGAAAACAAAAACTAAATATATAAATCAAATATTTGTTAAGATGTGATGTAAGTTGACATTAAAAAAATGTAGATTTCAATTATATTTAACTGAAAAACACAAATAAAGACAAATTAACCATGTGGTCTAGTGATATTTAAGTAGATTTTTCACATTTATGGTGAATGGTTTAACTCCCCTCTCCGACATGTCTATTTTAATATAAAAAGAAATTAAATTTTTGACAAAAAAATTTAAGAAAAATGGAAAATCGCATGCTATGGTAGGAGTGGTCATATAAACCGCAAACCGCAAACCACCAATCCGAACCGACCCAAACCGACTGGTCGGTTTTGGTCGATTTTGACCCACCATCGGGTCAGTTTTTGCTTGAAACCAACTTGTACCGGGAAAAAAAATTTGTATAGTAACTGAACCGACTCGAATCGGAAAAAAAAAATTGTATAGTAACCGAACCGACCGGAATTGATTCAGGTCGGTTTCAGGCCATCAAACCAAACCGCCAATTCAGTTTCGGTTTGCCATTTTGCAAACCCAAATCACTAGCCCACACCTGACCCGATTCCCACCCCTATGCTATGGGAGTCGAACCCTGGTGAGGCTTAAAACCGTATGGATCCAATACCACCCAACCATTGACTCGTATTATAACATCATTGTTAAACACGTTAATATATAAATAGTTTTTATCAATTTTGGGCCTTGAGTCGGAGGCCCCTTGGGCCTAATGGAAGGTCCGACACTGAATAATCATCATGTAATAGTCACGTCTTTGATGATTAGTGCTTCTTTTCTTAGAGTTTGTGGGAAAGCTCAACATGCGATCACCTCAAGTATCCCATGGAATCTCATTAACTTGAAACGCTCTTAAATGATCAATAGGGTTTGTGATCCTATCATATTTCTCAATCCGAGGGTTTTTGGATGAACTTGATAGCGGCACAACCATGACCTCAGTCCCAAAGGGATCTTCACTTATGAGTATTGGTCTTGGTTACTTTTTTAACAAATTAAGTTTCACTAAGTTTACATTCTAGTGCCACCAATCGATCTTCTAACACTCGATCATTCAAGATATCGCTTGTATATGATTTCTCGTTCCTAGACTACTCATGATAACTTCTAAACTACACGGTACGATCATCTTGCCAAGACTCCCTATAAGCGTCCTCATTTCGTCCGTTTATGTTTCAATTCGTCGCTTTTGCGTGTTCTTCCTCGCGATGATCATTAGGTTGGTTTTCCCCATGTCAATCACTCCTCCCTTGATCACTCCCATTAGTATAGTGGTGTTGTAAGAGTTCAATCAGGGTTCGGACTTTGGTTTTTAAGCCTTCGAATTTCCCTTGGGTAACGTATGGTAGATCTGGCGTAGGATTGCCTTCTCCAGTTGATCCGTCGCTTCTAACATTTTGTCTTGGGCCTTCTAGTCTTGGAGACATTTTGAGACATGTTTTATGATTAGGAAACACTACAGTTTTCCCACAGACAACGCCACTAACTCCAAGTGAATTTTTATAATCAATGATGCTAAATTAGATTTACCGATCGAAGTTTTCAAGGCGTTGATAAGATCACCTTTATGAGAGTAAAAAAATGGCATTCGCCTTTCTCTCGTCAGAGAAGCTATTTATTAGGAAACTTATATATAACCGTCAATAACCGCTCACTTGCATGAGTGACAAGTGGGGAAAAGCAGAGGATGACACGTGGCTTGAACGCACTGGTCACATTTGTGTGCACTATGAACAGGCTTTTCAGTAGTACGATCACAAAGGCTTTTAGTTAGTAATACGATCACGAACTACTCGTGTGTTTGTATCGTTAATTTTATTACCACAGTTGCCAGCGCCGGTCCTGTGGTTTTTATCGCTCGAGGCGAGATATAAATTAGGCGCCCCACGGGCAATAGCCCCCACACAATGACTTTTTAAAAAATGCACTCCTAATTATTAATTAACTTGTAAAAAGACCGCATAGATAAACTAACAAGGCAATATTCATGTAAACCAACAAAACTACATTCGTACAAAGGCAAACACAAAAAAAAAAAAAATCATATAAGCCGGCAAGGCCACATTCGTTTTCAATAATTTATTAAATGAGAATGGTAAACTATTGCTTACCTCAAAATAAAGACATCGCAATATGCGTAAACAAACGTGGTGATTTGTAACAAAGCCTGCAAATAAACATTCATTATCTATTACAATGATAACCAAATAATTTATTACTAAAAACTCCATAATAAAATAATAAAAACACAATATACTATATAAAAATACAGCAAATCAACTATTATAATAAAAATAATAAAATTGTACCTAGGTCACAAAAGTTCCAAATTGTCAATTATTCACTTAAAAGCTACTCGTCTTGCAGTTTTAGAAGGAAAAATATCAATCAAATTTACATAATCTAATTCATCAACAATTTCTTTCTCAATTGACAATATAGCCAAACCATTCAATCTTTCTTGGACATAGTTGATCAAAGATTAGTCTTGATCAACTTCAACTAAAATAATAGAGCTTCCAGCAAAAGATAAGTCTTGTGACATAATTGAGCTTTAACTAGAGAACCTTCCCTCTCTCTTTCTTCTTTCTTTTACCCAACACAAAATACATGGTATTCCATTCCTTATCACTCATCTGAACAACATCACCTGATCGACAAGTTCCTTTCTTTCTTCGTCCTAAAATCCATTTACATTCGTTGATTCACATCAATTTCTCTTTATTCCCTTTATATAATTCACTAATTAACATTATCATTACATTTAATCTCAACTCATTATTACTTTATTAATTACAGAATCTATATAAACAACCTTCCAGCAATTTATGAATTCTAATATTTGCTTTACCATAGTCATTAGTCAATATATTACTATTATACATATACAAATATCACATGCTTATGAATTTGCCTGCTGGCCCTGCTCAAATTGAAAGACAATACGAAATATAAAGCAAATATGAAACTATGAATTTTATGAACTCTAAAATTGTTGGTAAAAAAAAGCTACAAAGATTGAATGAGAACAAGATTACTATTACAATAGGAGCAAGAAAAATTGAATAACGAGATTAAAATTTAAATCAAATATAAAATTAATAAATTACAGCATCAACAATAACAAGAATAAATCATTAAAATTAAAGGAATTGAAAATTCAAATTACAATTTGCAACATACCGATACAAAAGGGGAGACGAAAACTGAAAATTGAAATTTGAAAGATGACTCCGCTTGCACCAGAAGTCCGAAACCGAAAAGCCGAGACCAGAGAGTCAGAGAATGGCCGCCGACTGTGAGTTTTTGACTTCAAATCTTCAATGGGTTGTGCACTTGTGAGGCTGTGACAGTGTGACGTCGGTAGTTGTAGCTTACCGAAGAATAGTCGACAAAATCCCACTATCCTAGACTCACGATTAGTATTTAACTCCCGTTTGCCGTCTCCCTCTCAAGCGTAGGGACTAGCCAGACACACACGGGAGTAACTGGAGAAGAAACGAATGTGGGCTTCAAAAAATTTTTTTTTTAAGGGAGTCAGCTATTGGGCTAGCCCAGATTCGCCCCTGGGCGCCTGAGGCACAGGCCTCAATGGCCTCAACTGTTGGACCGGCCCTGACAGTTGCCCTCTCATGTGATTAGGGATGGTAAACGAGCTGGACAGTTCATGAGTTTGAATATTCGGTTCGATTCGGCTCATCAAAAGTTTGGGTTCGGCTCGTCAAAGCACAGATTTGGACTTGGACCGAACTGAAAAATTGGGAAATGGACAGTTGGGATTCGGCTCGTAAAGTTCGTGGGTCGGCTCGTGAGCTCGTCAAATTTTAATGCGTTGCAATTTTAAATTTTTTAATTGGAAAACTATTTTCATTTCGACTTTTTCTAATTTTTTCATGTTCACTTTTAATTAATCAATATCGATTTTTAACCAAGATGGACAAATCATACTAATTAATTCAAGTTGCTTACGTAATTATTCAAAAAAGAAAATTACTTAAGTAATTGAACATTTGAAATTTTACCCAAACAAAAAAACCATGCCGAACTGAGCCGTTCGTGGACTACTCGGGTTCAGCTCGTGAGCCGGACAAGCCGAGCCAAACCCGAGCTCAAGAATTGGATCACGAGCTGAGCTTGGTAACGAGCCGAACCCAAGCTCATGTTTGACGAGCCGAGCCGACTCGGCTCATTTGCCATCCCTACATGTGATAATCATATATTAACAATCGATCTCAACTCATAGTGTCATATTAATTGTATTCAATCTCACTCCGTCATGATCACATGAACCATATTTGATCATATCAATCATCTTTGATCGTATTAATCATTGTATGTTGTCAACACCTTCATATCCTTTTTGATATGATCTATCTTCATTGTCCATGGTCGATCTGCAGTATCAAACGAAGACGATCTCTCAGCATAATCATATTGCCTATATACTATTTATAGTATCTCATTATGCTCATATTAACTGTATATGAACTCTACCATCTCATATGTTATCAAATATATTATGTTAACATGGCATGGTAATATTTAAGTGAAAAAAAAGGTTATTTTATTACATTTGTTGAAAAACAAATTATTGGTTTTTGTTTTGAAATACACTTTTTTAATAATTATTAACAAACGTAATGAATTTTTTCATTTTTCATTTTTATTTTTTATTTTGTATTTCTGACTCACCACATCACTGCATCACATGACATCAATAGCCTCCTCTCCAACTTACAAATGAATTGGAAAAATACGTAGATACTAAGATACATAAACAAATTCATATTATAAGTTTCACCAATTTATATGTAAATGTAGGAGGGAAAAATAATAAACACGTCAACAAATCCATACTATGGCACAAACTTCGATTCTTGTCCTTGCTCAAGTTGAGCTATATTTGACAAAGTTGTATTCATATATTCCATAATATTTTTTCAATACAAATTGGGATCATAGAGGTGGAAGATGGTGTTTCGAATCTAACACATTGAGGGATGTTTTACCACTAGATTAAAATCTTTGGACTATATTCTATAATATTTTAAAACAACATAAATGAACGAGGGAAAAGTGGTTTGCATAAATACGTGGGCACAAATTGATCCGAAAATATTTGTAAATAATTATAAACATATACATTTGAAAAATGTTAAATGGGCATATCATAGACGTTACCATAAGAATAGGTATTGTCCCGGGGGGTTAGCCTCAAGGACGGAGCCAGAGATTAATAGTTGAGAGGGCATAAATATCGGCTCTTGTAGGGAAATTTTGTTTAGAGGGGCAGGCCAATAAAAAATATTATTAAGTAGTAATAAATTTAATGTGTATTTGGGTAATCTTTAATTTAAACAGTGAACTATTAGACTTTTTGATGAGTAGTGACGTGTGACACAAAATTAATATTAATGACTTTGATTAAATATTATATACGTGAATAGCTTATTTGACACTCATTTTCTAAAAACTTTGTACCTAACTTATTCTAGTTCTAGATTAAAGGAAAATTGAAACATTTAAGATTCAAAATTCAAAGTGAAGTCATAAATTTATAAAAATATTTAGAGTAGGAGTAAGTAAATAGTCTAAATTAACAAAATATCAATCACCACCAAATAAATTAAACAAAATTTCTTAAATCACATTTGTCATTGCCAAATAATAAGAATTTATTTGAAACTAATAATTCAAAAATTCAAAAAAAAAAAATCCAAAAGTTGAGGGGTCACGTGACCCCTCAAAACCCTTCCTCCCTCCGTCCCTGGTTAGCCTAATGGAAAAAGAGCTCCTTTATCTAGTGATTGGACCCTGGTTCGAAATACCACCCCATCCATGTGATCTCCACTTTGCATTAATATATATATATATATATATATATATATATAAATAATAGGTATTCATGTAATAACCATTAATTAATTTAAGAATGGTGTAACAAGAAAACAAATTAAATTGTCACCAAGCGTGAAGTATATTAGACTTTAAATCATCCATTTTATTATTGTTATAAAATAACAGTGACAAATTGACTCAAACCAAAAAATAAAATAAAATAAAGAATAAAATAAAATATCAAATCGGGGTTAAATGCACAAGTGCCCTACTTTACACATCAAAAAGGAATTTTATTACAGAACTTTTAAAAATTGAAATTTACTGCATTTTAAAAATGTCATAATGTGACATTTTCAAAATATCACAATCATAATGTGACACTTTCAAAATATCATAATTTGATACTTTATAATTTTTATGATACTTTATAACATGCAAAGTATCACAATATGATACCTTTGAGTCACCACCACCATCGTGGCCACCGCTGCCACCACCACCACTGCCATCACCAAATAGTTCAACAGGCACGACGACGGTGGCAGCACAGTGGTGGTGGTGGTGGTGGTGGTGGCAACGAGTGATGGTGTGACAGCAGCGAGTGTGGTTGTGAATCAGAAAATGTCATATCATAACTCATAAAGTAAATGGGCGGTGGAATATGTCCACAAGGGCCTATTTGAACAAAAATAAAATTTGACAAGGGCATACTTGTCTATGATCAAACTTTGATCTTCTTCAAATAGGCAATTGTGGACATGTTCCTCTATCCATGCGTGACTAGTGGAACATTGCCGCACATCGTCATATAATCTCCACAAAATATTTTTCATTTTTTTTTTTTACAAATTATAGTAAATTCCATTTTCATGATGTTATTGTAACGGCGAAAATTTTCTGGTGCGGCCTTCCTTTCTTCTGCCAAAGTTCGGCCACAAAGATAGCCCCCTGAATGCAGGAGGCGAGGGGTCCCACACCGCATGTGAGAGAGGGCAAAAATTGTTAATCTTCGGTCTCCCACACCATAAGAGACCTGATTATAACGGTGTGCATATTTAATCCTACCAAATATGTGGTAATTGTGTCAGAGGACATGGGGCTGAAGGGCCCACCCACACGATCCATGATACTGATCAGTCGGGCAGACCAAAGAGAATCAAAAGGGGAAGTTAGGCCACACACATCTTTTGAAATTTGAATTTTAAGCTTCAAGTTTTACTTATTTTTGTTCACGTGATGTTCCTACAACATGTTTCTCTTGCCAACGCTGGCAGAATTTTATTTTGCCAACAAGAGACAAAACTCCCATCCCTGGTTACTTACATTCGCATTTATGTTTATCTTGGCTTTTTGCAATTTTTTCTTGACAGCAAAAACTTTCAGATGTTCCTAGGTGATAGCACGACCAAAAACTGAATTTTCGCCTACATTTTACTTGGGTGATCACGCATATTTTCTTTTTGTTTTTTATCTGAATGGCGCTTTTGTAAGCCAAATATTTGTGCCTATTTTAATTGGTTTGTGATTTTTTGAGTTCGTTCCTACCTTTTTGGTGTCTTTCTTTTTTTTTTTTAACAAATAACTTTTGAGTTCGTTCCTACCTTTTTGGTGTCTTTCTTTTTTTTTTTTAACAAATAACTTTCGAAGCCCGTTTGCGGTTTGTCACTTTTTAAATCTATTTTTCATTTTTTGTTTTCAAAAGAAGTACAAATGACCAAAAAGTGGCTTAAGTGGTTATGTTATTCGACTGCCCAATTCAAAAAAGATAAGTTTAGTGCTCCACACAAATCCATTTCCACATATATCCACACTCTAATAGAGTGTGAACTAAATTTACTATATTGCCCCCCTAAATATGGGGGAACCCACACTTTCTTAAAGTGTGGATTTGTGGTGGATAAAAATTTGTATGGAAGCATAGCAAAGCCTGTTCAAAAATCATGGAACAACCAAATTTTCTAATTAAAACCTAAACTAAAGTACTACTTTTGTACTTTCCCAAAACAAAGAGAGAGAAAAGTAGTACCATTTTTCTGAAGCAGTAGCACCAAAAGGTATGCCCTAAATTTTATTTAGGCGGGCCCTACTGACCCCACACTGGGCCACGTCAAACCCGGATCTATGCAAGTGGAACTCACTATTCTTCAATAAATGTGCATGTGCGCTAATAATTAATCTATCTGAATTCATATTACCTGCCACTAATAATCCAATGCTCGCATATAAATAACTTAAGTCGCCCACATATGAGCCAATGATTGACACATGCCCCTCCCCCTCCCCCACCATCAGGGGATGGTCAGGTGTCAGTCGTTAGCTCATATGTGAGCAATTTAAATTGTTCATATATGGACATTGGATCTTTTGCGTAGTGCCCCTTATTCTTCACCTCAAAAGCTCACCAAGGGCAAATGTTAGAAGATAAGGTTAAGAAGAACTTGAAGAAAGAATTCCATTACATGCATATAAACCTCCTCGTTCTTCACCTCAAAATCTCATCAAGGGGAAAAGTCAGAAGCGAGAGTTAAGAACTCAAAGAAAGAATTCCATTGCAAGGGGCCTCGATACGAAGGAAATATACATCATACTCGTACATTATACTTTTTACTCAATATGTTATCCTTGGAGGACACACAACTGACACAAGCAAGCAAGGAAACATCCGAATTTCTTGCTCCCTTTTTCTTTTTTTTTTTTTTTTTTTTTTGGCTGAAATACACAATAACAGGCTAATGGCTGGAAAGACAAATCACCTTTTGGGCAAGATGCGAAATGGGCAGACCATCGTTGGACCAGTCAGCTGGCAAAGCTTCACTTGAGTCATCAACCTCCATAATGTTGCCTGTCCCGCTCACAGGGTGGGGTGAAGGGAAAGTGTGCAAAAGAAATCCTCAGTACAGGGGACTCAGGTTTCTTGTCATCAAACTTGTAACCTGCGGATTCAATGGCTTGATCAAATCATGGATTTATTCATAGCGTCAATGATCCAATGCCAACTTAGTTGGCACCATAAGATCGCAACTAGTGTCGGATCGCCGACATGTGTCCACACATCCACCCACCCCCTGTTGGGTGGATTTGACACTCAAAAAGCAAAATTTTGTCGTTCATATAATTTCACACCTTATGGTGCTAACTAGTTGACATTAGATCATTACTAATATTCGTAGATATGACACTGAAAAAGCAAAATTTTGTCATTTCATATAATTCCACATTAAAAATTTGCAATTTTATTGCCAAGCTTCATAATATCAGATTAAGTGGGATGCAGACATTGCAACAACCATGCATATATCATACAAGCAACAAAAAGCTGAGAAACATGTTGAACCTTGTAGTGCTTCCTTAGCAGTAAGAGCGCATTTGGCATCAGAAAACTCAACAAAGCACAAGACCATGGCTTTGTCACCGGTCTGCAGAACAAGAGTTGGGTGAGATATCAATTTAGGGCCTGCTTGACAAAACTTATTCAGAAAATGACATTTTCCATTTTTTCCACCGTCATTCACAACCACTCATTACATTGATTTAGCAACGTCTTTACGTTTTTCTAAACATTTTTTTTTTAACTTCTCAACCACATACTAAAAAATAATTTTTTTTTCAATAATCTCTATCAAACAAACACCTGATAACAATATAACTGAACGAAGACCTCATCAAGAACGGCAATAAAAGTTCAATCAGGTTAGTATTGAAGTACCAAGTGTGTGAGAAATTGTGAAAAAGGAACAAGAAGGAATTGTCATAGCAAAATTGTCCACAAAACTATGTTCCTTTTGAGTATAAATAGAAGGCAGCACATGGAGAATAATCAATTCAATTTTTTACTTTTCCCGCATAATTTCTTCTCACCATTCACCACACATGTCTATCATTCTCGAATCCACTCATGATTAAAATCTGAATATACTGAATCATATCTTACTGATCATGATTCATGCAGTCAAATACACAAACAAAAATATGCCATGATTTGCAATGATTACAAATAGAAAATATATTCCTCTAGAATGTACAACTGCTAGGCTATCCCAACAGAAACTTACATTTGCAAACACAAGAATATTTGTTACATAGTTGAATACTTTACTTCTCCACAATGCAAATTATAAACCATGCATGACCAAGCAAGTGACTAAATGGCTAACTTACCCGTCTAGGCTCCTTATGAACAACTCGGAGTTCTCTAAACCCAATGAATGGGCGAAAAAGATCTGTTTGCTAGTCAAGGAACAAGATTAAGGATCAAAATATAGATACAATCTTTGACAAGAAATGTAATCGTGTTGGCTCAAATAATTATAGAACAACTCTCCTTGTCCTCAAGAGTTAGCTTCCATTGGAGCATTCTTGTGCCAAGAGTGACATCTTAGGGAGACTAGAATTGCATGAAACCCTTAAATACAGCGCAAGGGACCAACAGAAAACCCAATATTCATCACTTGCATGAACATCCTCAACAAGTAACATAAGGAAACATGGAAAGCATTTACTGCAGCCAAATAACAATAGTCTTCGTCTAAAAAAAACTGCAGCCAAATAACAAGGATACGGCCTATTTCTCTTCTTGTACAGTCATTTGGAAGCCCATCAACAAACAGAACGTTTGATTCTCCGGCTGGAGCTTGATTGCTCTCAACCCTTCTCACAGAACTGGGCCTTTCATAAGCAACGTCAGGGATGCCAGGACTAATTTGCGGAGCACCAACTCGTGGATGACCTAGTAAATTTGGATCCTCTAAAGATGGGTAAGGTTTAATGCTTGCTCCAGTCATCGATCCATTACGGCCAGATTCATGACGAACACTAGCCATATCATCTGTGCCATAAGCACCTTGATGCGACGGTAATATCTAAAAACAATGCCAAGATACAAACAGTTCATTGCATGCATAAACTAGCTTGGCAAGGGACTAAATTGAATTTGGGTGTGCCACTTACATCTTTCTGTGTGAAATCTGAAAAACTACCCTGGAGACCATTTGAGCTATATGGATTACGAGTTGATAGTATAGCTTCTGATGATAAGTAGCCAGGAAAGCTTGACGGACGGATGCTTCCTGTAACCATGGAACTAATCTAAACGCCAGTTTGAATGAATTACAAATTAACCCAGAAATTGTAAAAAGATGAAGTGTAGATAATCGAAGCAAGAGATGTGCATATCCCTTATCTTACATTTATTAATATTATTAAATAGGACATTTAGTTTCAGCTAACAAGTATAAAGTCTTTCAAAAATGGCATGGAAACCTACCCCGTTTAAAACATCAGGCACAAAATACTGAAAGTTCCCAAACTCGTGTACTCCTAGGAATGAGAATGAAAATGAGACCAGAGAACATTTTGTTAACAAATCTGCTCATACAAGGTCAGCCATAATAGTAACTATAAGGTCAGTCTTTATGGTATCGATCAATGCTCATCATCTTACAGTATCCACATTCCATTATTCTCCTTTGCATACTGTCTCTTGAACCAATCATCCATTATCATTTACCAAGTTTCATATCAGAACAGCCTAAGAACTTTCCATCTAGCCGTTTTTAGTACCTTGATTACCGTCAGTTCCTAATCCCAATTCCCCTTTCCGGGCACAATTTTGTTCGTATTTTCTCTAACTTGTGTGCCAGCAATGTCTGGAAGAAAGAAAATGTAGGAAACCTATTCTATTGATTTGTTAGAAACAAGGCTTTGTTATTGTTTTCTTGATTACACCAAGTAATCAACCCCCACCCCCACCCAGTGTAGCTCAACATTATAAAATCATTATTTATAAAATAATCTGCTGCAATGTATAAAAGCACCAAGGATTCCAGCTTTAAAAATGTGTACAACAAGAAAATCGTGACTAAATAAGACGATTTAAAACAATGCGTTTTTCTTTTGAAGAACCACATACATCTATGACTTCAATCGAGATCTATTATCTGACAACTTGACAAAAAGCAAACTAGTGAGTATCTCCAACCACAACTACTTGATAAGAACACAAGCAAGTTCACTACAATCTCATGAAAAACAACATTTCAACTTGATTATATGCTTTTGGATCATTGGTAGTAATTAGAAAAAGAAAAACCTCAGATTAGAAGGATGAGAATCCCTTTGAAAGGCAGACTAAAACCCACCTGCCAATCCCCCAGAAAATATGATTCGGCAATGGTACATATATGCCATGCAGAGTTTGTTTGAGCTTTACACAGCGTGCAGTTGAGAATAAGTTTCAGGAAAGTCGGATTGTAGAAATAGCAAGAGCAAACATGCTACCAATATCACAATTCAGTAATAAATACAACCACTGTTCGTTACGTTTTCAATTTTTTCTTTACAAGGAAGATTGATAAGGCAAATATCTCTATTCAAATATGAATTTCCAAATGAGGGATACAATAACCAACCACTTCTATGTTCTAACCCACAGAAGTCCGTCAATAATTTCTAATAGTTTTCTGTGAAAATACTTAAAACAGATGAAAATTTCTAATTGTCAGAGTCATACTATAAATTAAAGAAACAAAAATGTCTGCATCCAATTTCTATTTCGTAAGAGTCAATACTCCACGGAATTCCAAAGCCACTATTCACACCTTAATTGCAGTCTTGCAGTTAGGCACAAGAGTGTGCGTTTTTGTCTATTAGAATTGAGGTGATAAAAATTTAAATGAACAACAAACCTCCGTCAGCAGACGATGGCACAAGAGGAAGAGGATGAGAAGCAGAGCCGACTCCACCGCTGTACCTCCAGTAGGGATCGGCCATTTAAATTTCCGCTTGAAGTAAAAATTTCTGCGTTTTACTGTTTCGATCTTTTATTTATTTTCGAGCTTGACCTAATGACCTCAATTCGCGACAAAGAGTTAGTAGTATAATTTATGTACGATAAATAAACTAGTATACCTTTGCGGTGGATCGAGCGAAAGCGGTGGCGGCAGTGGAGGAGGAGAAGGCGGCAGTGGAGGAGGAGGAGGGAGGTTGAGGGAGGGTGGAAGAGAGGAAGAGGAAGAGAACCAGAGAGGGCAGAGAGCCACGGAGCGAGAGCAAGGCAGACAGGGGAGAGTTTTGAACACGCAATGACTGTCATTCGAGACAATCATCTCCCTTTTTTATTTCACGAAAAACTTGTTTCGCTCATGATAATTAATATAAAATTATAAATAAAAATATTAAATTATATAATTAATGTAATGCATAAGAAATTATATAATTATAAATAATTATTAAAATATATAATATTATATATTATAGTTAATTTAAAAAATATAGAGTAAATTTATAATTATAAATTATAAAAATTTACGTGCATCACATAATTAAGAAGTATATCAAAATATGTAACTTTAATTTTAATTATCGTGTATAATATTGTATAATAATGTTCACTTAATTAATTATAAACGAACCCTTGGAAATATATATATATATATATATATATAAATTTTTAATTATCAAAATATATCCTTCTCGCTAGCATATATCAAATTTATATTGAACACCTTTTTCCTTTTTGAAATAAACATTACGCACTTTAAATATTATGATTTTATGCGTTCTTTTAGTGATTAGCTGTAATTGTTACTTAATTTTAGCTCTATTATATAAGAAGTTTTATACTTAATTTTATATATATTAAATTTGTAGTAATATCGAAAATTTCCCGCATCTATATAATTCACTTGATTTCTTTATATTTAGGTAAACTGTATGTTAACTGTAGAAAGAAAAACTTTTTATTTTTAATTTTATATACTTAGAAAAGGCAAAACGCGTGCAATACAAAATCCAGTTATTGAGCATATCACATTAGCCGTATTAAAAACGAAAAATACCAAGTAATTTTTTTAATTAGAAACCATGTGTCATATTGGTATTGTCAATAGGGCGTCCGCGAAACGTGACACTTCAATTATAATAATATAAAGATTAATAAATTACTATTTTACTTTAAAATAAATAAATTATTCAATATAAATCCAGTTATAATTTTAACCATTCACTATTCATTTTAAAAAGAAAAAAGTAAAAAATACCCACTATTTTTTAACAGACCAATTCACATAACTAAGCAAACTATCAAAACCTACAAATTTATCTTGATAAAATTAAATAAAAAATAAAAAATATTTATTATTTAATATTTTGAATTAGAACTTTAAAAAATGAAGCTATATTTAAAGTCTTTCGAAAATAAATTTTTTCTCATTAAATATTTATTTTAAATATTGTTTTATTTTCAATTATATTTTTAATTACTACTAATCAATGTTGATTTATTTCCAAAACCAATTTTATAATTTTCTTAAAATATTTAATGTCTGTCATGTTGGCATTATTGCCTACTAACGTGGTACTTCACAAATTATAAATATAAAGCTTGGCGATGAGACCTATAGTGTGGCATCGCAGCAATTTGCGAACTTGGTTAAACAATTGACGCATTTTTATCACTAGTCTATTACTCGTGTGATGTACGGAAAAATTTTACTGTCTAAAGAAGTATTTTTCTTAATTATAAAAAATATGAATTAAGATATCAAATATGAAAATTATGAAATAAAAGTAATTCAATCGCATTATTTTATTACAAATTATCACCAAAACCAATTGCTATTCCCCAATGATTGTCTACATAAATATAAGCTCAATTGCTAAGGCTCAATAATTACTCCACCTGAATAAACAAACCTCAATCTTTTATAAGCCAAAATATTCCATCTTTTTTATCAAGTTTTGATGTGGAATTCCTATAGACCACTTAAAAAATAATTAAGAAAAATACAGTTTAAAGAAACAAGAAAAGGAAAAAAGTAAAAATAAAATAATATCGAAATATTATCAATTTTTTTAGTACTTATATATAGACCCTAGTACTAATGCCAAAATCATTGTTACATAAAAGGCACCTAACCGCTCCTCATTTCATTAAACTTTCGATGTGTAATTCTTCTTTCACTTAGAAAGTAAGAAAACAAAAAGAAAAAAAACCAAGAAAAATGAAATTTTTTTTTAAAATCATCAAGAAATTTAAGTCATTGTTAATAAAGATGAGCATGTGCTCATAAATGTATATAATACATTATTTTTTAAAATAAATGCAATATAAATAATAATTTAATTTAATTTTAGAGAAGCAAAAAAATATTTTAAAAAGAAGCAAATTGGTAATTCTTCAACAAAATGTATTAATAATTTAATTTTGATACTATAACTTAAATGTGAAGATAAAATATTTTTTAAGAAAATTTCCACGAACCGCAATTCCAATGTTGTAATAATCATATGATAATTTTTTTTATTCTCCTTTTATCAACTTTCAATGTGGGGACCCTTCTTCCACTTAGAAAGAAAATGAAAAAATGAACAATAATAATAATAATAATAATAATAATAATAATAATAATATAAATAAATAAATAAATAAAATTGAAAATTTTTCAAAAAACTTTTTTATATATTGTATATAGAGACCCAATTATTAAGGTTCAAATCATTGCCACATTAAGGAACTTAACCTCCTTTTATAGATGAGAAATCTCTCATCATTTTATTAACTTTTGATGTGGGATTTTTCTCACACTTAAAAAGAAAGAAAGGAGATAACAATCAAGAAATATGATTTTTAAAAAAAACCCATAAATGGACAAAAACATAAATAAAAAGATAAATAAAATAATAAAATTATATTGAAATATTTTTACAAAAGTTTTTAATGCTTCTATATATATGCTGGATTGTTAAGACCCAAATCATCCCATTTGGAAAGAAATGGTAAAAAAAAGATAAATAAATATAGAAATAAAATAATATTGAAATATATTTTAGAAAAACGTTTTAATACTTGTATGTATGAGCCCGATTGCTCAGGCCCAAATCATTGCCATATCATAGAATTTAACCTCTTTTTATAGATAAGAAATCCTATATCATTTCGTAAATTTTTGATGTGGCATTCTTCTCCACTTAAAAAAAAAAAAAGGAAATGATAAAGAAAGAGAAAAAAAAAAGAAAAGAAAAAAATCATAAATAAATTCAAGTCATTGTTAGTAAAGAAGAGTATGTGCTCATAAATGTATATAATATATTATGTTTTTAAATAAATGCAATATAAATAATAATTTAATTTTAGAGAAGCAAAAAAAATATTTTAAAAAGAAGCAAGTTGGAATTTTCCAACAAAATGTATCAATAATTTAATTTTGATACTATAACTTAAATGTGAAGATAAAATATTTTTTAAAAAAATTTCCACAAACCATAATTCCAATGTTCTAATAATAATATGATAAATTTTTTTATTCTCATTTTATCAACTTTCGATGTAGAGACTCTTCCCCCACTCAGAAAGAAAATGGAGAAACAAACAATAAAATAATAATAATAAATAAAATAAAATTGAAAATTTTTCAAAAATTTTTTTAATACATTGTATATATAGACCCAATTATTAAGACCCAAATCATTGCCATATTAAGGAACTCAACCTCCTTTTATAGATAGGAAGTCCCTCATCATTTTATTAACTTTTGATGTGAGATTTTTCTCCCACTAAAAAAGAAAGAAATGAGGAAAAAAATCAAGAAATACGATTTTTTTTTAAAAACCCATAAATGGAAAAAAAAATAAAAATAAAAAGATAAATGAAAATAAAATAATAAAATTGTATTGAAATATTTTTGCAAAACTTGTTAATACTTCTATATATAGGCCCGATTATTAAGACCCAAATCATCCCATTTAGAAAGAAATGGTAAAGAAAAGAAAAATAAATATAGAAATAAAATAATATTGAAATATATTTTAGAAAAACCTTTTAATACTTGCATGTATGAACCCGATTGCTCAGGCCCAAATCATTGCCGTATTAAAGAATTTAACCTCCTTTTATAAATAAGAAATCCTACATCATTTCATAAATTTTCGATGTGAGATTCTTCTCCACTTAAAAAGAAATAAAAAGATAAAGAAAGAGAAAACGAAAAGAAAAGGCCCAACAAAGAAAAAATGGAAAAAAAAATAATTAATGCACGTGACCAGGGAATCAATTAATGCGCGTGGCCAGCAACGCTGCCTGCCTTAATGGCAGCGTTGTGACCAAGGGGGCAATTGGCCTCCTTGGTCAAAAATGCTACACGGCAACTATAAATGTAGCAGTGTAGCCACTAAATATAAAAAATAAAAAAAAAAGGAAAAAGAGGCTTAAAGAGGGCATTGAGACTTGGGAAGAGGAGTTTTAGGTGGGAAAATCACCTCTGGATTTATATAGTAATAGAGTGCACTACTAGGACTTTTGTGCTAAAAAAGACAATTACAATTTATAATCATAAATCCACCATAATTGATTACAAAACTTTTATACATGTATAAAATGACCCAAAAATATTATAAAAGGGTTTGTGTTAATATTAACTAGTGTTACACACGTGTGATGTATGGAGAATGACAAAAAAAAGGTAATAACAAATGATATTATTAGAAAGAAAGGGAAAAAAAGAATAGATAAAGCGTGCATAACATATTGAGGTTATGAACTTCGAATAATTACAATTTATGAATTGCAAAACGACTATGGTAATTACAAATTTCGGAATACCTCTTCCAATACAACATTCGTTGTTGAGTTAGTTGGTTTGCCTTCTTCATCACAAAATAAGAATTTTACAACCACCCTAACTCATGACTTTAGAAATTGCAATATTCAACTAACAATGACTTAAAATCGATCTTTGCAAGGAAAGACCCACATTGGAAAAAGAATGCCCTTGCCCTTTATTGGTAGTCATAGCTTATGAAATGATTAATGGAAATTGCCTTCCACTGAATTTGAAAGGTAGCCTCAGATATGATGGAGTTAGAAACATCCTAGGACCGAAAACCTTGTCTCTTACATGACTTCTAAATAGAATTTTTGCATCCACCACATGGTTTTTCAGTTTTGTAATGATTAATCTTGTTCCATTAGATAACCCAACTGTAAGATCAGCTTTTCTCAACAACATTAATGACACGCCGACCGGCCTTCAACTTCAGTTTATGATTGGGGATACTAGAATACCGTATGCTATTCCAAAACTCAGTAGAATAAATATCACCCAATAGATCAACATTTTCCGTCTGACCCTGCAACTTACGTCCAAACTAAAATACGTTTTTTCATTCAGAATTATTGTTGGAGACCATGTAATCATTGATAGATTAAACAAAATCAAGCGTCGATGCTAACACTGCTCTCTTGCAAAAAAAGACATATGGTCAAGATCATCAACATTTGACCAAACTAAATTGTCTGGAGGCCTTATTAAGATATGTCGCATGACCATTGTTTTGTCCACCCTTTGTACCATCTCCAATGCTAATTATCTAGTCTGAAAGAACCTTCAATTCATCAATATTCTCATCAATCGTCATTCATGTTTTGAGGCCCCATATTCGTGTCAATCTCAATTAGTTGGAACACCCGTGCGTTGCACGAGGGCTAATTATATGAATTGAATTTTTCTAGTAATTTGAGTGCAAACATTAACATCACAATATTTAAGATAAGAATGTTCCTTTTTTTGAAAAATTTAACAGAATTTTGCTTGTAATTGGGGTAAATCCAACCTATTAAAGTTAATTACAATATCGTAACAACCAACACATACACAAAGATACAAAAAAACTCTATGAAAAACAAAGTCTGATATCGAGTAATAACAACATTTGAGAATTATCAACGAAATTACATTGGAGAACATTACCTAGCATAATAAAGCATTCATAAATACATAAGCATTAAAAACATAAAGATAATTTTACACAGTCTTTTCACCATGACTTCCTTGTTACGCGACGCATAAGGTATCAATGTGTGATATGTGCCCTCGGTAACCTAGAATAGAACAGACAAGCAGAAATATCATCAATATTGAAAAGCACAAAACCAATCCACAGTTCTCAAAAGCCAACTAACTATATAGTCATTCGTACCAACATAGAAAAAAGATGAGATACTTTGCAGCGGAAATAGCAATCCATAGTATACCACAGACACCCAATTCATCTACAAGACTACAACGGCTCAAACAAGAACAAATATCACATGAGTATTCCAAGCCTTTAATATTTTGCAGTGCAAATAGAAAAATATGAGCTACAATGTATATCATAATATTCCAGTTCAATGAATATGTCAATGTGAGATTGAATCAAAAGGTAACCAATCCTACATCTATATATATGATATTTATCCTTTATACAATCAGATATAACACTGATAAGTGAATATAAATTTTGAAAAATACAAACAACATACCTCAAATGATTCATGTGCATAACACTATAGGTTGTTGAAAATTTCATTGGACACGATGTTTGCAATTGTGTTAGTGTGGCATCCACTTTCGTCACAAATGATGAACTTCAAGCCCTTCGTATTCATCATCCTCGAAACAACGACATACAGCTAACCATGGGTGAAGACTGGTCACCCCAACATTGTTGAGCATTTGTCTATGACTCTTATTGATGGTCATCGCATAATAAACCATCAAGAGAAATTGTTTCCCTTCAAAAGAAAATGGCAATCGTTTATCGGATGGAGTTATACTCAATCTAGGAATTAGAAAATCCTTTCCAATATTTATCCCAGATAGAATCTTCGCCTCTAACATGATTTCCAAGCCGCACGACTATAAGATGGGTATCATTGCATAAACCAGCTGAGTGATCTATATTACGCATCAACATAATTGGGACACTGACCTTCAACTTTAAAACCTGACTGGACACTCCAGAATACGAAATCCCATTCAAGAACTCCGGGGTGTATAGCTCGCTAACCAAATCACCTTCCTCGCCATACGTCTTGCACGTGGAATCAAAATTGTAGTATGTTCTTAATTCTAAACAATTTATGTTAACCATATAATCGTTCACCATTCCAACATTTTCGAGTGTATGAGCAAGTAGAGGCCATCCATTCAAGTAAGAATAAGAAGTCCCCTTGGTCAAAAAATTGGGATAAGTGTTGTCCACTATAGCTTTCATCGAATCAGAGGAATTACGCACCAAAAGATCCTCGTGTATCTCAACAGGGGCCTCACCATCATTTGGCCTACCAATCTGTCCATCCCAATGTTTAAGATTCATTCTAAAAACTTTCTCAATTTATCAGCCTGTTCATCTCCAAGGAGATTACTGAGCCTCATATTTCTTGCCAAGTCTTAATACCCTACAATGGTCCCGCAAAGAAAAGAAATTGAAAGATGCATTCACAATTGTAGGGCGTGTTGCCGTGGGTATAACTAGAAGTATCTACCTAAAGTCCCACCAAATGTAATAGTTTTCCCACCAAATAGTAAACCAGCAATCCCTCGGGTTCCTGAACTGGCAAGATCCCACATTGTGCGATCCAATGCTTCAAAACAATGCTTATGTGTCATAGGAGCTTCGTCCCAGAGTATCAGGCTAGTCCTCTCAATAAACTCGGCCAAGTGACTTCCCTATTTGATGCTAGAAGTTGAATTTTCACCAACATTTAATTGAATAGAAAATCGTGAATTGGCGATTCTACCACTTGGTAGAAGGAGTGAAGTTATTGCACTCTATGCCACATTAAACACTATCTCTCCTTGAGACTTGACTGCAACTGAAAGCGTCCTCCACAAAAAGGTTTTTCTCGTACCACCATATCCATATAAAAAGAATACCCAGCAATGATCACCATGAACCGCATTCATCACAGTGTTGTAAACTCCTCTTTGTTCATAAGTCAGGTTGGATAGCAACCTTGCATGTTCCTCATCCAATTCATCATTATTGTCGTCCAATTCATTGTATATCAACATGTTGTCTGGGGCAAAGAAATACGAACCATTAGGAAAAGACATGGAATCATAGTCTCGAAGACATTTCCCCCATTGGCACAACAACTTCTCAATTTCAACCAACGCATAGTTCCTGATTTGATCATTAGTCAGCTGTAAATCTATAATGCATATCCCACAATTAGTTAATACTTGAAAAATTACAGACGAAGAATCAAGCATCCAAATAACGGGAACATGATTACCTGGGTTGCGAAGAACATTACGATGCTTGTATTCTATATCTTTTGATAAATATTACTAGCACTTATCCCACAATGTCTCAGGTCTGTCCAAGCAGTCAAATACAAGTAGGGTGACAAGCAAATTTCTCAACAATATTTCAAAAGCCCAATGACTTGCATCGATAATGCCATCGATGTACTCTTTGTCATCGTCTAAGAGACCTCAAGCATGTCAAGCTTCCTTGAAAGTATTATATACTGTCCCATCAATTATTCTTATATCTTCATAAGATTTTGGACGACGCACATAATTTAGCAACATGTGCAGATAGTGCCTCGAAAAAATTAGTCAAAAGCGTAAGGTAAAACAAAAGTTTCAAAAATATTAACAATGCGTTGTATCGAAAGAAGCAGCACCGATAAACGAATGATATAACACGAAAGGCATCATGGGAAATGGAAAATCATGTTTCTAAAATTGAGACTGAAGTAAAAAAAAAATATCATTTTCCAGTGCCTTACCGAGCACTGGGTATGAAAGGGAAAAAAGAGCAGTGTGATTATAGAGATTTCTTCTTTGCAGATGGGTTTCAGAGGTTAAGAATGATATTTTATACTCCGTCCATCCCATATATGTAATCCACTTTTCTTTTTTGAATTGTCTCATATATGTACTCCAATTTCTATATCTAATAGTGTTTTTATATTCATTTACAATTATATCCTACATATATCATTGAAAATACAACTATATTTATGACTTCTATTCATTTAAATAAGGGTATTAAAGCAAATTTATTTATAAATTTACTTTTCCAATACCATTCTTAATTTTTGTGTAAAAATCAAAATGGATTATATATATGGAACGGAGGAAGTGTATTTTATACAATCTATAACAACAAAAAACTTGGCTTTTATTCCCTACAAGTAAGGGTCGGGTACATAAACCATACAAGAAATCACATCGGATCGCAAGTATGAATTTTCCTACGCTATTCATTCCTATCCAAAGATAGCTACTCATCTATCTGCCTAACATACATGTCCTTATGAATTGCTTACATCCACATTATCAACTGTCTTCCTCAACTGTCTTTCTCTGCCTTTCCTAACATTTCCAACCCTAATTCTCTCACTCTTCTTAACAGGTGTACTCTCAAGTTTTTGCAGTATGTGCTCAAAGCATTTTAGTTGAATCTCTCATATTTTATCCTCAGTGGGGGGCCACTCGTACTCTACCATATATCTCTTCATTTTCTACAATCTATATATTAATTAAAAAAATTAACATGTTAGACTCCTGGTTATGAAAAAGGATATAGATATAGATTATTAATAATAAATTAATTAAAGAGCAAAAAATCTGGGAAATAAAAAATTAGAAAAATTTATTAAAGAAATTCTGAAAACTAATTCAGAGTCAAACAGAAAAATAATATTTTTTTTGCCAATCCTACACGGAGATTTTCTAATTTTTTTAAACTAGATTTAAGAACATAACATATATTAGTGAAGCGAATGTATTGAAAAATGCTCTATTAAAAGGTAATTAATATTACAAATTAAGAATAATCTTCCTATATCTCTAAACTGCATATAGTATAAATGATTAACAACTACAAAAAAAAAATTAGTTGCAAAAGAGTAATGGATTTGATTAACAATAGTTTTTGTTAAAACTTCAGTAACTTGCGTCTCAATTTTAAATTGTCTAACTAATAGTTCAAAAAAAATGATTAAAAATTTTTAAAAAATACCTGCGAGAGAAAAACATTGTTGATTAACAAAAGATTTAGTTAAAAATTGAGTAACCTATGTTTCAATGTTAGTCAGTCTATGTGGTCATTTCAAAAAAATAAAATATAAATATTGGTAGAGATCACGACAAAGTTTCAAGGGTTCGAATAGATAGCGTTAATAGCGTGTTGGCTGAGGTAGCATACACAAGTAAAAAGAAATGTTAATTAAAAATTAAAAATGTACAAACTTCAAGTAATTAATTAAAAATGTACAAACTTCGAATAATTTTGAGGATTAAAATTATAGAAGTAAACTTCAAATAAACTTCAAATAATTTTGAGGATTTAAAAAAAGACTTTGATAAGGATTACAAATTGGAGACGTGTGTTGACATATAGATTAAAAAAATAAAAAATAAAAACTTTTTAATTGATTTTGGAAAGGATTGATATTAGAAACATATTAAATGATAGAAGTAAAAAGATTTAAAAATTAAAATTTGAAATTTGAAATTTTTTAAAAAGTTCTATACAATATAATGGCTACCATGATTATCTTAAATTATTTTCAATTACTAATTTTTTTAAAAGTATGTTAAATGCCTATCTTAAAATTTGTTACGTATAATAATAATAATGGTTATTTATGGATAATGATAAAATAAGATAATCAAAATTGTAATTGATGTGCTATGAGGGAGAAAAACCTCCAATAAAAATCAAATTCAAAATCACTGAAATAGTGAGCGGCGAAATTCCCTCCAAAAATGGTTTCTGTTTATTAATATATAGATTACTAATTTTTTTAAAAGTATTTCAAATGCCTATCTTAAAATTTGTTACGTATAATAATAATAATAATAATAATAATAATAATAATAATAATAATAATAATAATAATAATGGTTATTTATGGATAATGATAAAATAAGATAATCAAAATTGTAATTGATGTGCTATGAGGGAGAAAAACCTTCAATAAAAATCAAATTCAAAATCCGTCAAATAGTGAGCAGCAAAATTCCCTCCAAAAATAGTTTCTGTTTATTAATATATAGATACTTTGCAATTTCTCCATAAATACAACGAATTGACAGTAACATGTACAATGTCATGCCTACTGCCCTTTGGAATGACAAGTAGAATTTTTCTAAAATTCCCACCAAGCACAACTGTCTTGCCCCCAAATGGTTGTTCCAAACTCTTTGGATTATTGAATCTCAATATGTCCCTCATGGTCTTATTCAATGATTCAAAGTAAATATCTATTCATCATTGGTGCTCTGTCCCTATTAAACTAAAAATTTATGGACAATTAATACTAATATTAAATTTTAATGGTTATTGAAAATTAAAACGACTTGAAATTTATTTAATTAAAATGACATTAATTCGGTAAATTTAAATGTAGGTCAAAATAAAAATATTTTAAAAGCTAAAGTTCAAATTATACAATTTAAGAAAGAATTGGGACTATTGTGAACATATTTAAAATTTTTGTATTAAGTTGTTATTTTTAGATCAAGCATGTGCATGACACATGGATATTTGATAATTAAAATGGATTATCAACTAACACAAGTCTTTGTTTTGCAAAAAAACTTAAAAATAGGTTATGATTTACCAAAATTCTTAAATAGTTCCTCATTTTACAAAATCAGGTCTTGATTGCTCCAATTAGCCAATATTAATTGGGGCTTGTTCTTTGGAAGAACTTTTTGGAAAAAGTAGATCTCCTGGAAAAATGTGTTAGATGTGTTGTTGAAAAATTGAGAAAAATATATTAAAAATATAAAATAATTATATGAATGGTTGAAAATTGTGAGAGAGAAAAAAGTTTATGAAAAAATATAGTGGAAATAACAAGTCCTTAGATAGTAAAAGATCACGGATTCTTTTTTGACATTACAATGACAGTGTCTGGGAAAAGAATTAAACCCTCAACCAAGGGTGTCGGAAATCCACTTAGAGTATCTCCAACATTCTCTTTACATTTAAAGCGTATCTTTTGTGTTTTAGAGAACATCGCAAAATTTGGGGACTGCATATTCTAGACACTACTCCAACAATCTCTTTATTTTACTTCTTTCAATAAATATTTATCATTTTTATATTTTTCTAACTTTTTTTTGCATTTAATTATAAAGAGCAATGTTCTCAAAAGAGCTCCTAAGCAGCACTTAGGCCAAACCGCTTTTGCCAAAAACCATTAACATTGAGCATTGACCAAAACAAGGCACTTAAATGAGCTTAAGCTTGCCTTTTCCTCTTCTTCTTCTCTTTTTTCCTTCTCTCTCTTTCTTTTTCTTTTTCTATTTTTTTCTTTCTTACATCATACATTGCTCACAAAATGTGTTGATATGGCACTTGTCCCCACGGTTCAAAAATTGTTTTGAAAGAAAAATTGATCTTTTCCTTAAATTACAAATTACAAATTTAGGGATATTGTCTATTATTGTGTACTACAAATTAATTTATGCCCCATAGTACAAAATTCCTGACTCCACCGTTGAGAACTGTATATTCGAAAAAAAATGATACACTTGACAGGAAAAATATTAAAGTAATACACTAGTGAATGTTGTCACAATTTGATGATTTCATCATGTATTTGCGATATTTATTCTACAGTTACGCAAGAATACAAAGTAATCGTGGTAAGTGAACAAAGATCATAAAATAAAATAAAATACACTAAACGAAATCTTATGAAGTTGTGGGAATGATGATCCATGAATCCATAGCATGAAAGTTGAAACTTTTGATCAACTTTGTGAGCAAAAGCCCGTCACAAATTGCATGAACAAATGACGTGAAATGCATCAAATTTGAAGTTTTGGATATCTATTATGGATGACGCTTTTTTTTCCCCCCAACACACAAATTATATCAAATCCATATTCAAGTCAATAATATAAACTCGATGAAACTCTTCAGAAGTGAGACATATAGCCGTTTTGCCGATGGAAAAATCATAACCGCACTACTATTACAACTCCAATTATAAGTACAACTACTATTGAGGTAACTACAAAAGGTGCCTCCCAATTATGAATGAATATTTTCGCTTTTTAATCTAAAACATAAATAAAATCTCGCCCTCGATATATGAATATAAAAAAAATTATTAAAATCTGATATGAATAGTAACTATGAAAGTGGCCTTATTAAAATCTTGCCCTTCAAGTTTAGAGATATGTAGAGTAACTACAAAACAGCCTTTATATTATAGTAGTTAACCATGATATTATTTATTTTATATGTGCTTCATATGCATTGTTTTAATTATTTAATTTTTTCTAGATTCGTTAGAAATGTAAAATAAACAATAAATTGAGAAAATGCTTAAGTTTTACCTAATCGCACTTAAGTTTATAAAGTTTGAAGTTTGGCGTTAACACTTTGTCATACTTTCTGATTTCTAGAACGCTAAATAAAGAATGGGTCTTAGAGAACCAAACTAACTTTCTAAATAAAAAAAATTTAATATAGAGAGTTTACTAGAATAAGATTTTAGTACTTAAGTTTTTAAATTAGAGAGCATCTCATATTTAAAACGTTTATTGGATATGTTCTGAAAAGATAAAAGATTACGAATTCTATCAAATATTAATACTTTCTCATCCTATTAAGATAGAAATTGTTTGTCTTTCATATAGATTAAGAAAGTGTAATTAATATTGTTGGAAAAAATATATATTTCTAAAATATGCCCTTATACTAAAAATAATAATTTACTTTCATTAATAACAATAACAATGTATATGAAATGGGGATATATTCGGAAATGAAATTCAAAGTAACCTATATCTTAATCTTATCTTAATTTTAATATATTATATTATATTATATTATATTATATTATATTATATTATATTATATTATTTTAATAATAAGAGAAGTGCCACATTGGAAAAGTACCTATGTGGCAATGTCATATTTGACATTAGTTTTACGTATTGATTATTTTTCTTATTTAATTTATACTACTTTCTTTATTTGATTTTGTTTTTCTTATTTTAGTTTTTAATATATTTTTTATTTTTTATGCGTATTCCAATTTTCTTTCCCAATATTATATTCCAATTTTTGAATTAATTTATAAAATTTTTAATTCTTTTATATTTAGTGTTGCATGCATTAATATAAAAATGATAATAAATAAAAGTTACAACTTACAATATCTATAAAATTAAATTTGAAAGTGAGGATTATCATTTTCTATTTATTTTAATTTTTGGATATTGCATTTTAATTATTTTATATACATTTTAATTTTAGAAGTAATTATGTAGTTGGAGTATCAACTTAACATAGTGTGACGTTGACAGAAATAATCTATTTTATAAAAAAAAATATTTTCACATATTTAAAAAATTAAATAAAAAATCCTCTTTTTTTTATAGTTGCCACATTAAGAGAATGAAATCAGTTAACCGTATTTTTTTTTTCAATTAGAGCTGAATGTGATATAAAATTAATTTAATATTAATAATTCAATTCGAGCTAAATGTGATATAAAATAATGCAATACTCATAAAATTTATATATGTATGTGTAGGCTAATCATAAGATGATTGTTAATTGTATTTAAAATATGTTTAAACAGTTATGTATGACTCACAAAATATGTTATTTAAGTCAATTTTTTAAAATAAGTATATTATCTAAATTTTCTATCCAAATATTATATTCTTAACTAAAACCATCAATTACAATAATTAATACGATTTTTTTACAAAGTAATAATTCGCACTAAAATTTGTAAATCATTATCGAAATCTGTAATATTACATATGTTTCGTTATTTTTGTTATATACTCATAATAATTTATTATCTTATTTTATAGTATTATTTTATATAAATACATTATTTTATTCGTCCCATACAATACACAGGGTAATACTGATTTTTGTAAGATTGAAACAAATAAGTTTATAATTGTGAGAGGGATGGATTGATGAAATGAAAATTCAGAAAATGAAGGTAAGTAATTGCTGAAATTGGAGAAGGGAGATTAAATGAAGGACAAACAAGGTGTCAAGGCTTCAATGGGTAAACGATAGCGAGGACAGCGAAAAGTGAAAGGCGCACAGAAATAATGAGTGGTGATGCCTTAATATGCTCTTCAAGATTTGACATCTGTCCATTTCTTGTCTCACTTTCTGCATTTAATAACAACAATTAATTAATCCATTAAAAATGCACCTACTGTTTCTCCATTCATATTAATTACTTATCGTAGTAGAAAGCCAAAAATTATCATGTGGTACCCCATTTTCTTGTTTTCTTGTTTTTAAATGATTCTTCTCTCTGTTTTTGCTGATTTTAAAGAAAAAGTGGAATACTGGAAGTTGGGTTTCTTCTAAACCTTTCTCTTGAATAGTATTTTCTATTTACTATAAAAAATAATCGATTATTTCAATTATTTTTTTGGATGTATATTTAAGCAAGTTAACAAGTGATTATTGGTGAGATGCAAGATTTCAGGAAGAGGTTGACTTGGGTTTACCTCAGCTCCAGGGTACTCAGGTTTTATGTGAAAAAACAACTTCTTATCTTTCTTTCAGATTTTTCTCGTGATTCTTGAAACTTTGCCCATCTTTTGCTTTCCTAGGTTTCTTTCACATGAACCCTCTGTCTTTCTTCTCCCTTTTCTTCTGTCTGTTGTTAAGGATAAAGGGTTGATTAATTGATCTTAATTTCATTATATGCTTGTGTAATTTGATTGGATTTGCGGGATTCTAGTACTTTTATTCATGTTTGTTATGTTTGATGGTGAAATTTGTTAGAAATGGTAGTTGTTGTTTCATGTTTGGTCAACAGATCTGAATTCTCTTCACTTTTAACCCTCTTTTGGTTGAATTTGATGCCCTATTCAACGATTTCTTGATTTAGCTACACATCCTGTGGGGAATGGAATACAGTTTCTTGAAACCAGCTATATTTCTTTTGAGATTTTCATGTATATCAGAGGGAGGAGATGAATTAATTTAACAATGACACGCAGTGTGAGTTTGAAGAAGGGGCAGGAGGGTGACTATTTTCAAAGTAATTTAGATGGAGGATATGTATTTGGCGGTTTCGGTGCCACTTGAATCACGCAAGTTGACTTCTTGTAATCCAAGTATAAGAGATTTTGTCAATGTTGGTAGCTTAGAGTTGAAAACTAACACAACTAGTCTATTCATGGATTCCTCAACAAAAACCTCGATGTCTGATTCTGATGGTCATATTGAGGATTGCATGGCATTGGTGGGACCCGATGAGGATGGGTTATCGTCAATAGAGGGGGACCTCGTTCTTGATCGCTCATGTTCTCTGTCAGCCATGAGTGATGTTAGTAGTTTATGTGGTGAAGACTTCTTAAATTTCGACCCAAATTTTGTGGAAGTCGATAAGGGCACTGGTGATTTTGAACTTATAGCAAAGACAACAGATTTGGGAGAATCAATCATAGGAGAGATTGTTGGTGATTCTTTAACAACGGAGGGTCCAGAAGGTTCGGGTTCAAAATCAACGGTTGTTATTCAGTTGGATGGGACCTCAAGTGACAGAGTGAGACGAAGTGCTTTTCAGGTGGATTATGTGCCACTTTGGGGATTCACATCTATGTGTGGGAGGAGACCAGAAATGGAAGATGCAGTTGCGACTGTGCCTAGGTTTCTTAAGGTACCTCTCGAGGTGCTAATTGATAATTGCGTGCTTGATGGAGAGACGCAACGTTTGAGTCATTTGACCACACATTTCTTCGGGGTCTATGATGGCCATGGAGGCTCTCAGGTCTCGCTCTCTCTCTTCCCTTTTCTACTTTGTGCTTGAGAAGTGATTTTTTGTAGATAAAAAGTCAGAAAAAGTTACCAACAAACATGAAAAGTAACTTTTCTTTTTCCCCTTAAACATGAATAACTTTTAAGCTAAATTTAAGTTTGATCATACACACATTATTATCACTTTCATGCTCTCTTATGTGTATAGTGCATAACGAACAGTGATTTGAGATGTGTGGTTAAGACTGAACTTTAACTTTGATTTAGTAGCAAGAGTTTAACTTTTTACTAAAAGTTAATTTAGGTAGAAAAAAATTAGAACGAATGCAGGCTGAAATCTTATATCCAAACTTTAATACCATCAAGAAACCCACAAAGGCACATAATTAATAGAGTTCATTACTTCATTCCTCAGTGTAAGCGTTTAGTGTATCTAATTTCCAGGTTGCAAACTACTGTCGGGAGAGATTACATATGGCTTTGGCAGAGGAATTGGAACCTATTATGGCTGATCTGAACTATGAAAGTAGCAAAGGTAGTTGCCAAGAGCAGTGGAGAAGAGCATTCACCAAGTGTTTTCTCAAGGTTGACGATGAAATTGCAGGGAAAGCAAGTGCCGAACCATTAGCGCCGGAAACAGTTGGTTCAACTGCTGTTGTCGCTATAGTTTGTTCATCGCATATTATAGTAGCTAACTGCGGTGATTCAAGAGCAGTCTTATGCCGTAAGAAAGACCCCATGGCATTATCTGTGGATCATAAAGTAAGCACAAACAATGCAACATTAGTTTAGAGGATTTTAATGGATTATCTAGGAATAGTTTACAAAGGTTTTTAATGGATTTTCATCTAAAAGAGGAGAGAGAATGAGTAGAGTTGAGTGGTGGAGATTTGTGGATGTGATGAGATATGTTGATGTGATTAATTTAGATTAAAGAAAGAATGGATAAAAAAGTGGTAAAAAGTTTTAAAATAGGTTGGCTAACACCCTTAAATTAAAGCAAAGGATTCTATAATTCTGCTTTTAATATGTTATTATTTGGAGCTAATTTCCGTTTGTTTTCTCTATTTAGCCTAATCGGGAAGATGAATATGCAAGAATTGAAGCAGCCGGAGGAAAAGTGATACAGTGGAATGGGCATCGTGTTTTTGGTGTCCTTGCAATGTCGAGATCAATTGGTACTAATTTTTGGTCTCCATCTTAACCCTATCTTGTTCTATCTGTTTCAAGTTAGTTCATAAAACCTTGCCCGCAGACGACCGGCTTCTTTTGAGGAATTTTTTTTCTCTCTCTTTTTCATGTAGTCATAGAATTCATTATTGAGTGAATAATTGCGGTTTTCATTGCTTTCTATTGTCATAATGTAAACTTATGGCTTGTTGGATGTGAGGACCTCGAGATGTGTGGATAAAAACGAATAGTAATTTGAGTGTATGGTATTTACTGAAATTTGACTTTGACTAACGACGAGAAGTTAATTTTTTGGTAGAAAATAAGAATGATCACATGCTCACTTTGTATAATCTTTTGTTGGTTGTTGCAGGGGACAGATACTTGAAACCTTGGATCATTCCAGATCCGGAGGTCACATTTATCCCCCGTACAAGGGACGATGACTGCCTCATTCTGGCCAGCGATGGGTTATGGGATGTCATGACGAACGAGGAGGTCTGTGATATAGCTCGTAAAAGGATACTCATCTGGCATAAAAATAACGGCGTCACTCTCCCCGTAGAAAGGGGTGAAGGAATCGATCCCGCATCTCAAGCAGCAGCCGAGTATCTGTCAAATCGCGCTCTTCAAAAGGGCAGCAAAGACAACATTTCGGTCGTGGTGGTTGATCTGAAATCCCAAAGAAAGGTTAAGACCAAAAGCTAACATAATTGTTTTTCTCGTTTGACTGTTTTACTTGTAGAATGTAATCTTAATTCTGTTCAACATGGTTTAGCCCTTTAGTTTTCGACGGGGCCTGTTATGTCATTTGGCATGGACAAGCCAAATTCTACTAATATGTATATCTTTGGCTATTTTGAAGTAGGGTAGGAGCCCTTGTGAAGCTCTATGGACTTGAAAGTAGGGCATTATAATTAATTGAATTGGTCATTGTACCTCCGAGTTTAAGGCTCCGTGGGGTCTATCACTCTGTGTTCTTTGAACTATTTGTTGCTATATTGGAATCTCTCTCTCTCTCTCTCTCTGCCCCCCCGGGCAAAAAGCAGCATCGACTATCTAATGAACTGATGAACAATGCATTTAATAGAAGTGACCAAGAACTTTTATCAAATAATGAATAGCATGCAATGATAGGCGGCCAAGAATTCAGTTCGACCTATACATACATGGTGACAGAATTTACGAGTATCATTTCTTCCGGAAGAGGAAATGTGCAACCCTCCATTCTTCTCCATTGTTGTACCCAAAAAGTTCAGCAACTGCAATGAAAAATGTTCTCCAATAGACAGTCCACTTCACTGCCGAATCCTTGCCATAAGTCGATACCATTATTGGCTTAACTGAGCTCAAGTTCCTGTCCATTCTTTTGAGCCACTCCTCACTGCAAGCACAAGTTATATCGGCTTACGATTCCATTCTCATTCCACTGAAATGTCAAACCAAAATTTTTCCTACTTAATATTTGGACAAGTGTTGTCAATAACTACGCAAAATCCATCTTAATTACCTTGTACGCGAGTAATGCTTTCCATTTATAAGCCAGTGATCAGCTATGGAGACATCATCCTGCATATTAAGAATCATCAAGAACCAGAAGTAGCTCATCATACTCGCCCCCAAAGTTCCAGTCATAACGATAATATATCACCATGTGAATTAGAGTCCCAAATGCTACAAGGATCTCTGGAACTCATTGCACTTTTTGTGTTTTAGTGGGGTCATTGTCCCTTCAAGAAAATACCAGTGTAAAAAAAAATTCCTCGAGTGTATTGTTGAATTGTTGGACGCAAAAAAAATATTCTTTTATTAGAATATGAACTTGTACAAACGTTGTTGATACACACCAAATAACTTTTCTTACTCACACACTCTTACTATACTTCACTTACTCACTCACTCTTACTAGACTTCTCTTACTCACTCTCTTACTCACATATTCTACCTCACACATCTACAATACACAACATACATATTTATAGACCCCATTAGAACATTCTAGTATGACGGTGGGAAAGTTCTAGTATGGAGGTGGTGGAAGGTTCTAGAGCGGATGCAATTCATGTCACTTCTAGATTCTTCCAAAGAGCTTGATTATTGGCAATGCTCCACATAATTCTAGAATCTTCTTTTCAAGTCGGTGGTGATTTTTCAATTCTCCTCTTCAGCCGACTTCCTTGAGTTAAACTTTCTTTATTTATCATTCCAAAACTGTCTTGAACTCTCCTCAAATTTTGGAGCACTCAGTCCTTTTGTCGGCCGCGTCGGCTACTGTTCTTGATATTGATATGCTTCAATTGATCGCTCCTTTAAGAACTTTTCTCTAACAAAGTGGTAATGTACTTCAACGTGCCGTCCTTGCATGGCACATCGATTCTCTGCTATGCGAATAGCGATTAATTATCACAATATAGTTGCATAGCTTGTTGGTTGGTGTAGATCCGTCGAATTGCATTAGCCACGTACTCTCTTGGTGCCATTCTTCTTTGCTCTATACTCGCCTCTGTTGTGACAAGGACACGATGGGTTGCCTTTTTGCTACACCATGATCTTTGCAGGTTCAAGATTGAACACATACCTGTAGCGATCGACCTTCTTGTATCTCGACATCCGGCATAGTCCGCATCACGGTAGCCAACAATCTTGCAATCTTTGGTTTTCTTATAAAAGAGACCATAGTCGATAGTTCCTTTTACATACACGGTATGCGTTGCACTACTTCAGGTGTGGCTTCCTTAGCTTTTCCATAAAGCGGCTTTGCAATTCCCACCGCATATGCGTTTTCCAGGTCGGTGTCAGGTAGATTAGGCTTCCAAACGCGTGCCTATACATGGTTGGGTTCTCCAATTCCTTACATTCTCGAGCACATAGCTTAGAGTTCACTTCTATTGGGGTCGATATAGGCTTGCAATCGCCCATCCTAAACTCTGCGACAAATCTAGGCATACTTTTGGCGGCAAATAAAAACCCCATTTGTTTGTTCTTTCCATTTCGAGCCCCGTGAAAGTGTTTTAACTCTCCAAGATCTTTCATTTGAAATCTTATTGAAAGATTCCTCCTAGTCGTTGGATCTCTTTTTAAATCGTCTCCAGGTGATGATGAGATCATCCACATATACTAGCACTATTGCTAGTTTCCCATCTCGTATCTTGGCCGAAGAGACTTGAATCTGGCGGTGCAAGAGTATTCACATTGAACTAGGAATTACGCTATCTTACCGTACCATGCTCGTGGTGCTGCTTCAACCGTATAGAGCTTTCTTTAATCTGCCGGATGTGGTTTGGATTCTCTTTATCTTCATGTCCCTTAGGTTGTTCCATATATATCGCTTGATCGAGTTCACCATGCGAGAAAGGCATTTTCCGTCCATCGCCACATTTTCCATGATTTGCTAGCGGCGGTAATCAACACTCTACTTGTAGTAATCTTGGCTCTTTGGGCTAAATGTCTCATCATAGTCCGACCCATATTGTTCTTGAGAATCTCGAGCCACCAGCAGCTTTGCACCTTTCGGTGATCCGTCAGTCGTCTTTTACTTTGTACACCCACTTGCATGAGATTGGCTTTATTCCATCGAGGTTTGGGTACCAAGTCCCCACGTCTCATTTTGCCTCAGGCCATCATCTCTTAGTCCATTGCTTTTCTCCATTCATTGTCTTTGGATTGCCTCTTCAAATGTCTCTGGCTCTTTAATTTCTTCCTCGTCGCCGCATTAGCATACTTGGGATTTGGTCTTCTTTGTCTTGTGGATCTTCTTACCCAGTGGTTGAGAACTTTGTTGTGCCTCATTCTCCTCTTGTTAGCTCGGTCTATCCATCTCTGGTGTTCTTTGATACACACCGGTTGCCAAGGACTCTGCTATCCTTGGAGTATCTTCTTCAACAATAGGTTCTTGCACTTCTTCAATCTCTTCTTGATCTCTTGTGTCTGAAACTTTCTCTTCACTTTCTTGAAGTTTATGCTCAATCTCTTTTGAGTTTGGTAATTCCACACCCTCTGCGGTGTCCACCAAGAAGATGCTTCATCGAATATCACATTACGTGGCGTGTAACATTTATCCGTAGTTGGATCACAACATCTCCATCCCTTTCTTTGGCTATCATATCCCACGAATATACACCTAATCGCCTTTTTATCGAACTTGCTCCTCAAGTGATTAGGCCACGAACACATAGAGACACAACCAAAGACTTTAAAGTGGCTAACCGTGGGTTTAGTTTTCCTGACTTCTCGAAGGGTGACCACGAATCCTAGCTTTGGTGAGGAAGCCTATTTATCACATGTCTTTGTCTTCATACACTCCGCCCAAAAATCTGGTGGCACATTCTTTGAGTGAAGCATGCTTCGCACGTCTCTGCAAGGTGTCGGTTCTTCCTTTCGCCAATTCATTTTGTTGTGGCGTGTTTGGACATGTCAATTGATGGTGCACCTTATGTTCTTTCGGATATTGGGAGAATTCTCTTGAAATATACTCTCCCCCATTATCGCAAGCGCATACATCGAATCCTTTGTCCAACTTCTCCTCAAACGTTTTCTTTAAATTCTCTAAACTTTGTAAATACCTCGACTTTTCTTTCATAAAGAAAAACCCAAGCGTACCTTGAGAAGTCGTCAATGAATGTCACCATGTAGCGCATTCCTTGAATTGATGGATTTGTGACCCGGTCCAAACACGCCCAAGTGTATCATCTCCAATGGATGCTTGGCTCTATAATATGACTCTTCATATGGGAGTTGATGTGCTTTGCCATATTGACGGCTGACATATCGTGGTCATCTCTAATCTCAAGTTGAGGAGGCCTTTGAGCATCGACTTCTTCATCATCACCTTCAACTTGTGATAGCTTACATGTCCTAGTCTTGCATGCCATAAATCACCGTCTCGTTCTTTCGAGTCTTATCTAAATGTAAGCGGTCGGTGACATTACGTAGATAGACTCTAATCTCGACCCTCCATGGCGTTCAGGGATCTTAATATTTCGATACACCTTTACATCTTGCGGTCCAAACAATACATAGTTACACGAAGATGTTAGTCGCCCACCAGATAGCGGTTTTTTCTTCATTCGGCACATGATAAACGCCTTGAGTCAGATGCTTGACTAGGACTTAATCGTGGTGTGATGACAGTTTGCCAATATGAGCTATTGGCAATCTTGAGTTATTAGCTTGATCTGCCAGTTCTGCCACCCGTGTATTACAGTCGTGTTCTGTAGCTTCTCCTTATACTTTGTCATATGATTGGAACAACCTTTGAATCGACAATCAATCATTTTCATAGTTTATTCTTCCAGGGGATGACCCTTGCTAGAAACATTTCTCCTTCCGAGCACGATATAAGTTCTTCCTTATGAGCCTCTTCAATTATTGCGATGGATGCCTCAAGATCCCATGCTTCTTCACTATTGTATTTTTCCTTCTCTTTCGATGTCATAACATTTCCTTCTCGACGTTTTCTTAAACCAACAATCTCTAGCATAATGACCTCGTTTTCCACATATACACGGGCCATTTTTATATCCCTTAGACAAATCTCCTTTCTTCTCATGATTTTGTTGGGCTCCTTTGTTTTAGATCCTCTTTCATCTCTCCCTTTAAATTTATTTTTTATTAATTTCTTGTTTATCTTGTTGGCACATGTTCCCTTTTTTTCTTGTGGCTAAATAATTGCCTCTTCTTCTTTCTTTAATGAGACCCCTAGCATTTGCTTGATCAGCAGCTTCTTGGTCGGCCAACAAATTTTCAAGATTGACCCGGTGAAGGTTGTTACCGCCAACCTTGTATTGCGTGATAAAGCCTCTAAACTCGGGTCTCAATCCATGTATAATTATTCTTCTCATTTTAGAATCGAGACTTTACTAGTATCATCTAATTGAGATTTCACGACAGAGAGACTTTACCTTGTTGAAGTATTGATTTATCGTCATCTCCCCTTGAGTGAGTGATAGTAATCGTTCTCAGAAGTTGCAACTTGAATTCATTCTTCTTTGAAAATAATGCAGCAGGTGTCCCATGCTTTCTTAGGTGTGTCTGCATCTCTCACGTGCTCCAACAATTCTTCGTCAATTGTTGTTTTGAGTGCAAACAAGGCCTTTCACCCCTTTAATTTTCCATTTTCTCAAAGCTGGCATCTTAGGTGGCGTCACCTCATCTTCACCAACTACATCCCATAGATCGTGACCTTGGAGATATGATTCCATGCACGTCTTCCATGTGGTGTAGTTTTGATTAATTGAGTTTCTTCATTCCACCTACCTCACAGCTTGTAGGTCAGTCATCGTGACTTAGATAACCTCCACGTTACCAAGTAAGCTATAATAGCTTCACAACCTCAATGTGTGCACGACCTTCTTGAAACTCAAAATAATCTCCCCTTAAACGCCTCGCTTTGGAAACACTAGGCCCTCGCAGGAACCAAGCTCGATACCACTTGTTGAATTGTTGGACGCAAAAAAAATATTCTTTTATTAGAATATGAACTTGTACAAACGTTGTTGATACACACCAAATAACTTCTCTTACTCACACACTCTTACTATACTTCACTTACTCACTCACTCTTACTAGACTTCTCTTACTCACTCTCTTACTCACATATTCTACCTCACACATCTACAATACACAACATACATATTTATAGACCCCATTAGAACATTCTAGTATGACGGTGGGAAAGTTCTAGTATGGAGGTGGTGGAAGGTTCTAGAGCGGATGCAATTCATGTCACTTCTAGATTCTTCCAAAGAGCTTGATTATTGGCAATGCTCCACATAATTCTAGAATCTTCTTTTCAAGTCGGTGGTGATTTTTCATGTATTTATTGGGCGAAGCTAGGAGCTTAGAATCCACTGTCCCAACAGTTAATTTTATTAGGTCACGTTATAAAAATTTGTATCTTTTGTACACTTTCCTTTTATTTTTTTAAAAAGTGGGGTGGTCCAGTTTGTTCTCTCGTTCTTTTTTAACTGAAACGGATGTGGTTTAATTTGCCTACATCTTATGATGTGCAGTATAATTCTAGATTGCATAATGCATTAGAAATGTTTTTCAGCCATCCTAAAGACTCACCTGAAAATAAAGGAGTAAGTTTGCAGATGGCATCGTGCCCCCATCGAAGAAGTACCGAGTGATCCAATCGTCTTCATTGACATCCTTAAAAATATATAATATATAAAACAGAAAATTGTTGAGATGGTTCTTTAATCCCACTCTGTTTAAATCTAAATGACAACAATTCAGTAGCTAATTTTTGCAGGAACCAAAATTTTCTGTGTCCTTCGACTTTCGCGTCTCAAGTGATGGAAATGAAAAATAATCAAGACAAATTGAGAAAATCAAGCTATTTAATCTGGTTTTTTTTATAGTTTCATAAAAGAACAAAAACATACAAAGTGAGGATCAGAGTCTGATATAACTCATACGCCTAAAAACTAACACAAGAGAACAACCAATAAGCCTTTGCCACATCAGCCCACTTCTTAGGAAAGCAAAACTGTAAACTAAACTGATTATCTAAAATAGCTTAAGGAGAAACTAAAAAAAATAGAGGAAACTGTACATCCCCCCTCAAGTTGGAGCGCGATGAAAATCCATCAAGCCCAACTTGGTGAGTAAAAAGGAGAATTGAGGACTGGCCATTGACTTTGTGAAGAGATCTGCATGTTGATGACGTGACGAAACATGTTGAGGATTGATGAGTCCTTCTTTGTATTTATTCCTCACAATGTGACAATCAATTTCTAAGTGCTTTGTGCGTTCATGGAATACAGGGTTGGCAATGATATGCAAAGCTGCTTTGTTATCACACCATAAAGGGATTGACAAAGATAAAGGAATCTGCAGATCAGAAAGGACATAAGTGATCCATTGCAATTCACAAGCCATAGTAGCAAGACTCCTATATTCAGCTTCCGCTGAGGAACGTGACACTGTGCTTTGCTTCTTCGTTTTCCATGAAATCAATGCGCCTCCCATGTAAATGCAGTAGCCTGTGATTGATTTGCGTGTGTCAACACATGATGCCCAATCAGCATCACAATATCCTTCAAGGTGAAAGCTGCTGTTTGATGGATAAAATAATCCCTTAGACGGGCAGCCCTTCAAATATTTCAACACATGAATGACTGCATCCCAATGACTCTTGCAAGGTTTGTTAACATATTGACTTAACTGTTGAATTGAGAAAGTGAGATCTGGCCTTGTTATGTTGAGATAGAGGAGCCTTCCAATAAGCCTCATGTATCTATCAGCATCTGGTAAAGGGTCCCCTCCATCTTGGCTCAATTTAATTCCTGCTGGTAATGGTGTAGACACGGATTTTGCCCCTATGAGTCCAACATCTTGCAAGATATCATGTACATACTTCCGTTGGTTCAAATATGTTCCTTCATGGCTTCTTGCTATTTCGATTCCCAAGAAATATCTCGCGGGCCCCAAGTCTTTTATGGTAAATAGTTTATGCAAGTAATCCTTCACCTCCTTTATTAGCTTGCTATTTGTCCCAGTTACTAAAACATCATCAACGTATATGAGAAGAGCCAAGAAATGATCAGCACCTGATTTTATAAACAAGCAGTGATCATGAGATGATTGTTTAAAACCATAAGCTTGAAGTTTTCCACACAACTCATTGTTCCATTGGCGAGATGCTTGTTTTAAGCCATAGAGACTTCTCTTAAGTTTACATACCTAACCAGGTTGTGCCTTAGCATAGCCTTCAGGTGGAAGCATATAAACATCCTCTTCAATAAACCAATGCAAGAAAGCATTATTTTTTTTGATAAGAAACAAATTATATTATTGCCAACAAGAGTAATAAGTTACATATCAAGTGGATAAGCCATCCACCAAACCTACATCCAAAAAGATCGTGATAAAAGCTAGGTATTGCGCCTAACATCTACATCTAACATCTAAAACATTAAAAGGTATCCAAAAAACTGTGAGGGTCAAGTCGAAACAAGTAATTCTCCAAGATGTCAAACATTTCGGCCGCTCTTGCCCATAAACCTATGAAGAAAATAATGCTGTCCCAAATATCTTCCAGTGATCTTTGAAGGTTATCAAAGAGTCTACGATTTCTCTCGGTCCAAATCCCCCAAACTGCTGCCATCACTATCATCCTCCATAACTCCTTTGTTTGCCTACCTCTCTCCCCACACCGCCATTTTATGAGGATGAACTCTGCCCAACTCCGCGGCAAAGGCCCTATCTCTCCAAACAAACTCAAGATTTTGTTCCATATTCCTCTAGCAAACTCACAATGTATCAAAATATGGTCAATAGTTTCACTTGCCTTTCTACACATGATGCAAATAGAGGGAGAAATGCACAAAGAGGGTCTTTTAGATTGCAACAA
Source organism: Jasminum sambac (assembly GCA_018223645.1). Lineage (NCBI taxonomy): Eukaryota > Viridiplantae > Streptophyta > Magnoliopsida > Lamiales > Oleaceae > Jasminum > Jasminum sambac. The sequence continues at coordinate 46,751,135 of CP073640.1, forward strand.
GTCACAAGTGTTAACCTTCCCCAAAGAAGCCAACCATGCAAACACTTTAATTTTTGAAGGCACACCACCCTTCCAGATGAAACTAAATTGTGGGAAGTAAGACTCGGGAGGGGGCTGAAGCATGGCATTGAAAAATGATTTACATGAGAAATTATCCGAATGGTGACATGTCCAAACCCTTTTATCCGGGACGAGTGGGTCAATAATTACAGATTCAAGCTGTCGCAAAAGTAATGTGAAATCCTCACAATCTCTCTCGGTAAAATTTCTCGAGAATTCAAGGTTCCAAGTGGGTTGTGAATGGGATGGGAGGGATACAATGTCAGAAATGACCGAGCATTTATTGTTAGATATTCTAAATAAACGGGGAAAGGATTCTTTGAGAGTTTGATGTCCAATCCACTGATCATGCCAAAATCTGATTCTATCTCCTTTACCGACAACCAATTTTGTGTTTTGTACAAAAATATCCCCTACTCTTGCAATAGATCGCCAAGGTGCCCGAAGAGTTGAGCTACTTGCATTACCTGCGTCCCATCCGTTGGAGTGAAGGCCATATCTACTAAGAATGATGGAATGCCAGAGTGAATCCGACTCAATAGGAAATCGCCACAACCATTTGCCTAGCAAAGCCAAATTTTTCCTCTTCAAATTCCTGATTCCTAACCCCCCATGAGTTTTTGGTTTCGTAACAACATCCCACCTAACTAAGTGGTCACTAAAACCATCACCTATCCCTTCCCAAAAAAAGTCCCTCATCATTTTTTCAATAACCCTCACCACCTTTATGGGCATTTGGAAAACGGACATGAAGTACGTAGGAATACTACCCAACACTTTGCTGCAAAGGACTAGTCTTCCACCTCTAGAAAGACACCCTTTATGCCATCCTTGAAGTTTCCTAGCTATCCTCTCAATCACTGGGTCCCAAAAAGAGATCGCCCTTGGATTCCCTCCTAACGGTAGTCCAAGGTAAGTCAACGGCCAATTACCCTTTACACAACCTAGTCTTTTTGCAATGCAGTCCATTCTCTCCTCTTCCAAATTCATCCCAACCACAATACTCTTTACCATGTTCAACTTTAATCCTGATGTGACCGAAAAGAGATCCAAAATTCCCAAAAGATTGTTAATGTTTTTATCGTTGTTCTCCAGAAAGAAGATGCTATCGTCAGCAAATTGAAGATGGGAAATCCTAACTCTATCTCTGCCTATCTTAAATCCTCCAATAATCTCTCTGTCACACGCCTTGTTCACCAACCTACTCAAAACATCACTAACAAGAATGAATAAGAACGGTGACAGCGGATCTCCTTGCCTCAATCCTCTTGAGGCACTAAATTTACCTCTTGACTTGCCATTTATCATCACCGAAAAATTTACCGACGACAAGCATCCCCTGATCCACCTCCTCCATCTTTCTCCAAACCCCTTTTTATAAAGCACAAAATCTAAAAAATCCCAGTTGACATGATCGTAGGCTTTTTCATAGTCAATCTTAAAGACCACCCCTTCTTTCTTTTTCACTCTATACTCCTCAACCACCTCATTTGCAATTAAAACCAGTTCCAAGATTTGACGACCCTTAACAAGCGCGCATTGGGTCACATCAATCATTTCTTTCAACACAGCTCTCAACCTTAGAGATAGGACTTTCGCAATAACTTTATACAAGGAAGACACTAGGCTTATTGGACGGAAGTCCTTTATGGATACCGAATCCCCTTTCTTTGGTATGAGACAGATAAGTGTTTCATTGACCCTTGCATTGACAATGCCATTGTTGTGAAACTCCTCGAACACCTTCATCAAATCCTGTTTAATAACTTCCCATCCATCTTGCAGAGCGGCCATAGAAAACCCATCCGGTCCTGGTGCTTTATTGGGATCACAATCAAACAGAGCTATCCTGACCTCTTCTTCTGTAAATGGTTCTTCTAACTTCAACTTCCCATCCCTATCTATACCTGCCCAATCCAACCCCTCGATGCCAAAATTAATATTGTCCTCCTTCTTAAAGAGATTCTAAAAAAAACCCAATGATTTCTTCCTCAATTTCCTCTTCTGTGTGCAAAATCACCCCATTCCTGTTTTCTAATTTGTTGATCAAGTTATTCACCTTCCGGCCACTTGCTATCCTATGAAACATCTTGGTGTTATTATCCCATTCCTTAACTCCCCCAATTTTCACCTTTTGATTCCAAGATGTTTCTTCTCTTAAAATCAATTCTTCCAATTTACTCCTCAAAATTCTTCTCTCAATTCTCTCCCCGTCCTCCAGATTTTGGAGAGTTTCCTTCTTGTCAAGATCCCCAATTCTATTTATGATTGCTTTTTTCTCCAGTCTAACATCTCCGAACTCATCTTTATTCCACTTCTTTAACTTTTCCTTCAAAATTCTTAACTTTCCCATGAAACTATAACCTGGCCACCTCTCATTAGCACACTCTTCCCACCAATGCTTCCACTTGTTTTTGAAATCCTTGTGCCTAAGCCACATATTTTTGAAGCGGAATGGCATTGGTCCTCATTTAAAACGGTTTGTATCAAGAACAATGGGACAATGATCTGATGTAATCCTCACAAGTGCCTCTTGCCTTATTTCCTCAAACATTCCTTCCCAACCATCGGTGAAGAGAAATCTATCAATCCTAGAGCAAACCAATCTCTGTCTCATGTTGTACCATGTAAACTCCTGAGTTAAAAGTGGAGGATCCCTTAAATCTATTTCTGTAATGAAACCATCAAATTTACCCATACTATTTGTAACTCTGCTTCCATTTAACTTTTCTAATGGGTATCTCACCACATTAAAATCCCCTCCAATACACCATCTATCTCCACACAACCCATGTAACCCTGCCAATTCCTCCCAGAAATCATTCCTATCTCTAGCATTACATGGCCCGTAAATGCCTGAGAACCACCATCCGTCTCTTCCCTCCACCGGTTCTAAGAAAATTGTAGTTGAGAAATTTCCAAGAATTACTTCTCTGCCTCTAAGAACCCTCGTGTCCCACATGATTAATATACCCCCAGATTTTCCAACCGATGGTAAAAAAGCCCATTCTTTGAACCTAGATCCCCACACACTTCCAATCAATTTCTTGTCAATTTTTTCCTTTTTTGTCTCTTGTATAGTCACCACATCCGGTCTTTCCTTACAAAGCAACTCCTTCACCAATCTCCTTTTTTCCCTACCCCCTAGTCCTCTCACATTCCAGCTAATGATCTTCATAGAAACCTTGTATGTCCCTTACTGCTTTCCGCTCTCAAACTTCCTTTTTCATAGTTTATACTACTCTCCAGGTTTTTTAATTCCCTAGCCCATTTGTTAGCACTTTTCTTTGAAGAAACTGAATTATTCCTCTTCTGGCAATTTTTAGAATTGATTTGTAAAGGTGTAAGAGCTAAATTCAGTTGGTTAAGGATTGGTGCTAACCTATCAATTCCAGCCCCCTCCAAATCATTTGTGTCCGCTATTGGATCAACCATCTTTCTATGCTTTGAAGTAAAAGAAATTGGCATTTCCTTCGAGTCGGATTCACATATGCATTTCCCACATCTATCAACTAGAAGGGCATTACTTTCAACGGATGATGCGTTATCAATTAGCCCACCCAATTCGCAAACACCATTAACACTATTACAAGAGTGTGGCATATTTTTTGAAAACATCAAACATGATTGGGTAGGAACCATATTACTAGATTTTGCAGTCCAGTGAAAGCTATCAAATTGCTGTGAAGAGTCATTCTGTGATTTTGGATTGATATATGAATGTGGCTGGTGGCAAACAAACTTCCCTCTGTGTATAGTTTCATCTGAGATTTGTGCCTCTTTAAGTGTTATCGCCAGTTGGTTCGTTGGTTTCGATTTACCTTGATCCTTGTGCTCTTTATCATCCCTTTTTGTCTCTCTGAATAGCCCTCGTAAGTCTTCCATCACTTCACTGTCTGACTCCGCCTCACTTTCAGTAGTATATTCTTCCTCTTCACTCTGCTCAGCCTCGGTTATCTCCATCCTATCATGCCATTGCTTTTCCATCATTCTTTCGTCGTCTACAGGCTGCTCCTCGTCTATTCCATTGCCGGCATCATAATCAACATCAAGTTCTTCAATTATCACTCCCCCTTGCTTGTTTTCCCTCGGTTCTCTCGATATCTTCAGCCTCCATCTGCGCGAGATCTGTATCATCAAATAGAAGCACTGACTTCCTTCATGCACTATGTCGAGTTCCAAATCCAGAACTCCCACTGTCGAAGATTTCTCCATTAACAAACAGTTTATGGCCTTTCATGCGTATCGATGTTAAGAAATCTGTTGTAATTGGCCTGCGAATATAGTCCAGGCTTTGTTTGGTTATTGGATATGAAGAAAAAAGCCCATCGACTTTAAGAGGCCCAAAGTCGAAACCCTGTAGTGCTATATTGAGCTTGTCTGGCGATGAACAGTAATTGGGCTTTAAGTGCTTCTTGCTGTAATAAACCCTATCTGTGAGAGCCCACTTTGTTTGGCCCAATTGACTTGAAACCCCTCTCTCCGTGGATATTTTAACCTTTTCTTTGGCTGAATCTTGCATATGAAGCTTCTCGATCTGTGGTTGACTCCCAGATGATGGAAAATCCGGCTGCAAGTTGTCCTCGATTCTGCGGAAGATCGCCTGGAGATTAATCACTGCAGATGTTTTTGAATTTCCCTCTTGTATCGAGGCCTGTTTATCTTTCTTCTTATTTACAGCTGTCACCTCCCATTCCACGTCATCATCTTCCTCGTGTGATGTCTCCACAGTAAACCCTTCCTTTGCAATCTTTTCCTGTTCCTTTTCTTTGCGTGTGAAGTCTTCTGTTCTCAATAGATTTCCATAACTCCCATGGAAACGATAACGTCTGTCATTCAGTTTGAATAGCTTCAATGTTATCTTCAACCCTTGATAGAGCATAGGTATTGTTTCTGGAATGAAACACTGTTTATCCCATCTCATCCTAAGTCTGGCATGTTTCAGAAATTTGAAGTTGACTGTATCTTTATCCACATCTACTAGACCTCCACAGCAAGAACCAATTTTTCTGAACACGTCCATATTCCAAATATTTAATGGCAAGCCCTCCACTCCAATCCAATTCCATCGGCAATCCACTTTGATTTCCTCACTTTGTTTTTTCCAGCTCCAAGGGACGAAGTGTACTGTTGTGGCTCCTGGAATTTTTACCCTTCCTAGGTTACTCAGTTTACTCTCCTCTGCTTTACTGTGACACCATATCAATGCTCGATCATCATGCATTGGTCTGAGATCATATTGCTTCTTCATCCAGTTATTCAGACCATACTGGATGGCCTCCCATGGAATGTGGCTGCTCTCCCTAAACATCATTACTGCCTGTGTCAGCCCATGTTCTTTGTTTTTCACTTTATCCGTGCTCTTAACTACCTTAACCCATGATTCTTTCCTGACATAATTCGGCTGTTGAAATTCTATTTGTTCTTTTGTAGCGGGTCCCTGTGTTCTTGTTGTTGTACCAACAGGATGTATGTTCAACTTTTCCGGCTTTTTTCTCCCCAGGATAAATTCTAAACACTCTTCCAATCCTCTCCATCCCCTGTAGCTTTCCTCTGAAGGTACTATTATATTGTGTACCATGTTATTTCTTAATGTTGAAATCTTCATGAACTCCCCTCTTACATTCTGAAAACATTCTATCCATACAGTCATTGTATTATTTCTGAAGCGTGTTTTCATGTTTGTGCTTCACCCATTCTTGCATACCCTTCCTACCGAATCCGCTAACCAGAAGGCTGCATCCGCTGTGACTGAAATTTCAAAGTTTCTTGATCTTGTTTTCTCTGCTATTCGTATTGAGCCTCCATCTTTTATCAGCCTTACTGTAAATTCCTTGTATCTAGTCCTAAAACTCGAGAAATTTCTTGCATTATGACCACAACCAGTGGGGTTATGGGGTATTTTCCCGCTGTGGCTAGAGAGGTTTTGCATAGAGAGAGAATTTTTTATATTACATCCATTCATAAATCAGCTCCATTTATCAAGGCTCGTTGTATGTGTCACAATATTACAATGCAAGAAAGCATTATTAATGTCTAGTTGATGTAATTCCCAACAATAAGAAGTAGCAACTGCAATGAAAATCCTTACAGTCACCAGCTAAGCAACTGGAGAAAAACTTTCTGTAAAATCTACCCCATAAACTTGATCATAGCCCTTGGCAACTAATCGCGCCTTTAACCTTTCTACTGTGCCATCTGGGTGGAGCTTAACCTTAAATACCCACCTAGATCCAATTGCTCTTTTACCAAGAGGTAAATCAGTCAACTCCTAGGTTTCATTCATCTCTAATGCAGCTAATTCATCTTGCATTGGTTTAACCCAATCTGAACTTTTACTTGCTTCTAAATAGGACCTAGGTTCCCAAACCTGTGATACATTTGCTAGAAAGGACACATATGCACTAGTGAAGTGTGGAGAAGTGAAGTAGGGAACAGTTGGAGGTGAGCAATCTGAGCTATGTGTCATGGTAGGTGGATCAGTAGCCGAAGCAGCTGATGAGTGTTGGAAGGTAAAGTAGTGACAAAATCCTGCATCCAGAGTGGTATAGATCTGACTCGAGAGCTTTTTCTAAGGTCAGCTATTTGTTGAGGGTTGTTATCATATCCATCAGTTTCAAAGAAGGACTAGGAGATGATGTAGGAGTAATGGATGTATCTGTATTGTTAGGAATAAAATTATTTGCCACTAAGGGTGAAACATTGGAAGGAGAGTTATGATTTTGAGGTGTGTTTGCTGTGGTATCTATGGTTTGATTTCGATCACCGGTTAGATCATTGTCAACAGTGGGAATAGGTAAGGGTGAGCTTTCAGGTTGTGTAGTATGTTTTTGATAAGGAAAATCATCCTCGAAGAAATGAACATCTCTAGAGACCAAAATTTGATGACTCTCAATGTCATAGAGCTTGAAACCTTTCTACCCCGGACTGTACCCTATAAATATACATTTATATGCTCTCTTGTCAAATTTTCCTTTGTGGGGTGTGACATTTGAGGCATAACAAAGACATCAAAATGGTTTAAGCATAGCGTAAGTGGGTTTGTAGCCATGGATGATCTCAAAAGGGGTTTTCCAATTCAAGACAGAATTGGGTAGCCTGTTAATGATGACGGTTGCCATTAAAATGGAAAAAGTCCAAAATTTAATTGGAAGATTAGCATGAAACATCAAGGATCTAGCAACCTCTAGTAGATGTTTGTGTTTTCTTTCAACTACCCCATTTTGTTGGGGTGAATGAACACATGATCTTTGGTAAAGAATCCCAAATTTATGAAAGAGTGATTGACATTCTCTATTAAGAAATTCTGTCCCATTATCACTCCTAATACATTTTACCCTTTTCTGAAATTGAGTATTCACCAATATAAAAAAACCTTCAAGGATTTTGGTAACCTCACTTTTGTGTCCCATGAGAAAAGTCCATGTACAACGACTATAGTCATCTACAATAGTAAGCATGTAAGGGGTTCTAGAAAATGAGTGTTGTTTATAGGGCCCCCAAACATCCACATGAGCAAGCTCAAAAACATCTGTAGTTCGAATAGAACTCAAGGGAAAAGGCATTATTTGTTGTTTACCTTTATGGTAGGCTTCACATTTTTGAAGAGATATAAGATCAGATGTACTAAATGAATCTTTAACAAAATCTAAATGCTGTAATATTGAAGTTGAGGCATGGCCAAGCCTATAATGCCAATGAGTCAAGGAATTATTACAAGCAAGATTAGCAGATTTCAAGTCATTACATGGAATAGTGGTTGAATTGAATACATCTGAAAGTAAGGGCTTGAAGTTATTGGTTTGAAAACTGCACTCATTGATGATGTAAAGTCTTCCCAGTAACTTTCCCACTTCCAAAAGTTCGTCAGTCTGTAGGTCCTGCAGTAGGCAACATGTAGGGTAGAATGTGAATTTTATGTGAGCAGTAGCTGCAAGTTTTCCTACTGACAACAGATTGTATTTGAAGCTTGGAATACAAAGTGTATCTAGAAGATGAATTCTGGGATTCAAGACAACATTTCCAATGTGGGTGACAGGTTTTATCATGCCATCAGGGAGATAAACTGGTGTATATGACTGTGTTTGTTTAGGAGATTTTAAAAGACTTAGACTAGTACACATATGGCTACTAGCCCCCGTGTCTAAGATCCAGGATCCTATGTCCATTTTATCAGTCACAGCAAGAGCAAGATTGGGATAAGAAGGCTGATAGTTACCTGCAAAGCCATCGAAATATGGAAAGTTAGCCATTCCTCCACTAGGCTGTGTCTTGCCTCCCATGTATTTCTTGATCTCCCATTGAATTATATTAGATATGTCCATGTTTTCTATCTCAGTTCTGTCCTCTAATCCTGTTGAATTCTCCTCTAGATTGAGTGGATTGTCTGCCATATTGGCTACAACTCTATTCTGCCCCGTTTGTCCCTTTTGCTCCTTCAGTTTCATATACCAATCGGGGTAGCCATGTATTTTGAAGCAATTGTCTTTAGTGTGACCTGTTATGTTGCAATGGTTGCAATACAAGTTAGCCTTATCTTCATAGCTTTGTCTTCCATTTCCTCTACCATACCCTCTGTAATGGCCCGCCCGAATTCGTCCCGGAACCGTATGTGAATACGTATATGATTCCGTATATGTACCGTATATGAGATGAAATGACATGACGATGTTTCGGTATGACGTTCATGTATATGATATGTTCACGATATGTGTTGACGTATAGGATATGTCCCGGAATACGAAACGGCCGTCGAAAAGATGAAAATGGGAAAATTCTGCATAACAGGGGTTCTGACCGTAAATGTCGAGTTCTGACGTAAATGTCGATTACTGGCCGTAAGGTTCAAAGGTTACGGCCGTAAATGGTAAACAATGGAAAATGTCCAAAAGTTCGAGAGCAAATTACGGCCGTAGTATGGTTACGAGATCTGGCCGATATTATTGTGTTCTGTTAAGGAATGGAAGTTCTGGTAGTAAGTCAAGAAGATGAAATCTGAGGATTTTCAGAGAGTTTATTACGGCCGTATGATGAGAGGATCTGACGTATTGATCGAATTCTGGCTGTAAGGATATCGGGTTCTGGCCAGTAAGTCATGGAGTTCTGACGTAAATGTGGAAGTTACGGCCGTAATTCTAAGTCGGCAGAATGGCTATTTTAGATGATTCTTGTCATTTCTTGGGCACTATTCATCCAAGCTCGGTTCTAACACTCCCAAAACCCTTCCAAGACCCTCATGAACCCATGGAATCATCTCCCACTCCATATATGACCTATGTAATGCTTGTGTAATCTATGATTACAAGAAGAAAGGAAAGAAGAGAAAGAAGAAGAAAAGGAAGAGAAGGAAGAAGAGGAGGAAGAAGATGGTCTCCATGCTTATTTGAACCCCATCTATGGTGGGTAATGGTTGCTTTACATGCTTTATGACGTATTTGCATGATTTATACATGAATTAAACAAGATATGACATGAATATGATGATTTGGGAACTTAGAGGCATGCTAGGATCTCTTGGCCTTGTGTTATGTGGTTGACATGATATGTTGATGATGTGTACATGATTGTGTGACGTATATGATCCTCCATGCCGTGTCTAAGCATTAGTTGGTCCTAAGTAAAAGAGACCTAGTTAGTGGATGTTATATGTAATGAACGAAGAATGTGATAAGCTTGGCATTCATGTATGATTATGTGGTTCAACGTGGAATATTATGCGTGTTATGTGACGACAATATGTGACGTACGCTTATATGAACCAACGTGAACCAACGTGAACACTTTGTAATCATATGCTCTATGTTTGAATGTCGTGGCCTTATGTGAAGTTAACGTTAATGCACGAATATGTAATGCTTTATGTTTGTGTTCACGATATGATGATGAAGCCTTGTTTATGGGTTACGATGAATGATGACGATGTGAAAGAAACAAGGCATAATGGTAAGTGCTATCTATGATCATGTCATGAATGCATACGTGTGTATGAAATGCCTATCACGTATTTACAAAATGGAAATGTTTTGGCCTAACGGGGGATCACGCCCCGCGGGGGACTTACGCCCCGATATTTGGGTCTAACGGGGAACCAATGCCCCAATGGGAGATTGATGTCTCCAATGATGTTATGTTATGTTATGGGACCCGGCCATATGTTTAAAAATGGCGCCAATGTAAGCACGTGATTCGCAAGAGGGCCCAAAATGAACGTGTGACATGCATTGCATTGCATCTATTATCCTCTGAGTCTTTATGACTCATTACGTGCGTATGTTGTATGTTTGTTGAAGGTACCGTGCGTGGAGGGTTGGCGAAAGGTCACATGATGCTATGACGTGGTGTGTGGGCAAAGAATCGAAAGATCTTGCGGTATGTAATGAAAACCGAAACCCTAGCTTTATGTTATAAGTTGTAAAGAAAGGAAATTAGGGTTTCGTATTTAATGAATGACGGACGCACGTCTAGTTCCATAATGAAAGAAATGAAAAGAATGACGTGCACGGGCCCGAAGGTGGCCAATGTTTATGTCGTGCACAGAGCGCTCTGATTATGACGTCATTTATGACGTATATGTATGTGGAACTGGACGGGACGTTACACCCTCTACTTGATCCACCCCTCATTGAGTTACCTCCTCTGCCATATCCATGATGTCCCTGATTCTTAGTCATCAAAGCCGCATCATGTCCCTCAGCATAACTTTGATGAACATCCCTTTGTTTCTCAACTCTTAGTACAGTTTGTTGAAGTTATTCATTTCCCCCATCTCCTTCTTAACACCACAAGTACATCCACAACTACACACTGGCATCGGCATCAAGCAAGCATACTCATCCCATAGTTTTTTAAGTTTGGTATAGTAAACCACCACAGTCATGTTCCCTTGATTTAAACTGCTTATTTCACGTTGTAATTGATAAAGTAAAGGGCCATTGGATTCCCCAAATCGTTGCTCAAGATCGACCCATAACTCACGAGCTGAATTAGCATATATAAAAGCATCAACAATTTCCCTTGAAATAGAGTTTAAAATCCAAGAAATTACCATACAGTCAAACTTCTTCCACTGTTCATAAGTTGCAGAATTCTCAGCGGGCTGCTCCAATTTTCCATTGATGAACCCTAATTTTGTTTTAGCGCCAAGGCAATTTTGATTGCTCGACTCCAACTGAGGAAGTTGCTCCCTGTGAGTGGTGAAGTAACTAATGATGCGCCTGGATGATCAGAACTCTGCAGTACAAGGGGATCGTCCATATGTGTTTGCAGTTGCCCTCTTTCTGCACCAGTTCGCCCAATTCCAATTCCTGCCTCACTAGATCTATCATCCTCCATGATCAATTAACCTGGGCATGCTTTGATACCATGAGAAAATCAAGCTATTTAATCTTTTTTTTATAGTTTCATAAAAGAACAAAAACATACAAAATGAGGATCAGAGTCTGATATAACTCATACGCCTAAAAACTAACACAAGAGAACAACCAATAAGCCTTTGCCACATCAGCCCACTTCTTAGGAAAGGAAAATTGTAAACTAAACTGATTATCTAAAATAGCTTAATGAGAAACTAAAAAAAATAGAGGAAACTGTACACAAATTACCTCAAAGTCGTACGCAAATGTTTTATGACAGAAATAATCGACAAACAGAAGACCATCTGGTTTCATCCACCTGGATATCTTCTTAAGAAGGTCACCGTAGTTTTTCATGTGCTGTTATGAGACGAACAAATCAAGTTTATCAGTGATGCCAAAAACCGAAACATCATAGTCTACTATGAGGACTTGATGAGGATTAAGTACCTCAAACATTCCAACGGAAAATATTGTGTCATAGGAAGCTGCTATATCAAATGTACTAATATCTGCAACTATGATATCGACATTCTGCACTTGAAGATGCCTGTGAGGCAGAATAGTTCAATTAAGGCAGAACGTCTTTCGACAAGCATAACATAGAAATTACGGAAGGAAAAGTACCGGCATTGATCCTCAATATATGCTTTCTGGGTCACCGAATTGCAAATTCCGGTAATTTGGCAATTGCGATATTTCTGTGCTATGTGTAGAACAAGCGAGCCCCAACCACATCCAATATCAAGAATAGTGTGACCGTCTTTTATTTGCGACCTCGCACAGTGCAGCTCCAACATTGCATTTTCAGCGTCGTCTAAGGAGGTTGACTTGTCTGGAAAGAAGCAGCAACTGCACGTAGTCATGCGTGCAGATTGAAACTGATTATCTCTCAATACACAGTCGATGACTTTCTGAATTAAATAATTGACAAATAACAAAATCTCCCAATAGTGCAAGCCTTTAAGTTGCCTTCCAATGGACATGAAAGATGTCTATTGTAGCGATACAAAAGTTTTGATCGGAAAAGTTTGTTTTAACTACTTTTCCCCCAAATCCTCGTCTAGCCCTAAAATCATGAACCCCAATTTTTTTTTTATCAATTTCCCCAATTCCTAAAACCCTAATCTTCGTATTACAGCCGCCCAATTTCACGAACGACAACCCTAATTCTTGTTACCCAAGAATTGCCATAATTAAATTTAGGGTTTTGTATTTTAGGAAGGAATTCCTCCCAAAGACATACTCTAATTAAAATTTTTCTACTCCTATATAAACACCTCTAAACTCACACAATTATTCACAATACTCACCGGTAATTTTCTTTTCCCAAATTCTCTCCCGAGCTCTTGATCTCACTCTTTCTCTGTCTCGATCTCTCTGTCTCTCTTTCGCATTTGCGCCTACGACAGTGCGCCACCTCTGCCGACAATCGCTACAGGATTCTGGGCAGAGCAATGAGACGAGAAACGAGACCTTCTTCTTTTCCATTTGTTCCCGATGAATCCTCGTATGAATGAGGAAGAAGGAACTCGTATGAATAAGGAAGAAGGAAAAACCTGGTTTTTATTATTTTATTTACCCCCAAGTCCCCAAGTCTTCTATTTTCATTTAAGTTAGTCCATTACTTTATTTATTTCCTTAGCCCAAATGGTTTTCAGTTCTTTCAATTAGGTCCCTAGATTCTAAGATCCGGTCAATTGCAGTCAAACCCCGTGACTTTCAGTTGACTTCCGTTTTAGTCCTTATACTTTATTTATTTAGAGATCCCGAAGTTCCAATTTATTTTCAATCAAGTCCTTCAATTTTCAGATCTGGTCAACTGCAGCCAAGACCCATGACTTTCAGTTGACTTTCAATTTAGTCCCTATATTTTATTTATTTCACAAGTCCTGAAATTTTAAATTATTTTCGATTTAGTCCAATAGTTTCCAAATGTGGTCAATTGCTGATTTGACCCTCTAACTTTTTATTTGACCTTCAAATTAGTCCCTAGAATTCTGTAATTTTACAAATTAGTCCCCAACTTTTCAAAATTTAGCGATTTCAATCCCTAGATTTCTTATTTATTCGATTTCAATCCTACTTTTCAGAAATTCTTTTACTTTTGAGACACCATTTACCCAAGAGACTTATTAGAGTTCATTTTGATTATTTTTAGGACTAGACGAGGCGCGACAACCTAGCAATTTGCAGAATTAAGGCTCAAACTCACGATTTAAGGTAGATCTCTATCTACAAATATTTTATTTTTTTAAAATGCATAGATAATTTATTCTTATTATGTGTTTACATGTGGTGCGTATTTCCATGAGACTATTTGCTATTTATAGCATATAATTTGCTTGATCAAGCCCAGACATGAGAATTATTATTGCTTTAATTCAATCAGATGAAGAGAATTTCTTACTTAAATGCATGAGACTAGACTTGAACTTGTATTTATTAATTGTTCATGAGAATTACTTGGATTACATGACCATGTGTATTATATGTAATATTGAATTACTATCTTGCGCGAGATCTACTGAGTATTTCTACGAAATACTCATATTTTCCTTAACTAATCATTTGCAGACTGAGGAGTTGATAGTGAGGCGTGGACGGTGGGATAAAGAATAAAGAAAACTTTTTAAAGATTCCTTTTATGATATGTTTCATTATTAATTTGTCAATTTATTTCCGCATTTACTCTACATCAACATTTGAAAAGTCGACATTTGATTAATGAATAATATTTCCGCGAAGTTTAAATTCCTATTTATAGCTGTTACTTTTGGTTTTCAAAGTTAGTTAGAAAATGACGTGGCATTCCGAGTATTTAGAACTCGGGGCGCTACATCTATGGGACAAAGAACAAGAGTGTTGAGGATATGGAAATATTGCCTGTATTTTAGATGCTTTCCAAGAACAAGCTTGAAGAAAGACGTTGTGACTTCATAATGTTGGGATTTTGGCTTTTCCGTCTTAATAGCTATTGGCATTTCTCTTAACGCTGCAAGGAAAGAAAAGAGCAATTAATGGATTTAAATCAATTCACGAATCAAAACATGATTTGGACATCAATTCTTAGAGGTATCTTGTCATGTTATATGTTCTAATACAATGCCATATACGGATGATAGGAGGAAAATCAGAAGTTGGTTTACTGTGGGAAATCAACCAGAACAGCTTCGTATAGCTAAAACCTCACGTACGATATTAAGACACAAATATCTCATATCAGAAAATGTTAAACACACAACCAATTAATAAAGTATTTGGGCTATACTTCTTTATAGATTAACTTTTTAAGTTGGAATCCCAAACATTAACATGGCATCAGAACACAAATATTCAAACGAGTGCACACTCCTAGGATTTAACTAGAAAACACCCCCCACCCCCTGGGGGGAACCACACACACATCTCTCTCCCCCATTTCCGGCGAAGAGAGATCCAAAACTCCCCAATATTTCTCAACTCAAATATGTGTTTTTATGTCTCGACTAATTGACGAACTACAATAGATATCCCCTTATTATAATAAATTTGATACTTCGTGATTAATTATTGTTGAAAAAATTAAATAGTAATCAATTATGCGTTAATATGCAAAGATCATTGGACATAAATTGGAATATTCTAAAATGTTCTAGAATAATTTTTGCCGAAATTCTCGTCTTTGGATGAACAATCGTGCCTCTTGAATATTTTGTAAAGGGTGTGTCTCTTTAACAGAGACTATTCTATTGGGTTACATCCTTGGCCGCATCCATTTGAAATGCAACCTTCCAACATCTATTTATAGGATCCCTCATTTGCATATTTTCATCATCCAATTCAAACATTTCATATTGCATCATCGCTTTACATGTCGGGTTTATTTTATTTTTATTATTATTTTTTTAAAGTTCGAGTTCATTCGAAGGGAGTTCAAAACACACGTATGATTCTATGGTCCACGAAATTTGAAGTGCTCCTGTTGCGGAACGTGCTCCAAATTTTTGTGGGATCCACAAATGAGAGAAATGCATATTAAGAAAAATTGAAAATTGAAAAATTATGGGATCCACTCAAATTTTTGTGAGTGTATCTCTTAAAAATGCACATTTGAGAATAGACATTTGGATTGGAAATTCTCTAACAATCAATTATTAAATAGGAACATTCATCCAAATTTCTAGGTGCTAGTTTGGATCACTCACCCATATGAACAGTATCCACAGTTTTATTTTCTCTATGAAATCACTTGTGAACTATTGTAGATATATGGATGAGCGTGTATGTGCATACTAATAATAATTCATTATTATTTATAGTTTCTCCTATTTTTTAAAATTTAAATCTGGTTAACAAATCACATCCATATCTTAATATAATAATAAGAGGAGTGCTACCTAGACAAAGTGTCTAGGTGGCACTGCCATGTTTGGTTTAGTTTTTAGGATTAATTATTTTTCTTATTCAATATATTTTGCTTTCCTTATTTAGTATTGTTTTCCTTATTTAATTTTTTATATATTTTATTATTTTCATATGTAGTTTGTTTTTCAAATTAATTTATAAATTCTTTTACTTCTTCTATATATAGTGTTGCATCATTCATGTAAATGTGATATAAGATAAAAGTTGTAATTTACAATACTTATTAAATTAATTCTGAAAATGAGAATTATCATTTTCTATATACATTTTAATTTTTGGATATTACATTTTAGTTATTTTATACACATATGAGTTTTGAAACCTATATATTATAAGACTTGAAATGCCAACTAGATACTTTGCCTGTAGTATTTTTTTTTAAAAAAAAGAATATTCTTTACGGTTTTATGGATTCACCAAGTGATATTACTTATTTATTTTTTATAAATCTAAAGATATTGTATAATCCATTTTAGTCTTATTTGGGTGATTCTCTCTCTCTCTATATATATATCATTTATATGTATGTATAAATAATGAGTAAGCACTATTTTTAGTCTTATTTGAAATAACTTTGATCATTTTTATTGAAATAAGTATATTATCTAAATTTTGTTCCCAAATATTACATTCTTATTTAAAATCATTAATTATGATAATTGATATGATATTTTTTCTTACAAGATAATAATTCGGGCCAAAATATGTAGATCGTTAGTGAAATCTAAAATATTAGATATGTTTTTATTAAATATTCATAAAAAATAATTTTCTTATTTTATAATATTATTTTATGTAAATATCTTAATTTAAATAAATCGCGTCACGATCTTGGCGTGGGTAATGCTAGTATCTCATAAGATTCACTTATACTATTAAAATTCTATTATTCAATTCCACACATTCCTCCCTAGTCTTTCGCTGAAAATCATTAAAATTTATCTGTAACACCACTAAATTCATCCATATTAAATTATAGAGATGTATGTCAAGCCAAGATTCAACGGGTCTAATCTATATTATTAATCTAACAAAATCAAGCAGTGAAACGGCAACTACACTCGAACCATTTCACCAAAATAGAATGAAGAATTTTAGGATCGTACAGGTCACGAAGTGGAGGAGGTCGGACAACTGGAGCTCAGCGGAGGGCTTGTAACCCGAGTGGAGGCGTCTGGCAAGAAGCAAGCGAATAAGCCGCCGTAAAACGGCGTCAGGCAGCAAATTGCGCTCGAGGGAAGCGAGCATCAGACGAACTGTAGCATCGTACGGCATTTGCAAAATCGATTCCATTACTACGTACTACTGTTTCTGCTTCCTCCTCCCAATTGATTTGAACTCTGCGGATAAGTTCTTCGACTCTTGTTATTCTCAATTTGCAGGTTGAACTATTTTACTGAGTACACTAATGAATGAAGCGAAGTGAAACCGACATTCTTGTCTAGTTTTCCTGGAACTTCCATAAATAGTAAATTTCATCAGCGGTCCCGCTTGGCCGCTTCCTTGTCCTCTTTTCTCCGAAACCTTATCATGACAATGTGGACGTAAGAGAAACCCAGCCATAATTATTTTAAGAGAAAATCCCAAGAATGATTTACTTGTAAAATATAAAGACATGTTTATTAATTTAGTTTTGAAAAAGACATCAATGACATGATTCTTAAATTGAAGAGATAAAAATACCCTTGATGACATGGATCCATTTTGACTTACTGGTCAGCCCTACGTAGTACTACAAAAAAAGAGAGGAAATAATCATTTTCATCCCTTCAAACCCGGTTCCATTTTCAAAAGGTTAAGGACACTATTCGATCACTATTCATTCATCTCCTTTGCAAACAAACGAAGAGCCATTATCTAAAATGCCTTTTAAATATGAATTAAATGCTAAAGAGGATGAATAGTCGCCGTGATTTGCACTTTTCCTTTTTATTCAATGGATATTGATTTCTTCCGTTGAATCTTAATTTTTTTTTTTATGAATCCGGTGCCACACCTTTTACTGGTAACTTTATTATATTCGTCAGAGAGTTTAATAGGATTTATTGTATTCGTTGGAGAGTTTGATAGTGTAGTTGTCGCTTGAATATTTTTTTTCTTGAATTTTAGGAAATACCTATATTCTATATCATAAGATATAGAATCGTCGACTGTTCATCTTTTCCGGGGACTGGTTCATCTTCTCCGCCATCGTCGGCATTACTTGATTTAAATATTTGCAACTAAAGCCGTTTCATCTTCTCTGGATCTATGATGAGTTTTTCCTTACAAAAATAAAGCTAATTCCAGGTACAAAAATGAAACTAATTCCAGATCTAGAAATTTTGATTTGCACTTTTCCTATTTATTTCAATGTATATCGATTTTTTCCGTTGACTGTTAATTTTTTTCTATGAATACGGTGCCACACCTTTTACTGGTAAATTTATTGAATTCGTCAAAGAGTTTAACATGATTTATTGTATTGGCCGGAGAGTTTGATAATGTGATAGTCATTGAAATTTTTTTTCACTGAAACTTCCGAAAATACCTATATTCTATATCACTAGAATATAGAATCGTCAATTATTCATCTTCTCTGGGGATTGGTTTATCTTCTCACCCATCGTCAGACGTTACTTGATTTAAATAATTGAAACTAAACCCTTTTCATCTTCTCTTGATCTATGATGAGTTTTTCCTTACAAAAATAAAGCTAATTCTAGATACAAAAATGAAACTAATTCCAGATCTAGAAATTTCACAATAATCTTCAGTAATGACATTTAAAGATCCATTCACCTTCATTACAAATCATTCTCTTGTTTGTGTGTTCAAACCTATGATGTTGAGTATGGTGGTTGATGAAGAAGAAGATCAACCTTTGCAAGATGGGAGAAATTTATTGCACTGACATTGACAAGTTGGAAAAGGGAAAAAGGTTGCTTTCGTTTGCACAGTCGAAGTCAAATTAGGAACACTAGCTTGAGGGCAGTTTCAGCTGTGCAACATGAAACATATGTTGTATTTGGAATTTTCAAATTTAAATTGATACGAGTGGGATTTACAAAAGGGGAATTGCTCTTTTTGTCCTTCCCCCTTATTTTAATCGGAGAGGAATAAGAATATATATATATATATATATATATATATATATATATAAAAAGCTTTTTTTCCCTCCTAAATAATTCGTCAAATTTTCTCGCCTATTAAATTTGCATAATATAATCTTCTATGTATATATAGAATAATTTTTATATATAGAAAATGAGGCTTTTTCTTATTATATTTTTTATTACCTTAAATCCGTTTTCCCATTTAAAATAAACCCCCTTTTTATTTTTTTCTTTCCTAACCATATCCAACTCTTTTTTCTTTTGTTTCCTAATAATAGAATATTAATTAATGTATATAGATTTTATTTGATTATTTCTACCTTACTTTATTCAATCTCATAATATCTAAATACTCTTGCTATCATATCATTTTCTCTCATTTTTTTCATTTCTACCTATAAATAAAAAAAAATCACGATTCTATTTTGTTCAGTTTGATGAGAGCTTTAGAATAAGTATACTATCAATATATAAATTTTTATTTTTAAAAAAAATTAAAATTTACCGCACATAAATTTCCACAACTACGATCCCAATTTTTATTAAAAAATTAAAAATTAGGTTGTACCCATTAATTAATTTTAGAAACAATCAATCATTTTTATAAATAATTAGCTGAGAAATAAAAATTAATTAAAATTAGCAATTTCTCTAAGATTAAATTTGTGTATGTTGAAAAATTACAATTCATTAAATTTTTACATAAAAATTAAACTAAATGTGTAACATGAAAATTTATAGCTTAGCTTGGAACCTTTAATTAATTTTAGAAAGAAAACATTATTTTCAAAAAATAATAATTAGCTAATAAATGAAAATTAATTAAAATTAACAATTTCGCTCAGATTTAATTTTGGTGTGGTAAAAAATTAAAATTTATTTAATTTTTATATAAAAATTAAAAGAAACGTGTAACATCAACTTTGTTTAATTAATAACTCAATTGTAACATTAATCGATTTTTTAATTAATCGAATCTATATCGATATCTTTTAAATTCCAAGACATCTCTTCAATTATTAGATATTTTTAAAATTAGATTTATATCATTCTAAAAATTAAGGCTATCAAGAAAATTATTTTGGAAATAATTAATTTTTTTAGAAATAATTAGCTTAAACACAAAAATTAACTAAAATTATTTGTACTATAATTATTTAAAATAATAAATTCTATGGCTAATATTTAGTTGGACATGAATTCAATGGACAAAGATTAGCAAAAGTGGCAGATAGGTATTTTTTGTTTGGGGGTATTGCCACTTAGGTATTAAGACTTTTTTCGTCGACACTTAAGTCCAACTTTAATTTATTTGACCAGTTAGGCCTTTTCCGGTGACCGGAGATGAGAAATTGAATAAAATATTATTTTTCTATTTGATTTTGATAAAAATATTAATTTATTATTTTTTTAAATCATTTTACTCTTTTTTTATTTTCTAATTCAATAATTTAGTATTATTATTATTATTATTATTATTACACAAATAATCTAAAAAAAGTGTTTCAATTGCGATTTTAGTACAAAATAGAAAAAAAGTTCTTAAATGATTGAAAATATTTTGTTTTCCATTTAGTCCACTGGGATGGAATCCATCCAACACAATAGCTTTTATAATCGGTAATATCGTGTTGAAATATATCAAGGTAAAAAATATACCGAATACAAAACATTTATCGCATCAATAGAAATATATCACGGTAAAAAATATACCGAATACAAAAAATCATTAAATAAAATTATCAAAATGCGTACGTTTTGATATTAATCAACAGTTAATAATAATTGTAATTATTGCATGTACATACGTTAAATTTTATAAGGAATATATAATCGTAAAAAATATACCAAATGTAAAGAAATAATAAAATGAAATAAAATAAAATTTGGAAAAAACTCTAACCACTTCCCCTTCCCACCCGACCCCTTGCCCAAGGTGCCATAACCTTTCAAAAGTTGGCTCTTCAAGTCCTTTTGTCCAAAAAGTCATTACTTTGATCGTTAAATGGTTAAACTTTTTGTAAAATAACAAAATTAACCATTTTATAAATAAATAATAATTACAATTGAATGCATAACTTTGAAACATGTATATATTAATCTAAAATTTTAAGTAACTAGTAAAATTCCACCTTTAATTTTTTCTATATATTTATTTGGTCCATAATAAATTTTATCTAATTAATTTGATATTAATTAAACAGTTTCCATCAAAAAATTCCAACACATTACCATTTATTCACATTAATATTATATTATCATTTTTTGTTCAGGACCTTATTGTAACGATCCCAAAGGTTCAGGGATCTCTAGTGGAATTTACCCAAAATTTTAAAAGGCGATAGTATAATATTAACGCGAACAAATTGTGGTGAAATTTTTCTATAAATTATTTAATTAATATCAAACTAATTCGATAAAATTTATTATGGACCAAATATATATATATATATATATATATATATATATATATATATAATATTAAAGGTAAAACTTTGGACTAATTTAGACATATTTCAAAGTTATGCATTCAATTGCAATTATTGTATATATTCATAGAAGGGTTAAGTTCGTCATTTCATAAATAATTGGACCACTTAACAATCAAACTAACTTTTTTTGGATGGGACAAAAGGACTTCAAGTGCCAACTTTTGAAAGGTTAGGGACTCAGGGTGTGAGACTTTAAAGGTTCAAGATATGACTTTACGGTTTTTTGGGTCATTACAACTTCTGTCGCTGCGCTTCTAGGACCTATCGTTTTATTTTTGGTATTTTAGTCCTCAACATAACATTTTTAATAAAATAAAGACCTTTTAGTCCAAAAAAGACAATAATACATTTCTATTTACGAGTATCATTTCTTCCGGAAGAGGAGATGTGCAACCATCCATTCTTCTCCATTGTTGTACCCAAAAAGTTCAGCAACTGCAAGGAAAAATGTTCTCCAATAGACAGTCCACTTCACAGCCGAATCCTTGCCATAAGTCGATACCATTATTGGCTTAACTGAGCTCAAGTTCCTGTCCATTCGTTTGAGCCACTCCTCACTGCAAGCACAAGTTATATCAGCTTAAGATTCCATTCTCATTCCAATGAAATGTCAGACCAAAATTTTTCCTACTTAATATTTGGACAACTGGTGTCGATAACTTTGCAAAATCCATCTTAATTTACCTTGTACGCGAGTAATGCTTTCCATTTATAAGCCAGTGATCAGCTATGGAGACATCATCCTGCATATTAAAAATAATCAAGAACCAGAAGTAGCTCATCATGCTCGCCCCAAAGTTTCAGTCATAACCATAATATATCAGCATGTGAATTAGAGTCCCAAATGTTACAAGGGTCTCTGGAACTCATTGTAATTTTTGTGTTTTAGTGGGGTCATTGTCTCTCCAAGAAAACACAGTACTGTAAAAACATTTCTTGAAGTGTTGACATTAAGAGTTTGTTCTCTCTTTCTTTTTCAACTGAAACGGATGTTGTTTAATTTGCCTACATCTTATGATGTGCAGTATAAATGCATCAGAAATGTTTTTCAGCCATCCTAAAGAATAGGATCATGGCATTCTCACCTGAAAATAAAGGAGTAAGTTTGCAGATGGCATCGTGCCCCCATCGAAGAAGTACCGAGTGATCCAATCGTCTTCATTGACATCCTAAAAAGAAGTGAGAATTAATAATAATAATAATAGTAATAGTAATAATCGAGATGGTTCTTTAGTCTCTCTATTCAATATTGTTTGCCACACATTTTTTCAAAAAAATATTCTTTTCTAAACATTATTTTCAGCAATTCATTTCATTGATATGACGACTTTTCCATATGTTTCTAAAAGTTATCCTTATTTTTCAACCAGACATTCAAAATTCATGTTTCCCGTAATCTCTCCCAAACACAACAGCACCAAAACTTATTTTCGCAGGAACCAACAATTTGCTATGTCCTTCAACGTTTTAATCTCAAATGAAAAATAATCAAGACAAATTACCTCAAAGTGGTACGCGAATGTCTTATGGCAGAAATAATGGACAAACAGAAGACCATCTGGTTTCATCCACTTGGATATCTTCTTAAGGAGGTCACGGTAGTTTTTCATATGCTGTAGTGCGAAGAACAAAACGAGTTTATCAGCTATGCCAAAAAGCCAAACCTATTAGCAGTTACAGACTTGACAAGGATAAAGTACCTCAAACATTTCAATGGAAAATATTCGGTCATAGGAAGCTTCCATATCAAATGTGCTAATATCTGCAACTATGATATCCACATTCTGCAATTGCAGATGCCTGTGAGGCAGAATAGATTAGTTAAGGAAGAACATCTCTCGACAGGTTTGGTTTTGGGAATATATAGGGCGAAAGGAAGAAATTAGCATAGTCTGCGGAACAGGGGAACTAGTGATAAAATCAGCTTAATCCAGGGAATCCCTTTCTCAACAAATCGAGGAAACTGTCATATAGTGTTTGACGTGAACTAGTCCAGAATGCTATTTAATATGTAACATATGCAGATCCATCCACGTGTAAGCATTTGATGCCTAAATTGCATCTTTTACACAACATAGAATTTAATGTAGAAGTACCGGCATTGCTCCTCAATGTATGCTTTCTGGGTCACCGAATTGCAAATTCCCGTAATCTGGCAATTGCGATATTTCTGTGCTATGTATAGAACAAGCGATCCCCAACCACATCCAATATCAAGGGCGGTATGACCATCCTTTATTTGCGACCTCTCACAGTACAGCTCCAACATTGCCTTTTCAGCATCGTCTAAGGTTGTTGACTTGTCTGGAAAGATGCAGCAACTGCACATAGTCATGCATGCAAATTGATTCTCTCTCAATACAGAATCAATGACTTTCAGTCAGAATTAATAACAAGTAACAAAAACTCCCAATAGAGAAGGCCTTTCATTCAATTGCCTACATATGAAGGCCTGAGCCCACTAGTGAATATTGACACGAACAATGTCTATAGTACAAGAATAAGATTTTTGAGGATATGGAAATATTTCCTGTATTTTAGATGCTTTCCAAGAACAAGCTTGAAGAAAGATGTTGGAACTTCATAATGTTGGGATTTTGGCTTTTCCGTCATAATGGCTATTGGCATTTCTCTTAATGCTGCAAGGAAAGAGGAATTAGTACAGATACTTTCGGGAAACAAAAGTTCCAAATTGATGAATCAAAACACAATGAAAGCTTGATATCATTCCAAATTCACAAATCAAAACATAATCGAGGCTGGAAATTCTTAATGGTATCTTGTCATGCTATATGTTCCAACACAATGTCATAGGACGATAAGGGATGATAGGTGGAAAATCAGGAGTTGGTTGACTGGGGGAAATCAACCAGAAATAGAAAAATTATGATGCCCGGCTAACACAATTAACAATTAACTTTGGCGATAATAGTGTTTCTTATAGAAATATTGATATCAACTCCTTATGAACTCGAACTTGAAAATTTTGAGGAAAAATTACATATAGGACATTACCTCGAAATCAAACAACATAGATGATGAACTAGCAACAAATTATAGTTAGGGAATAATCCATTTCATTATGATACTCAAATAAAGCAGTAAAAATCAAATATATGTAAGCTCTGGATGCAAATGTAATAAACATTATTCGAAAAAACCAATGTATATTTTCTCTGTATAAATTTTTTATTGAAAACTAACAAATAAGCAACAGATTTGATTGCGTGCTAGTCCATTTCACTAGATATCAAATCAAGCAGTGAAAAAGAAAAATCTATGAGCATTAAACGGAAAATCAAAGGTATTATCTACAAAACAGATATTCTCATTCTTTAGGCATTAAGATAACGTCTAACTTGAAAACCAGAGAAGTTTCAAATATAACTTTATTTCTCGAAATCCAGGCAGATTCAAACTAATATGTCAGCAGATAACGAACTTCGAGAATCGCCTTTTTAAAAAAAGAAAAAAAAAAACTCTGAAGCTCAAATCAAACAGTAAAACGGCAACTACAAACTATTACTATAGCCATTTCACCAGAATGGAATAAACATAGATATTTATAACCATCTGGAGGCAGTAACGCAGAAATTTTAGGAATGTACAGTTTGCGAAGTGGACGAGGTCGGACAGTTGGAGCTCAGCGGAGGGTTTGTAACAGGAGCGGAGGCGGCTGGAAAGAAGCAAGCGAGTAAGCCGCCGTATAACGGCGTCGGGCAGCAAATTGCGCTCCAGGGAAGCGAGCATCAGACGAACTGTAGCATCGTAAGGCATTTGCACAATCGATTCCATTACTACTAATGTTGCTTCTTCCTCTTCCCAATCGATTTGAATTCTGAGGATAAATGCTTCAACTTCTATTGTTAACTTACCTATTTGCAGGTTGAATTTTTAGTATTTTCCTGTAATCCAGTAACCGACAAATTGCAGTGTCGGTTCCACTCTTTATTCTCTTTTACACTTTTGCCCGAGACCTTTATTTTTTACGACAATATGTTCGACCTCGCATGCTTTTAGGCTCCCGTGGTCCTTATTGATGGTTTTGTATCTAAACATTTTTGTGCAAAAGATACCCGACATGATTAACCAATCCATTATCATTAGCCTATCTTTGTGTGAACTTTTTTTTATCTAAAAATCACGTATTTCTAAAAGTAGAAGCTTTGTGTGAACTTTTTAGATGTAATGAAGACTCTCGTCTAATATTAGATGTAATGAAGACTCTCGTCTAATGAAGACTCACGGATTAGGAAAAGCAATGGCCACTGACCAGCTTAGTAAAAAGTAGAAGCTTAAAACACATTAAAAGACTAGTTAATTCTTAGAAATTTCGATAAGGTCTAGAGCTAGGCTCTTCCAAATAGCACTGTTGAACTTGTCTGGAGATGAAAACATAAACAATAATCATATTATACATTATTGAGACCCATGATCGTCAATTTGTGCTCAATGCTAGTATGTATCACATTGTAACATGCTAAGTTACATGTTGTTACTTTATTCTGCAAATTTATCTGTTTAATCATATTTGAGTGAAACAGTGAGTATCTTATTACGAATCTTAATCCCTTTTCTTTTTAGTGTTTTTTGAATTGATGTATCACAATCTTGATTAAATGTTATTTGTGAATCGACCAATAAATACATTAATACACAATTAACACAAATCCGACTGGTTTTTTTTTTTTTTTTTTTTTGAATGAAACACAATTCTGACTTTGACAACTAAAATTGTTTGAGAATTGGCAAGACTAATAGCACCCTGTCAACTTTCCGGCCACTAGATCTACTGGCCCCCTACCCCATCTCCTATTATGTCCAGGAGAAAAAATAAAAAATAAAATTCTAACGATGTGTTGAAATATCGAAACGTTAGAGCTGGGGAGGGCCGAGGGCATTGATGTTGTGGGCCCCTCGGTTCGTTGTTTACATACCTCGAGTCCTCTTTGTCTATTTCGACTCGCTTTTTCACTGGACATTCTTTGACTGCACTAATTCCCGTTCATTTCATTTTATGATCACAATTCTAAAGTTAAAACTATTGGTTCACATCTAGAAAATAATACTAAATAAGATTTAACAGCATAAATGAACAATAGTTTCACTTTCATATTTTTCTATTCTATTATATTGTACATTAATCATGGCCACCATGTCCTACAAGCTTGGTGCCTGGTGGAGCACAAAAGCAATATAATAAAAATATCTCCAATATAACCTTTTTAAATAGTAGACTCGAAGTTTACCACTCAAGTCACAATATATATTATATTTAGAGTAAGGTTCTCCGTCCTTTATGAAAAAGAGTTATTATCCCCATATGTGGGGGCGGGCAAAAACACATAGCCCATGCTTCAAATCTGTCCAAACCAACCTAAATTAATTTGGTTTGATTTAAAAGTTTCCTAAAGTTGAATTAGTTTAAAACAAATTACTAAATTTTATAAAATGGTTCGGATTAACCCAAAACTAATAAAACCCAACTCCAACCCAAATATTATTGAGTTTCCATATATTTCACTCGATCAATTAGAAATATTGAAAAAGAATATTTGGTCACAATCCAAATATTACCCCAACCATAAAAATGAGAGAAAAATATGAATATATAATTATATTTTCAATAAGTTATAAATTATAAATATAAGGTTAATTAAACCAAACAAATCAAAACCAAACCAACATGAAAATGGGTTGGATTGGGTTGAAACCAAAATTGAAATGGTTATATTGGTTTTAAACCAATTGGTTAAATTTATATATTAGTTTGGATTGAGTTTGCATCAAAAAAGCAAACAAAACCAATGTCCACCCCTACTCATATGCTATGTGTCAACGAATTAAACATAACACATCATCAATGGGATTCAATTTTTATTTTACGAAAATGCTCAATTGTTGACATATAGCATATAGAGAGAATAACCCATTCTCACATGAAAAAAAGAATATTGTTGATTATATCTAATAAACGTAGATTCAGATTCAAAATGAATCGGATGCATCTACGTATCTATCTCTTCTTTATTATATCCTTACAATAAAAGAAAGTCATGTCTCAATCCAGATAGAAGCAGAAATTTGAAAAATAAATTTTTATTTGATTTGCTAAGTCGCCCACTTTCGAACCAAATTCAGAGAATGATAATGATGTAAATAGAAATACAGTATTTTGCAACTAAAATAATAGCAATCAAGACCTTGATGCTGAGAAAATCAACTTTATATAGTAGTTTTTTCTTTTGCATTTTCACCGCCCATATTTACCTGTACAAAAAATAGTTTCTACATAATTGTTTATTTTTTTACTGCCTAATGTTATTTTTAAGCAATACATGTGCATCACTATTGCTAATATCTAATTCTATTTTACTGATAATTGATAAAGATGGTACATAATAAACTAAATGTGACAAATTAATTTTATAATTTTTCAGTTTAAACAGTGTTTGGATAAACTTAAATGCTAGAAATTAAGCTAAAAGTGCTTATGCTTAATTTTTATTTACTATGTAAAACATTATACTAACGATACCCGCCAAAAAAAAGCCCGTCTTATAGGCAACGCTTAAAAGTTTATTTATTTGGAAGTAAATATGTTTGTAATTAGTTCTAAAATCAATTTTTCCCTGATAAAACAAAACTCCTGGGGTGAAGTCTCTTATTTTGAATTAAGAAATGTGTAGATCAAATAATAAGGTCCCACTCTTTATCCTATTTTCCACTTTTGTCCGGAAACCTTTATTTTTACCTCAACGTTTTACCGGAATATGTTCAACCTTGAATGCCCTATTGGAGTATTGAGCCATCGGCCCCGTGATCCCTTTTTTTTTTTTGTTTGAATAATATATCTTTTTTCTTTTTTTTGAATAAGGCCCCGGCGGCCGTATATTCAAACAATTTTGGCCCCCCTTGTCCGTACACTATTCCCCTCTTTTTCTCCCTGTCGTACACTATTATTAATGCCCCTCTCCCCTTTAGTGTTGACAATGGATCGGGTTCGGATCGGATCGGCCTAATCCAAATCCAAATCCAAATCAATTACCCAGATTCGAATCCAAATCCAAATTCCTCAGATCAGATGAGATCGGATCGGATCGGATAAAAAAAAAATCCAAATACAATCCATATTGATATAGATTTTTATAAAAAAATAAAAAATAATAAAATTAAAATTAAAAAAATAAAAAATAAAAAATCAATTCGGATCGGATCGGATCAGATCCTATCCAAATCCAAATCCGTTTCAAATCGGCCGATCCACAAATCGTCGGATCAGCAAAAAGTTGCTCTATTCGGATCGGGTATCCATCAGATTTTGATCGGATCGAATTTTTCTACCATCACTACTCCCCTTCTTGTCCTTGTACGTCCGTCCACAATATATAATATTTATTTATATCTTTATACAAACAATTTATTTGAGTAAATATAATAATGTAGTCAAAGAAAGTTTCTTTAGTATGTTTGAGAAAATGTGCAGCCAAAAAAGGAGTTCATAGTGTTATGAATAATAATTGAAGAATAATTATTAGGTGTTATGAATAATTGAGAATAATGTGGTGGTTATGAATTATGAGGAATAATTTGGTGGAGGAATAATTTGGTGGAGGAATAATTTGGTAAAAGATGTAATTATTATATGTGAATGACTATTATACCCTTGATAAAATTATGTAATTACGATTGTGCCATTCGAAGTTTTCACTATAAATAGAGCGATTATTAATGAAATTCATTCACGAGAATTCCTTCAATTCATTCTCTCTAAATTCTCTCTATTGTTTCTATACTTTTATAACACGTTATCAAGACGAGTCTCTAGCCATTTGAATATCTGAAGGGATTATGCCTGATTGCATCTAACGATGATCCTCTCAGACGTAAACCGGTTATTACAATTTGAAAATCATAATTTCATAGATATGATTTTTCTCTTATCTTTTCTCAGTTCACGTGAAATCATATTACTTTTACTAGTTTTGTTGGTCCAACTCCATTATTTGCAAACTTTGAACATGGATGAGTTCCCATTTTAATTCTCATTTTTTCATTTTAGAGCTTATCATATCTCCTTCAATCCTCTCAACAATACATACATACACACGCAGATATACACATATAACGAGAAAATATTCATGGGGTGAACAGGGGAATTACAAGAAAAAAAATGGAGACTTTGAATCCAAAATCTCTTGAAAGAGTTGTTTCACAGAGAGCTTTGCAGATGAGCAGTTCATTTCCACGTCACTTGGGCCATGGACGAGTTCAGCTGGGATGTTAAGTATGCTGGTGTTCAAATTATTGTTGCAATGAGAATAAATGAAAAGGTAATATATATATTATATTATATTATAATATATTACTTTATAATATAATAATATATTAAACTATAACATTCGTTTTCTCGAGATATAAGGAGCATACATTATCAAAATCAAATTTTCTCGACTCCATTATACTTGATTTAACGAGATCTTCGATTTGACACCAATATTGATAAGGTAAACTTTCAAAAAAAAATTGCAAATCAGTACCCCAACTTTTGAAAAAGTTACAAAATAGTCCTTGAACATTTTGATATTGATAAATTGAAGTAGAAAGGAGATAATTTTCCAATCGTAAAACATTGATAAAATATTTTTGACAATTTT
This sequence comes from Jasminum sambac, assembly GCA_018223645.1. Taxonomy (NCBI): domain Eukaryota; kingdom Viridiplantae; phylum Streptophyta; class Magnoliopsida; order Lamiales; family Oleaceae; genus Jasminum; species Jasminum sambac. Next base: position 46,781,197 of record CP073640.1, read on the forward strand.
ACCTTTGCGAATTGGAATGGATAATTTTACCCTTAGGGTAAAACCGACCTAATTTTGACGACAGTGAAAAATGGATAGAATATTCATGAAGAAATTCTAAATCCATTGATTATATAAAATGGTTTGAAGTCCATTTGAATTAAAAGATCGGAATATTATTTTAACTCCCGAAGAGTTTAATTACATAATATACTTATTCTAAAAGGATAAGTGTCTTTCTTGTAGAAGTAATGAGTATTTGTTCTAGAAGAACAAATGCACTCCCGTAGAAGCAGATTCAATATTTAATTCTACTTTATTTCTTTGCAATTTAATTATCTTGCAATACCTCCTACTTGATGATGGGTTCAACCGTCACTAAACGGAAGGTTTTATATATTTCTGCACTTTATATGCTAAGTGATGGATAATACCTTCTACTAAGCAGATCCTACTCCTGAAGAAGTAGTTAATCATTATGCAATTTAATTCTCGCAATTTAAATTCTGTAAATTTATATTTATTGCAATAATTCCCATAAGGTAGGTTCGACCACCTATTGGAGGAAATTTAATTTCTGCAATTTAAATTTACGCACTTTAGATTTTGCATATATTTCCAATGTGGTGGGTAATACCACACGATTAGTGTGCATATTTCCAATGTGGTAGGTTATACTACACGATTGGTTATAACGAATCCTACTCCAGAAGAAGTAGTTGATCAAACATTCTAATCCTACTCTTGAAGAAGTAGATAATAAGAATAAAATTTATTCTCCATATTTACCGAATATTAATGGAGAAAAATTGAATAAGTGGTACTTGAGGTTACCATTGGATAAATAGATGAAAGTAAAATGCTCAATAGATCCCATGTTGATAAATCAAAGAAAATATATCGCATGGAGAGATTATATGAAGTAATCTCATCGATGATATGAGATTGTATTAATATGAGAATAAAATGCTCTTGAAGAAGCATAATCACTAGATTTCTGTATATTTGAATAAAGCCAATATGATATTATTATTATTACTCCAGAAGAAGTACAAAACAGTCGAAGTGGAACATATTGAGAATATCAAAAGATGGCATTAAACACTCGAAAATATAGAAATGCGAAAAGAAAATACATACTGAATCCATAAATGAGGGATGCGTCTCGAGAGTATAAATACTCCGTAACTCTGCCACCATCAACATTAGGATTCATAATGAGATATTTAAAGGATCCGAATTTCTTTTTCGCTTGACACCAATGGTCTGTGACCGACGGACCTGGGCTTCCACAGATTCTTGAACATATGCATGAAATTTGATGAGTAGTTCATCAATAGTACTAGCAGAGATAAGTATTTTTCTCACTGAATGAGAGATAAACTTATTATTTACACCCTGATCTAGAAACGCTAGTAAGCCATCAAAGAAATTATTAATATTCAACAAACCTATTGGTTTGACATGAAAGTTCCACTGTGCCAATGAGGCTATATTGAATATTTCCTCCAGTGTGTTGTAGCCGCCTGGAAGGATAATGAAAGCATCACTATTATTCATCATATACATCATGCAGTTGTGGATGGATTGCGCTTGTAGCACCAATCTGCTGGACCCATGGTAGAAGCGGCTCCAATTCAGTATTAGATCCAACTAGATGGAAAGGTATTACACTCGAAACTCTTATTCCCAATGATTGTGCGGCCATTATAATTCTAGCTAAAAGTTTGTTGTTGGTTCCTCCGTATAGTATATTGATTTCTTGTCTCCCTAACTCTTTTACAAGTCGGTTTGCCATATCCACATATTGGATATGGCCTACCAGTTTAGATCCACCAAGAATACATACGGTTTTAATCTTGCGAGGTAAAGGCTGACTTGTATGAGATGATTCTAAAATCTCCATATCCATCTCTACTCCTATCTCTCTTTTTGCACTATACTTTTAATGTATGAACATGAGAGATATATGAATCCCTCTATTTAAAGAAAAATTTTCAAACCAATAATTGAGTGCACTATTTACTTTTTGACAAATATGAAAGAGAAAATGGCAGAAAAATTTAAGTGAAAATGACATATATCTGTCTGTGATTGAAAATAAAAAATCTAAAATCGAAAAACGATATTTGCAAATAAAATAAAAATATTGATCTTCTATATTACATAAATTTGCCTTATACAAATATGGGAAAATCATTATACTAAGTTATTTTACTAAATTTATAAACTGGATCTTTTAAAGTAAGTATTTCAAGACTATAAAGTGCTTGTTGATCTTTGAATTTAGCCCATAAGGCCATTAGCTCACCTTGCACGTGTCCACTAGGATGTGTCTCAAGAGCCTGTTGAATATCATCCAAAGGCTCCTTACTCAATCCATCCTTAATGAATGCTATTTTATCTTCTCGGTTTCTGGACAAGTACCCCACAGATTTACATCGAGTGTCACATGTCCACCGAGCACACTTGTAGCATCCTCCTAATCTTTTTGCTCTCCGTTTCTTTGAAAAACTACTTTTACCCATGCCAGGCATGTATTTAGAAGGAATTGAAACCTCACCAGATAATCGAACCTTTGCTTCAATCAAGCATCGGATATCTTGTGGGATACCCTTATTCATTAGCATCCTTAATCTTTCCTACATCGATAAATCCTTTTTAGGATTTTGATCGGTAGTGATGGATAGTATTTTCGAAGATTTGAGAGCATATGATCCATTATAATGTATAGACCCTGTTAGGATGAATTTTACAATAATTTTGATGATTTATTTATAGAATAATACGATGCGTATGAAATAAGACTCAATAAATAAAATGAAAGCGTAAGAGCTACGATTTCGAATTAAATAATAGCCAGGATGTGATGCGTATGGTGTAACTCCAGATGTTTGAAGCAGTAGTAGACAATAATGTCACCAAAAGATGATGGAATATGTCGGTGAATTGTTTCTATGATAAATCATGTTGAGCACTATCTGAGATACTAGTGAAATCGATATAAGAATTTCTTGAACTAGAAGTTCAATAATACTCGTTTGCAAAGCTGGGTGACCATCCGGTTTAAATAATTATTGAAATTAATATTTCAAGTGAAGAATTAAAGGAATTCTTCAATGATTGTTCTCGATAAATGATGAAATTATTACTAGCCAATATTGGAAATAAATCCCAAATATATCTGGAATAAAGGATGAGAAGTATGGGCCCACTCATCCTCCATGTGGACTACTAGATATTATGATATGGATCCACTAGATAGTCACATGTGTATATGATTAGTAATTTGAAATTTCTGAAATATTTGCTCACGGTATGAGCATGTTTTTCAGATTTAATGATAAAGCTAGTAAATGTATATCCCAATACTTGAATAAATCCATGAAGGATTTGAGTATGCGCATACAAGTGGGATATTATATGGCAAATTATTTAAAGTCCTCAAATAAATTGCCGATATCGAGAATAGAATGCAAACGGTCTAAATTCCCATATTAAAATTTGAATGATGAGAACATATATGATTAAAATCATACCAAGTGTATGGGTTTTGGTGTTCTAAATTTTCTCAGCATGAGGGGGAGTATTAAAGGTTGAAAATAATATGTGTAATGCATCATGTTATATCCTCGCAATTGAAATACGAACTTGAAGTTCAAAGATGCATGAAAGGTTATGAACAATCACATATATCAACTACGATGCTTTGATAAGTTAGCACGCCAGAAGCGTTGATATTTCCCCAATCATATATATCAAAGCAAATTATAAAAGATGGTCTTAATAACGGAGGCATATGCTTTTGAAAAGTATATAGACATAACTATATTGTGTAATCCTAAAAGAGGATTGATAAAGAGATATCTCGATAAGTTATGTCGATATGGGAAAAAAAATGAAATTGAAAAGTGTCGACACGATATGAAAATGTAGCGCTACATATGATCAATGATAATGAAAATATTGAGATATATTGAATAATGATATTGAAATCCATCGGAAAATACCGATGCTAAAATATATGCCCTTATGATTAAAGTGTTCATGCACGGGTTTAATGAGAAATGAGAATGAAACTCTTGAAGAGGTTTCAAATGTATTATTGTATCAGTGCATGCAACGGCTCAAAATATCTACATTGATATCGTTGAGAAACTCATATACTATACTCTTTTCCTTGATTGATGTTTTTGTCCCAAAAGGGTTTTTCTCAAACAAGGTTTTTAATGAGGCAGCTCAATCTCAACTAATATAAAATCTCCAGTAGAGATTTAGGTATATATCTCGATATAGTGAGAAAATGAGATCGAAGCTGTTGATTGCATATAAGATCAATATAACATGATATTATATAATATCTAAATTTCATTAACGTGGAAATGAATGAAGCATATCAACTAATGTATATGATACTTATATAAATCCATGAAAGATTTGAAATGCTTGAAGCATACTTGTATAAAATACGTGTTGCACTCTTTTTCCCTTGACTGAGGTTTTATCCCACTGGGTTTTCCTAGCAAGGTTTTTAATGAGGCAACTTTAATGATGTATTCACATGAATATTGTACTCTTTTTCCTTCATTAGGGTTTTTCCCACTGGGTTTTTCCTAATAAGGTTTTAACGAGGCATATTCATGGTATATTGAGAACGATATGAGAAATTGATACAGTGTATCTATTGGATCAAGTTATAATGGAGCTAATGCTTTAGATCCAAACGATGATGATATTGAAATCATTTACCGAAGTAAAGATATCGATTCTCAAGATATGAAATCAAGCGGAGTATGTACTCTTTTCCTTCGATCAAGTTTTTCCCACTGGTTTTCTTGACAAGGTTTTAACGAGGCGACACGTGAATACTCATATCTTGATAGACATCGGGGAGCAATGTTTTGATGAAGCGATATATAACCACTCCAAGCTATCCTGCAATCGGTTTAGAAGTTTTTTCCCATTTGGGTTTTTCTCCAAGCAGTCCGGAAGACATTTGTATTAATAGTCATTCAAGGAGTGTTATGAATAATAATTGAAGAATAATTATTAGGTGTTATGAATAATTGAGAATAATGTGGTGGTTATGAATTATGAGGAATAATTTGGTGGAGGAATAATTTGGTGGAGGAATAATTTGGTAAAAGATGTAATTATTATATGTGAATGACTATTATACCCTTGATAAAATTATGTAATTACGATTGTGCCATTCGAAGTTTTCCTATAAATAGGGCTTCAGTTATTAATGAAATTCATTCCTGAGAATTCCTTCGAATTCATTCTCTCTAAATTCTCTCTATTGTTTCTATACTTTTATAACACATAGACGTTTTAAAAAAAATATTAATCCGCAAAGAAGTGACACAAGATTTACATTTTTTTAATTGCTGTCTCCAGATTACTCTCTATTTTCTACTTTTCTCCAAATTGCTCAAAGTCTCTACTCCTGCTCCACACTAGTACAAAAATGAGTATAGGTAGCGGTTGTTTTACACTTAGAGTGGCGTTTTTATCGCCACCCAAACCAGCGACACCCAAAGTCGGCTAAAGGATGGCGGTTGAAAAAACGCCACTCAAAATAAACTTAGGGTGACGGTTGTTAAAAACAACCGCCACCCGTTATTATTTATTTTTTTAAAAAAAGGACTTAGGGTGGCGGTTGTGTCCAACAACCGCCACCCTAAGTTTTTTTTAAAAAAAAAAAAAAAAAGCACTTAGGATGGCGATTCTAGTGCAAAATCGCCACCCAAAGTCCACTTTTTTTTTATGATATGAGCGATGGAAAACACATGAAATAATTTTTATTCAAAACCAATCGCATCCAATTACAACAAAATGAACAATCTAAAAACAAAAACACAAAATTATAAGATGAAAAGCTAAAAATTGCGTTTTGAGGCCTTAGATGACCTCAGAATGGCCTGAAACATGGGGTCACAACGATAGCGGTGAGTGTCGTAGATCTCGTCGCAACGATTCCGGAATGTACTCGTTGGCTGAAAACGGACATCGTATGCAAAAGTTATGGCCATTTAAAGTTTACATGTTCAAAAACTCGAAAAAAATTATATTAACAATTATACAAAAATAAACGAGATTTACATGACCAAAAGATCAAAGAAGCTTACCTTACTTAAATTATGGCACCAATTTGTGAAGAAATTGCATTTAAATCTGATTTCAAACCATGAATATTTGAAGTTGAAGAAATTTCGAAAAATTTTCAAAAGAAGGAAAACTCAGAAGCGGGAATACCAGATCTGATGAGTTTGTGGAATATTTAAAGGGAAAGGGTGGCGGTTGTAGTAAAAAACCGCCACCCAAAAGTATTTTAATAATAAAAAAATAACAAAACGGGTGGCGGTTGTTAGCTTACAACCGCCACCCTATGTACTAATTTTTTTTTTTTTTAACAACCGCCACTCGAAACCAACTTAGGGTGGCGGTTGTTTTACACAACCGCCACCCATTGTTCTTTTTTTTTTTTTTTTTTTTAACGTTAGTTTAGGGTGGCGGATTTTTGCTATAACCGCCACCATTTTTTAATTCCAAGCATCAATGGAGTATTGAGCCATCGGCCCCGTGATCCCTTTTTGTTTGTTTGAATAATATATCTTTTTTTTTTTTTTGAATAAGGCCCCGGTGGCTGTATATTCAAACAATTTTGGCCCCCCTTGTCCGTACACTATTCCCCTCTTTTTCCTCCTGACCGTACACTATTATTATTGCCCCTCTCCCCTTTAGTGTCGATAATGGATCGAGTTCGGATTGGATCGGTCTAATTCAAATTCAAAACTAAATCAATCACCCCGATTCAAATCCAAATCCAAATCCAAATTCCCCGAATCAGATTCGGATCGGATCGGATCGGATCGAATAAAAATCCAAATACGATCCATATTGGTATAGGTTTTTATAAAAAAATAAAAAATAATAAAATTAAAATTAAAAAAATAAAAAATAAAAAATCAATTCGGATCGGATCGGATCAAGCCTGATCCTATTCAAATCCAAATCCGTTTCGGATCGGCCGATCCACGAATCGTCGGATCTGCAAAAAATTGCTCCATTCGAATCGGGTATCCATCAAATTTGGATTGGATCGAATTTTTCTATCATCACTACTCCCTTTTTGTCCTTGTACGTCCGTCCACAATAGATAATATTTATTTATATCTTTATACAAACAATTTATTTGAGTAAATATAATAATGAAGTCAAAGAAAGTTTCTTTAGTATGTTTGAGAAAATGTGCAGCCAAAAAAGGAGTTCATAGACGTTTTAAAAAAAAATATTAATCCGTAAAGAAGTGACACAAGATTTTCATTTTTTTAATTGCTGTCTCCAGATTACTCTCTATTTTCTACATTTCTCCCAATTGCTCAAAGTCTCTACTCCTGCTCCACCGCCTTTTCTTATGTCTAGATATTGTTTTATAATATTTTCACGTACGTGTACTAGTCTATGCATTCGTGAGATTAATCTATCACAGATATTCCGACTTATAAGTTAGTAACTTTCGCTTGTTGGTTGTACTAATTTGTTTTTGTGACATATGTTCACATTCAAATATGAAAAAATTAATAATATTACACATTATTATTGAGATCCATGATCAGGTTGCAACCAAAGCTAACATGTAAGTTAGATATGATTGCACGAATATATCTACTTGATCATGTTCGAGTATCTCATCTATATGAAACGTAACTCAAATCAGATTTACACCATGATAAATGTTACTCACAGGGGCGGACCTATTTGGGGACTAGAGGGGGTAGTTGTCTCCACTGACTTTTCAATGCCAACTGATAACTATTTTACAAATCTGAATTATTTCATAATATACAGTGTATTAGCGGATCTTTATTAATAATATAAAGTTCGTGCTACAATAATGTGTTGTTAAAAAAAAATCAGGGGCACTGCCCCCATACCCCCAACGACCCCCTCCAACCCCATGCTTGTGCATTGACCTCGCTCGCACTGAGCTATAACTCTGGGTCCACCTCTAGTTAGTCATGAGCATCACCACCAAATACAGAAATCTAACTTTTAACAAGTAAATTAAAAATTAACGTTTTGAGAATTGGCAAGACTTCTTTGGTCTAATAGCACCATGGACTTTTCATCACTGGATCTACTAGCCCTTTACCGCATCTCTCATTGTGTTACCAAAAGGAAAAAGGAAAGACCCGTCCGCAAATTAATTATAATGGTACGTTGAAATGTCTATCTAACATAATAGCTAGCTACATAATGGCTGGGGATGAGCTACGGCCTTGATGGTTGTGGATGCCCTCGTACGTTGTTACTACATACCTTGAATCTTCTTTATCTCTTTCGACTCTCTTTTTTACTGGACAACCTTCGACTGCACACTTGTAATAATTCCTACATAGAATAATTCATGTCACGATTACAAGTCATAAGTTGAAACTATTAATTAGTTCACGTCTAGAAAATAACACTAGAAAAGATTATTTCAAAAAAAAAAAAACACTGGAAAAGATACAGCAGCCAGCATAATGAACAATACTTTCAATTTTTTCGATTCTGTTGTGCACAATCATGACAAACTTGGTCCAACAAGCTTGATAGAGCACAGATGATCAATATAATAAGAACATTTCCAATAGAATTTTTTAGGAAGTAGCTCAGAAGTTTACCTGACGTCAATATTCAAACAAACATATACACTTTTATATTTCTTACAAAAAACAAAGTCATGTCCAAATCAAGATAGAAACACAAATTCGAAAGATAATTTTTTTATTTAATTTACTAAGTCGCCCTGTCTGAGGAGGTTTCTAACAAATTAATTCGAAGAGTGACAATGATGTTGATAGAAATCCTGCATTTTTTTAAAAACAAGAATAGCTGTCACGACCCTAAAAAAACATTGATTTCATATAGAAGTTTTAGTTTTTGCTTTAACTATCGTCCATTTTCACTGTTAGAGAGGTCATAATCTTCACATTATTACATAAATCTAATTTTTCAATGACAAAGTTATTTATAAGTGCACGCGCAAAAAACATCAATTATTACTCATACCTAGTTTTGACGTTGCGAATATATAATAAGTAGTTAGAGGATGGTATTGAATTAAAAACAAGGTTTGGATCAACTTAAATGCTAGATTAACATAAGTTAAAATTAAAGTAGCTTAATTAATTAATTAATTAAAATGGTTTAATCATGCACACCTTGGATTTGGGTTGTTTTTCACCATCTTTTTTCCGTACTTCCTCCACTTGTAGCCATCATCAAGTATCTCAATTTCTGACTTGGTTATAAAAGCAACCTTCTCTGTCGTCATTTCTTTTTTCTCCTTGCCACTCCGACTACCATCTCCTATTAATGCTACAATTGATCAAAAATATTAAAAAAACAAAAATAAGATATTCTCTACAAGTTATATATATTAAACATTAGTACTATCGAAAACATGCATAAAAAAATAAAAAATAAATAATAAATTCGTTACTAATTCTTGACTTACATGTGTTGGCATCTACATGGTGACTACTACTTCCCTGAAAGTTAACGGCGTCGTGATTTTGGATTTCACGATAGCTAGAGTCGCCGATATGTGGTAACTCGTCTTTCGCCCAACCAGTGAAGTCGAAAAAATCTAAATGCTCAGGGTTCGTCTCATCGTCGTGTGGGTCCCGTCCAATCGAACCAAGCATGTTTGAGTAGGGATAATGATCAGCCATATATGTCTTAAGTTTATAACTTGAATGTAACGGCAGCACAATGCCCTGTGTATATAACTTGGGAAGGGTGTCGTAGAATGCTTCGTGGGGCATCGAATGAAGTTTCGCAGGTGATTCTTGAGCGATTTGGACGTGTGGTGGCTAAGAAATTTATTTGTTTGGGTGCCTGGTGGGTCCAAGTTATTTGAATAAGTAATTAACGAGTTCAAATCTACTATCGTGTTTTCTGAGCTGTTATCCAATTAAAAAAAAAAGACATGTCATTGAACTATTGTAATAGGAATGTTTTGATTGGATTAGACGACTTATGTGACACGAAATAGAAAAGTATATATAGAAAAACAGATCGAGACTTTTAACTGATGTCATCGCATCATGATTTACGGTATGTTTGAAAGGGATTATTCGAGAAATAATTTTTGGATGCGTGTTAGAAAATATAAAGAAAATATATTTTTTTTTAAAAAAGAAAGAAATCAAATAAATGTAATCAATAATTAAAAATGATAAAAGGCAAAATTAATCTTTACCCTTAAAATTCGTTGTATAGTTATCGATTGTGCTTTTGATTTCACGTTGTTGTCAAAGTAATGATAGTCATTTCACATTTGATGAACCGGGGTTGGGGTTACTGTTTACAAAGTCAAGACACCCATAAATCGTAAGTACAGTTTGATCACATGACCGACGACTCCTTCAGTCTTTGCCCCCTGAGTGGGTCGAAAGAGAAAATTTCAAATATTATTTGTGGTAATACTTTAATACCCATTTTATTCAAAAAAAAAATACCCACTTGTAAATATAATAAAATATTTATAAGCGGGTAGATTAGAGAGTTTGAACATTAGCAATATTATTCAATATGATACTTCGAGTCACATTGTCTATTTATATGGGAAGGATAATATTATTTATTAAATTATGATTCTTATATATAAGTGAAAAATATTTGATTAAAAGTGTTGGGGTACTTTGTAATAGTTTAATTACATATATTATTATTTCATTTTTGTCTTTATTCCCACATTTTCTTGGCAAAAGATGGCTGTTGAGGCTGAGAAGAAAATTCTACCTCTTTTTAATTCAAGTGAAATAATTAACAACGGTAATTAGATAAAACGTTTCAACATGTACATGTTGGTCCAAAATCTTTCTTGAATATGACAATATTAACTTCAACATTTTTATATGTAAATTTGATTTTGTTGTATAAATTAATATTAGCAAATTAATTAATCTCTTTGAATAGTTTTCATAGAAAGTTCAATGCCACTACTATAGCTTTTTCTTTTCCTTTTTTTTTTTTGAAAACACTACTATAGCTAAATTAGTATAATTCTTGACGAATAGACAGTCGAACAAAAGAAAAGAAAAAAAAAATCGAAAAAATGCAAAATGGAAAATCCTTTTTCTCCTCTCTCTAAGAGAGATGTCCAAATCCCAAATCGACGGGGCTACAATTTTTAGAAATGGGTTAAACCTAAATTCACCTATGATGTTGCCTTGGAATTAAAGATATCCCCTGATGGAATGAACAAATTCTTGTTACCTTCATCATCTGTAATATTCAGGTTTGTGGTTGATTCATAGGATGTACCTTGGAAACCAACTGATTATCATTGATTTCAAAAAGTCCATTTCTAGTTAGACTCTACCTCATGGGTCAACTGTTTCGAGTAAAGAGTCAACTGATCCTTCCTATTTGGAGTTAGGTCCTAAAACATATTAACCTAATTTTCAAAGTTGTGGGAGCCATTCACAACCGGGGATTATGGAATGATGTGATATATTTATTTGTTGTACATGGTATTCGATCTTTGCAAGTGAATTATCCTTTAATTTTTTTTTTTTTTTTTTTTACTGGAAACATTGACACTGTCAAGGCTAGTCTCACATGGAATAATAAAAATATATTAAATAACATAACATATATACAAAAGATAGCTAATATTTTGATTGTATTCTTTAATATTGGGGAACTACTTTTCATCAATTGCAAAAGTCATCACACCTCAATTATTGATCAAAGGTGAGATATAAACAATAGGAGCATATCGAAGTTTAAAGTTAGATTTGTGAATAAGATAATAGACAATAAAATGATGTTAGTAAACTATTATCATCTAAGTTGTAACATTGTACTAGATTAAAAAAGGGTTATTAGCGCCATAAGAACCCAACGTTTCATTTCGTTATGAATTAAGAACCTCTGATTTATTTCTTGGCATTTTAGTCTCCAAACTCGATATTTGCTGCGCCGTAAGGACTTCCGTTAGCATTGCACCATTAACTCACTTCATGTGCACCTCAAGTGCAATTTTTCAAATCCAAAATGGTCTGAAACTTTGAGTATTATTACAATCATGTCCAAATATTTGAAAAATGTATACTTTAGTACCCAAATTTAGTTAAATTTGATTAAATAGTCCCAAATTTAATTAAATTTATTGAATTAATTTAATACTGATTAAATAGTTTTTATTAAAAATTTTCAACACAGTAGTATTTGTCCGTATTAATATAATCTATATCTATATATTAATAAAACTAGCACATTTTCCCTCCACTTTCACCTATTTTTCTATATTAAAAAATTAATTTTTAATTATGACAACGAGTTTTACCTCTTCTAGAAATTCTTTTGCACTTATCGCCTTATATAGATTCTAATTTATTATATGTGTATGTGTATATGTCTCCTCGTGCAACGCACGTAGAGAAACACTAGTATATAATATAATACCACAAATGTCCTAAACTTTCTTTAACACTAGAGACTCGCATATTTTGATTTTAACCAAAATCTAATAATAAATATAATTATTGTACATAAATAAAATTTTATTATTAGAAATATATTACTGTCAAAAAATATATCGAATACAAAGAATTGACCAAATTAAATAAAAAAATACAAGAAAAAGAGAAAAATTCAAAAAAAATTTTAGCATTAAAAACACACACATTTTGATTTTGCATTTATTATTAATGCAACAATTTCTCATTCCCCGCTTCCTTTTTTACCCTCAACAACAATTTCCAGCATGACTCTAAAACTTAATGTAGCTTATTGATTTAAATGATTGATAATAATGAATCAATGATAAATTAATTAATGTAAGGGGTGATGTTGTCAAATAAGCAGCTCTAGTATAAATGAATTGATATCACCCTAAATATAAATGAATTTAGTAGAATGTGCTTGTCAAGCATAATGCAATTACATCATTGCAAACCATGTTGGTTCATAAGCTATTCGCAAAATTGTTGATATATCACTTTATGCAAAGATAAAGTGACACCACTACTCAAGTATAAAAAGAGAAGGTAAGATGCTTTGTTGTTGTTGGTTTTGTAATTGATAAGTGCAATTTATACACTTATTTAAGTCTTTTAAACTATGAGTTTATCTTTTTTTAGTTAATTTCGTGTTTAATTAATTTAGTGAAATTTGTTTTTATTTCATTTTAAAACCGGAAATTAAAGAAAAGATTCCAACTTTGGGCGAAAAGTGACACAATTGAAAGTTTGAAGGACTCAATTGGAAGAAATAAAAATTGGAGAAGTAAAGAGAAACCCAAATTGGGGCTAAAGTGAAGAAATTCAAAGTTTGAGGACTTAATTGATCGAGTTTAGAAGTCGAGGACCAGTGCTACAATTATACTATGAGGATTGAATCGCGCATTTTGAAAGTTTGACTCCATGTGATCGCATGGAATGACCCGCGTGATCACATGACCAGCATTGTGACTCAAGGATTGAACCATGAGATCGCACATCTCGCTCCATGCGATCGCATGGCTATTTTGTGCCAAAATCTGCTTTCCTAGTTTTGGCAAGTCCCTCTTTTCCCCAACAAGTAAAGGCATGTCTTGAGCTATAAAAGGGGTTGATACCAGACTATTAGGTGGCCTTTTAAACATGAAAATTAGAACTTCTGTTTGGGAATTCTCTTGGAAACTTGGAGTGGAAGCGTTTAAAAGATTGAAGATCAAGAACAAACTTCTACATCCGGGCTATGGCTTTCTTTTGTTTTCCTTGGGCTAGCTTTTCAATAGCACTGAGGTTATATGAAACTTCGATATTGATTTTTATTTGGAATGTTAATTGATGTTTAGACAATTATTCTGTTTTTGAGTTTTTAATACCGTAATTTATTATTTCTATGACTTTTGACGAAAGTTTGTATGATTCTTGTGATATATTTTACGTATTGAGAAATCTAAAACATGTTAAACTTGTGTTAAAAACCATAGATTACGATAGAGGATGAGAATATCCCTATGCTCTATGTGATCTTTTGTGAAATTCTAGTATTTTAATGTGTTTTTGCGGCGTTAATGTTATAGAGATATAGTTAGACATGTGAAAACGGCTCATCCGAGCCTGCTCGACTCGCCAACTTGTGTTCGGGCTCGGCTCGAGCTCGTTTACTGTACGAGCCAAGCCGAGCCGAGCTCGGCTTGCCGTTGTGGTGTTCGTGCTCGGCTCGCGCTCGTGAGCTCGCCGAGCCCGAAGCCGAGCTTGCGAGCCAACAAGTCCGAGTCGATCGGCTCAGCTTGGCTCGTTTTTTTTTAAGGGGGTTTAGGGTTTAGGGTTTAGGGCTCATGTTTTTTAAAAATTTTAAGTGGTGTATGGGGTTTTTTAAGTGTAATTGTGTAAATATATTCGGCTCACTCGGCTCGCTTTTTTTTTTTAATTCTACTTTGGAGTTTTTAAAGTTTAAACATATTCGGTAATTCGACTATCGAATATTTGAATTCGTATGCAAATAAATTCATAAATGAAAATATGAAATGATTGAATGAATCAAAACGTCCAAAAGTTATATAAAAAAATAACAAACATTCTAAATTTTATTCGAAAAATTCTTATTATATAAAAAATACAATAATACATTGTACAAAAACCCTCCTCCTTTATCCGAGTTTGGGACCGGCTATCAATTAGATAAGCGGAGTTAAAATTATTCACAACTTATACAGTACGTGAAAAATTTTTATAATAAAAAAAAGAATGAAAAATGCATAAAAAATAAATTGAATTGAAATTAAAATAATCTTACATATCTATATGAAGCTCAAAGTGTTCATTTCATCGGCTATCATTTTCTCCCATTCATTTTGTATTCGAATGGTGGCATCTTCCCAATCTTTGACACACATCAATGACTCAAGTATATCCGCATTCAATTTACACCGCTCGTCGCTCATAACTCGACCACCGACACTAAATGCCGACTCAGATGCAACCGTAGAAGCGGGCGGAGTTAAAATGTCACATGCCACTTTTGATAAGACGGGATATTGTGATCATTTTGTCAACCATTGGAGCAAATCGAAATTTGCCATATTGGATTTAGTACAAAGTGAAAGAAAGTCAAAAGAAAAATAACGATTTAACTCAATAAAAGTAGAAGAATCTTGATTTAATAGAGTATTCCCTGAACTACTAGTTTCTCATGTGTTTTCATCTCGTTGTAACAAAATGGCCCAAGAAGAACCCATTGAGTACTCGGCCACCTCCTCCGCCATCATACGGTGACCATTTGTACCGAATGGAATCATGTTTGTATAGTGATTATAAAGAAGAATCATAAAAGATTTCAAATCATAAGTAATAAGATTTCAAATCATAAGTAATAACAACATTTATGTCCATTCACATGTTGGTTGTAATTGATTTCAACAACTTATAAGTTCTTTTTAAATTAATCATCGGATCCACTACCGCACCAAAAGCGTACAATAGTGGGATTTTATCGTAATATTTTTGAAATTTTTCCACCATAGAAGGAATAAAATTTCCAAAAATAGGGTGAGTGCTATATTTCCGCAAATATAAAGTAATTTTGTTAAGAGCAAACAAAACAACTGAAGATGTGGGTGAGTATACGGCCAAGCATTTCACCGTCGCCTCTCACCGTCGCCTCATAAACTACCTGCAAAAACTTCATGCACTCTTTAGAAATTTCCCAATCAATAATAGTTAAATCATCTCCTTCAAGTCCATTGGCACGATTATTCCAAAATTCCGTTATAACATATTCATAACCATCACATGAACGAATCATTAAATAAGTAGAATTCCATCTAACAGGCATGTCCACACCGAAAGTCTTAGGGGCTAAATTCATTTCAATACATAATTTTTCAAAATCTTTTTTTCTACGAGTCCCTGAAGAAATGTGGAGTATAGCAGTACGAATTCTATCTATCATTGAACGGATACCATCTAAAGCACATTTAATAATCAAGTTAATTATATGACAAACACAACGTACATGAAACAATTCTCCATCAAAATCAGGATTAATATAAGGCTTCAACTTCCTAATAACACTATCATTAACTTTGGCATTATCTAAAGTGAAACTCCTAACCTTATCAAGTATATCATATTCCATTAGTATATCATATATGATACGGACCATATTATTTGCATTATGAGGATGCTCAATGATTTTAAAAGCAATATTTTTTTTATGCAATATCCAATTTTCATCAATGTAATGTGCAATAGAAGATAAGTATCCTCTATTATTGCCACCGCTCCACAAATCATGAGTAAAACTAATAACACTGTTAAATTGACGCATACCTTGTATTAATTGATCTTTTAAGTTTTCATATTTAGTAATGACATCAGCACGTGCAGTATTTCGAGTTACGTTTTAGTACCTTGGTTGAAGACATTCTTGTATGAATTTTGTGAGATGTGGATTTGCGATAAAATTTAGTGGTAGCTTAGCGGCGGCAAGTAGGGCAGCCATTCCTTTACGTGTTCTATCCGGATCATAACTCCAAAAATTTAAACCGGATGAACTCTCTCCTTCACCACCGGCTCCAAATTGTAGTTGTGTTTGCTGTGAATTACTTCCAATTCGAGCAAGACACTTATGAGCATGTCGAGAATATTGAGTAGTAGCACCGCCTACCGTAAATCCAAATTTTTTACCACAATAATTACATACGGCAAATGTAGTGGATTCTCCATTTTCGTTTCTTTCGACTTTTTTGGTGAAATGTATCCAACAATCGGACGTGGTGGTTCTTCGTCGAGAACTTCTTTCCCATGGGGTAGAAGTTGTATTTTGATCATCGATTGGATTATTTGAATCAACATGAATTGGTTCGGATTGTTGGGATTGACTGTATGAATCCATTTTGTAAAATAGAAATATAGGCTATTTGGATAGATAAATGTGATCATTGATAAAATGAAAGAATATAAATATATAATAGATATTGAAATTGTTTGATTTATATAAGAGTAGAATTTCGTAATAACTAGTAAGAAATATATAGAGAGAAGTTGAGCAAACTATGGAGAATTTCATAGCAAAAGTTTATAGAGAGAATGAGAGAATAGAGATAGAATTTGTTGTGAAAATCTAATTCCAAACACCCATATTTATACATATTTTCGATGGCATTTTGGTAATTATCTAAAAAAAATTTAAATTTTGAATTAAAAATTCAAAATTTGAATTCAAAATTTGAATTTTGAATTAAAAAAAAAGTTTGCGCAGCATCGGCTGCAAAATAGCTGCCTTTTGGCAGCTAAAACCTACCATAAGGCAGCTTTTTGGACCGAGCAGCAAGCGAGACGGCTCGAGCCTCTCGCGAGCTACTCGGCTGGCTACAGGAACCGAGCCGCTCGGCTTGGCTTGGTTCTTGGGCACCTTGTTTGTGCTTGCGACTCGGGGACAAGCCATTTTAACTCGTGAGCCAAATTGCCATGTCTAGATATATAGCATGATAGGGAACAACTTTTTTCCCATTTTTATCACTTTTTTATACATTTTTTCTTTACCCTAAATCAATCACATCCACACATCTCGTCACATCCACAAATCTCCACCATTAAACTCCACTCATTCTCTCTCCTCTTTTATATTAAAAATCATTAAAAACTATTAAAAATCAATCCCTATCACCCTAATAGTTATTGCGTTTGTACAAGTGATTAAATTTTACTTGAAAGAGATTATTTAATAATTTTAGAATTTAAATTGTCTAAACCGAATGTCGTTGTCAATTTAATAATCTTGGTAACAATTGCATATTATTCTCAAAACTCATGTTTTCTAAATTGTTTTAAATTTGTTTAATTCATTTTGCAATTGACACTAGCAAAGTAGAGGTATATTGTTTGGTCTTGCAGATTGCATGTTTGAAGTTTAGATGAAGTGTTCGAGTATCGTTGTGTTGATATCCTCATCAACCAATGTATGAGCCAAAACCTCGTCGCTGTATCATGAGATGTGATTACTAGCTCATCCAGGGAGCAACCAGAATCACACACACACACAAAACGAAGGGAATAAAGAAGAGGGAGAGAGAGAGAAGAAAAGGAAAGACTTTAAGAACAGTTCCAAATATCTGTTTTGAGAATTTGCAGATTGAGTGTGTTAGTGTGTTACTAACTTACGATATAAATTGACAATGTTCTAAAAGCATAAATCGAGACGAAGCGTCAACGCGAAGTTTCAAGCTTTATAAGTTTAAGTGGGCTTAAGCGAAGCGTAAGAATTAAAAAATGTTTTTTCAATTTATTACTTATTTTAAATTTTTAATCAATCTAAAATCATTAAATAACTAAATAATTCATATCAAACACATGTAAAATAAACAACCATGATTAATTACATATATGTACATAAATGATAAAATACAAAATCCGACTATATATATGAAATTATTATATAATACTAGACCTAATTAACAAACTAATATAGTTTACAATTCTACTTAATACATAAATAAATAAATAAAAAATAGAGCTTACAATTCTTCCACACCCTTCAGCATAATCTATAATATATATAAAGTAGAGGTGCATGGTATTGTTGTTTTTTAGTAGTGGTTTTAGAACACGGTTAACTTCTGTTTTCGGACAAAAATAGTTGTTTTTATATTGATATCCCTATGATTGAATGCCACGTATCCAGGTAGTTTTAAGTGTCAGTAAATAATGAGAAGAATTGATTTTTCAAACAGTTTTCTATTTTACTTTAACAAATATGTTCTAATTTTTTGATCTAACTTCTTCATTTAAATAAGTCAAATAGCATTTTATTTTAGTATAATCTTGATCAATAATAATTACACAAATGAATAAAATGATACAATAAATATCTTTAACTAATATCCAAAGATGGAAACAGTATTTTTCATTTTCGGCTAGATTAATTCATAAATTCGACCCAATAAATATTGAAAAATAAAATAAATTTGTTATGGAGAAAAGGTTTTAACAATGTCGCTACTAATTTTTAAATTTCCTTGCTACAATTTAATTAAAGTATTTATACATGATTTGATGAATAGAAACTAAGTATGGTATGAGTTGTATAAATCAATTATTACAAGATAAAAATTATTATGTTACTTAAATATTTTTGTAATCGATTATTATAAATTTAAATTATTATAGTACTCTAAATAGTGATCAATAATGAAATGTCTATTAATCAATTTAGGATATTGTTATAGTTCTTAAATAAGTTGAATTAATGGTGTACGCAAACAATGTTAGCATTACGCATTAATAATTGATCATTGTAATTTAATTTTTTTAATGATATATTATATTAATTACTCTTTTGGTGGCAAAAATTTGTCAACGAGTCTTTTTATTTTTACGTGTTTTACAAATTTTTACTTCCTTTTTCGCATCTCTAAAAATTATATACATTATAGCTACATCTTTTAAAAATTTTAAATATCTACTGATTTTTCACATTTGAATCACAAATTTTCTTGATTCACCTAGAATCAAGCTATATTTTTAATATCTTACTATTTTTTGTTAGTGATTATTGCCCGTGTATTGCAGGGGTGTCAAGAAGGAAATAAAAAGTTAAAATCAAGTTGATGCTAAAATAATTTTAGAATGTTGGGAGTAAAAATGTATGAGATTGTTTGCGCTTATTAGCTGCTATTGAGTTTGCTTACTATTTAGTTCATGTAGATTCTTTACGTTGTTGCTTTAGAGTTAATGCGTGATAAAAATTTTTACTTTTGGCGATTTTGTCCTTGTAAAATTACCATATTGCGGCCAATATTTTATCCAAAATGATGGTTTAATCATCCTCTTTATTTTTTTGGAGACTGGAAGGCCTAGACTTTTAAACATCTACCCTCTGTTTTTTCTTTAGCTCTTTTTTTTTTTTTTTTTTTGAATTTTTGGGAAAAAAAGTTAATGGTGAAAACTCTCTTTTTTGTTACTGACTTTTTTTGTCAAAATTAAGAAAAATGTTTATGAAATCAATTTTCTGGCTTTTGGCACCTGACCTCATATAGCGAAAAATAATGCATAATTTAAGTTAATTGTAAAAGAGACAATAATAAAATAATGAATTATAAGTCAAATTAATTGGAAAAAATAAAATCATGAAATTTAAATTGGGTATGAGATGTAGTGCCTTGGGTTGGTGCAAATGGTGCACGAACATGGTGTCTGGTGTCTGTTGTAATATATTACATATTATCGCTTTTGCAGATTCGCCACCATTAATAGTGGATGATGATGCGACAGAATTATAAATTGACATTGATTTTATATAATTTTTAATTTTACATATGTTTCTACTTTGACCTATATTTCTTCTGTGTTACATGATCACCACTGTGGTTAACGTACTTTATGTGTTTGTTTTGAATTACGTTTATGTTTCAATTCAGCATTGTCTTGACATTATTTTTAAATTATTTAATTTTCAACTGTACATTGTGCTAATTTGTTGATATGTACATATTTGACGTTGTTAAAGCATTATTAGAACTTGAAAACTATAATTTATTATATTACATTATAATTCATTTAAAACTAATGTCATTTAAATACTTATTGGATTGTAACTTGAATTATTGCAGTTTATATTATTTATCTTTCACACGTCACACAATTTATTAAATTAATTTCTCACCATTTATTTTTAATCATTTTAATTGTGAACACATTGTAAACCTAATATAGAAATATTGTAATAATATATATTATCAAATTGTAACAAACGTTATGCTACTATCAATTTAACAAAATTGTAAATCATGTCTGAAATAATTTATTATTTACTTAACACATTTTTACTACTATGCAACGCACGGGTTTAAAAACTAGTTATTATATAATTAAATTGACACAAACTCTGAAACTAACAAACTAATTACGATAAAACTCCTTAACTGAATGCCCGTTATTCCAAGAATCTATATACCGGTTTCGATTTTGGTGGCAGTAAAAAAGAAACACCCACGTCAACTCATACTAGAATAATTTCATATGGATATTTGAAATTAATATTTTTAAGTAACATTCTCATTTATTATTTGCTTATTAGGCGATGAAGAGATCTTCATTTGTTTTATCATTTAGTACACATATTTATTATTCAATAAAAATATATCAGATTGATGGTACCTATCATTTAAAATAAATTATATTTATTTTAAATATACCTCTTAAATTACTCTATTAAGTGGTAACGCCACTTGATAGTTGGAACTTCTAACAGCTTATTTTTATTTTAAAGTACTTGTAATTTTTAATAATATAGTATTTGATTTGTTAAGAGTAAGCTGGGTATTGAAAATATTTAGAGGTAATTTGAGCTAAGGGGGAAAATCGGCTTTTCTACCAGTCCTCGCAGTCCATTAATGTTTCAGGAATCTATTTTCTTTGTTTTCTTATCCAATTTGTATACAATTACGGGCAGATTAATTTACGCTTCATATTAACTAACTTGATATTCATGCGACCATACTCCACACTTAAAAATCCATTATGCTACGTGTGTAGCGATTAGTAATGATCTGTTCCTCAATTGTGGGTACCTTATGGTACGCACAAGCGGGAAAAAAATTTGTAGGGGATCCGGTGAGTCTCCATCATCAGGGAGCAGTTATGTATTATTTATCTAACTTGATGTAGATACCAAAAAACAAATTTTTTTTTTTAGAAATTTGCTCTGGTGATGTGGCGTCACCAAAGTTTCCCACGTGGGCGTGAGTATGTGCCCACATGGGGAATAGATAAAAATAGCTAGTGTACTTCTAATTATTCTTGACATCAATATTGAACAAGCAATGAAATCAATGGCATATTCGCACGAGTTAAAAAAAAAAATTCCTGGTCATTTGGTGATTCAAGTTTCTACGATAATTTAAAGCTTTGACGGCTGTTTTCTCATTATCCATACGTCTTACAATTTCGTCACTATTTTAAAATAAAAGAATAATTTTGTTTAAGAAATCAAAAAGCTACTAAAAGCTCAGTTAGAAATTGCGGACATTAAATCTGAAATAGAATAGTAAAATAGAGTAACGTTATTTCTACTAACTACTTATCCATAGATAATGTAAATTATTTTTTTTTATTTAATTTTTATCTTGAAACATGCGCACCAGTCAACTTGTAAGCAATTTTTTAAAAACATAAAATCTTTTCTTCAGGGTATAATATATTCAATCTATCTCCAACTTAACGGCCTCTAATATAGAGAAAATGTATTGTGCAATTTAATATATTGTGACAGGCAGTTTATTCGAATTTCAAACTTGTATTTTGAGTGGCCTTAGAATTTCGGGATATAATTAAGAAATCGATCAGAGTAAAGTTGTTATATATAGGGTTTGATCTTTTGTAAGATCAACATAATAATTAAAATTGAATAGTCGCAGCATTTACAAATAATGATAGTGTTCCATTGAGATGAATTTGTATAAATCTTGAGGTCTAATTCCTTTCTCTTTTATATTTTGCTCATGTTCGATCATGACTCCTATTTACTTAAAATTATTAGCCAAAGTCAATTGACACACATATACTATACTTAAACATGTGTACAAATAGTCGGCATGTTGAAATTGTTATATAATAACTAAATAATTCATATCAAACACATGTAAAATAAACGACCATGATTAATTACATATATGTACATAAATGATAAAATACAAAATCCCACTATATCTATCAAATTATTATATAATACCAGACCTAATTAACACACTAATATAGTTTACAATTCTACATAAAAAAATAGATAAATAAATAAAAAATAGAGCTTGCAATTCTTCCACATCCTTTAATTAGCACAATTATTATATAATTAAATTGACACAAACTATGAAACTAACAAACTAATTACGATAAAACTCCTTAACTGAATGCCCGTTATTCCAAGAATCTATATACCGGTTTCGGTTACTCGTTATTCCAACAATCTATACACCGGGTTCCGTTAGTAGCTAAGTAGTTATTCCAAGAATCCATATATATCGGAATCTATATACATCACTACAGACAAGCCAACACTAGTATACCAACATGAATGACGGAGATCCGCCGCCAGAAGATCAACTTCCTCATCAAGAGTTGGCGGAAGCACCATGTCACGACCCACACATTTTTGGAAGATTATAGAGACGAACTTGTTAGAAATACCAGTAAAATTCTCTAGAAGCCTTCTACACAAATCATGGAGGATTTTAGGTCCTTTCTCTAGAATGCTCTAATGTATATAATAATGTAAATATCCTAGATATTTTGATGGAGAATTATAGAGAATTCTGGAAGCTCGATATGAACCGTTAGATCAAAATGATCTCCATCCGTCCATTGAGGAGGTAGAATGTATAAATAGGGGTAGGATGCTTCATTTGTATCCATCCAAGAGTTGTAAAGCTTTCTTGTAATATAAAGTGTTTCTCAAGCTCTCAAGTGTTCTCACTTTGTCTTTCTTCCTTTAAGTTCTCATTACTTTAGCAACTTTGTTCGGGGAGGCTGACTTAGTGTTAAGTCTTGCACAGGGCGGACATTTAAAGCACTAAGGCCCTGCGTAACTTGTGTTGAAACAACAAGTCCGTGACAACCAGCTGTGAATGCCAGAGATCCGCCGTAAGAAGATCAACTTCCTCATCAAGATTTGGTGGAAGCACCATCTGTGAATGCCGGAGATCGGCCACCAGAAGATCAACTTCCTCATCAAGATTTGGCTGAAGCACCAGCTGCGACGATGGTGCGTCAAATTTTTCATGACGCTTGCGTTCTTTTCTTCCACTACAGACGCACATTCCTCCTGATTTGCGCCCTCATGTTCACTCTCCGATGTTGTGACAATCTTTTGGCCGCCGTCATTCTTCGCATGGCACAGTAAAAATCCCCAATTGCCTACATCGTGTGCATTATGATACCAGTGGCAGTGTTTTACTACGTTTATCTCATGCCAGTAACGATTTTTGTAGTGAGCATCGTTGTGGGAGATCGACTCGTGCTGGAGGGGTTTTCATTGCCGTTGTCTCTTTGGCACGGGTTCCTTATCGGGCGGTGCCAGGTTTGCTCCTACAGAGCATTAAAGTGGTTAGCTGTATCTTTGTTGCGTATTATGTTTTCCAGTAATGTCAACTGCTTCCGTGTGTTAATCAGAAGAATTTCCGGTTATGACCTAAAGGACGTTCTTGGGTGTTTTCTAATTCTGAATATTGTAAACCTGGATGATGATGAGTTGTTCACAGCGCAATGGCTAATTGTTGACATTTCCACTCGATTATCTTCTTCAATTTTGAGATGGGTAGCAATCCAAACCCCAGAAGTACTAGGGTTCATCGATAGCTTTACTAGGACTCTATAGGTGATGGTGTCAGTTCCAGTTGTTTCGATTTTCGTGGCCAGTGTAGAATCTATGATTTCAGGATCAATTGGGTGGGCCTTCAGTACAAGAAAGCTATTTGGTGCAATGACCATGTCTTCTTCCTTACTTCTAATCTTTGCGGACGTATACTTGTTCATTGTGTGGCTACTGTTTTACCTCTTGGCAACAAAACGCGGCCCAGCATAAGGCAGAAGTTCTGTAGGGGCACTTTTTAATGACATGAATTTTTGAGACGATGAAACGAATTATTAGATAAATAAAAATGTCTTTTTTAAAAAAAAATTCTCGTTACCGCCTTATTTCTTTATGTTCATTCCTAGGGTTCTAAAACCATATGAGCTCGAGCCTAAATTGGTTGTTACTTGAATTATGTGTGCAGTGTCATAATATGATTCAGTAGGTGGAAACTCGACTGCAAAGATATATCATATCTTATTGTCTTGTTACCATACTGAGGGTCGAGACATCGAGTCGAGTTAACAATTTGCATTTTAATTAGTGTTTTAGTGTATTCTTTGTGCTCATTTTTGGTGCTTTAACCATATTGTTGTTAAGGCATGTCAACTATACAGATTTTTTAATGCTATTTGTGAAGTGTGGATGAAATTGATAAAGTAATTGGAATTTGGAACCAAAGAGCAATCTTAAACTTCAAAATGCTAATCTTTACCTTCATGGGGGAACCCCAATCTTGATTTCATTGGACCTAGACAACTAGTTAATTATGACTTGTAAGTTCCAATTACTAGAGAACACCAAACAACTAGTTAAACAAATATGCTATAAGTTCAATCTCACAGTGAAATATGAATTTGGCCTACTAGTAGATGATTCAATAGAACCATAAGTGATATTGTTCTACACACTGCAAGAGAAGAAAGGTAAGACAAGAAACATTGTCTCTAGAATACGGAACGAACTACAAATTACATAAACGTGTTATTCTACATACAAATTTCTATAGTTCAACACAACAAACAAGGTCATTCCCTCCCGTCACGTCTTGACAAGCGAAGCTCGCCTGCAATGCAGGTCACTTGTCGTACTAGCTAAGCTTGTCGAGCAGTATTAATAATAATAACAATGTTGCTTAATTATACGGATAAAATCGGTTCTACAGGAATAAAAGAAAAGAGAGATGGCATAAATATAACTAAGGGGATGATAAAATTGCATATAAATCACCAACACCAAATTTGCGTTGGTGAAGCATACAACTCCAAAATTTGGGTTAGCGAACAGTTCAAGCCCAAATCTGGGATGACAATGTTCATTTATCCAAACTTGGGGCGGTAAATAGAGTACTGTTAAGAGTGATTTGTACCTTAGGTTTGGGCCTTTTTCTTCAAATTTTGAATACACTTGGTGATGCTCTAAATTTTATACAAATAATAAAATTCACATTCGTGCATTAGTACCGAAGTAGTGGATAATAATCGGCCACACTATTTAATTTGTTCGTGATCATTGGTAAGTGTGCTGTTGTTCGTGGCGAAAAACTAGAAATCACTAGCAGCCTCATCAATTAATGAAATTTGCCAAATTAGACAAACGTATATTTGTATGGAGACGTAGAACACGATGATCTTTGCGAAGTTGGTTTTTCTTTTCACCAGTGCAATAATAAACATATATATACAACAACGACAATCACACAATCACAATTGAGGATAAAAAGGCAGTGAAATGTGTTGACTTTACTTCTAGTACACTAATTCTCTTATTTTGTCCTACATCATGTTTGAGCATAATATCAAGAACATCATTGACTACTATAATATCAGATGTACGTTTGAGCTCATCTCATCGAGGAAATAATGCCGAGGAAAAAACAAAAATGTTACAAATCTTGGGGTTACTGACTAGGTAGAGGAAGCAAGATTTTAGGGATTCTAATTTTGGGGGTTACGGATTTAAGGTGTCATGGCAATACGGAGCCAAAAAAAAAATCACAATTTTTGAATTTTTTGGTTGCAAAATTCACCCTCCATAATGAAGGTCACCATAACTTTCATTTTGTAAGGGTGAACAAAATCACACCCGTCGTGGAATAGATACAAGTCTTTAATGGATATCTATGCATGTAAGGCAAATAAATAAATAAATAAATATTATAACTTATTTATAAATATAAAATTTATATAATAAATATATAAAATCAGAATTAATAGCTAATAAAAATAAAAATAAAAGCTCTTTTTTCTGCTCCACGTAAGCAGAAAACAATGGAGAGTGTGATCAAGCAATTTCTCGGACACGAGTAGTTTGATGGATAATTAGGCTTAGGGTTTTTTACATTAATACAAAGTTTTAGGCTTTATATTTCACAAATAAGGGATAATTAACTTAATTGTGTGCTTAACAGAAATATTAGGGCGAAATTGTAAAATTTAGATAAAATTGAATCGTTGCCGACTTCAACTTCAAATTCAAATAATAAGTATAAGTATAAGGTCTTGTTCTCCCCGCAATAATTTTTCATTAACTTCCATTAACATTTTCCCTTTCATAATTTTCAACAATTCATATAATTACTTTATATTTTTTAATATATTTTCCCAATTTTTAACACATATCTAACACGCAATTTGAATAAATCAACAATATCTTCAAGAGAATGAGGCCTGAAACAGATATAGTAATAGCCAAATATGATAGGTAAGTTGGCTGGAAGCAATACCTTCATTAGTAGACTCCACGTTTCCACTCACGTTTTGTGATGCTTTTAATTTTTCCCCCTTTGTCCACTAAGACATTGTATAATTTTGTTGTTTTCATTTGATGCTTTTCAATTTATTTCTTTTTCCTTTTTGCCTATAACTATTTGAATAATATTTTGTTACTTCCATTTTAAACATTTTTTTCCGTTTCTTCTTGTAAACATAATCCTTTTAATTTAATTAATTAACGTATTCTACATATTGTGATTTTTTATTTTTTATTATTTATATAATTTCAAATACATTTTTGTCATTTTCATTTCAAACTTCTTTTTGTCATTTTTCATATAATTTTGCAACTTGGCTCTTAATTTAATTAATATATATTCCATACCCTGTTTAATACCTTACACAGTGTGTGTGGAATGTATTACAACATAATTACAAACTTCGTATAATGCATTGATTTTCAATTTATTTTATTTCCTCAGGCAACATCAACAAGTGCCTCAGGAGTTGCTGTAACAGCAGAGTAAGCATATTGCTTCCCTTTGTTCTAATTGTTCTGTGCATTAGCACTTGAGTAGGTCTCATCGAAACGATGATAACACACATCTGCACTATGGCCATACTTGTTGCAGAGTTGACAAGTTTGCTTTGAACCTCTTCCACCAGATCTACCTCTTCTTCTGTTAGATCTGCCTCTTCCACCTGATCTGCCGGAGTTGTTATATTGCTGCTGTTGGTATCCTCCTCTGCCTCCTTGGCTCTTATTAGCATAGTTTGCTGATGTTTGTCTTAGATTGAGGTTTGACGTTTCATTTTGCAGGTTGTTAATGTGCTCAAGTCTACTTTCATAAGTCATCAATGTGGACTGCAGATCTTAACAGCTTAGATTAGGCTGATTGCCCAATACAACCACAATGGGTAGGTAATTTCCATCCAAACCAACCAGCTAGTGCATATATAGTTTATCAAATCTGGCTCATCTACCTCTTTTCATGCAACTTCTAGGCAATCACCAATCATCTTAACATGGCTGAGATATTGGTCAATAGTCTGAGTGCCCTTTCTGGCTCTGCGCAATTCAGAAGTAAGGTATAACACACTTGCTCGACTCTGAGCTCCAAAAATATGTTTCATAGAGTCCCAAAGTTGTTTTGATGTTTTACTTGTCATTACTTTAATTGCTATAGCTCGTGTAATAGATGAATACAGCCAACCTAGCAGAAGTCGATTTGTAGTTACCCAGTTCTAATAAGCTAGGTTGATCTGAGGTCCAGTCATTGCACCCAGTTTGTGCTAAGCTATAAGGAACTTTGGTGGGCACTCATTTTCTCTGGTGAGATAACCTTCCAATCTATGTGAGTGGCGGATCTAGGATTTTTAGCCGGGGGGATGCAATACAGAAAAAAATTTAATTCGACTAAAATTATGTATAAAATTTTTTTTTTCCTATATAAACTTTCGGAATTTTATGAATGAGTGGCGGATCTAGGATTTTTAGCCGGGGGCTGCAATACAGAAAAAAATTTAATTCGACTAAAATTATGTATAAAATTTTTTTTTCCTATATAAACTTTCGGAATTTTTTTTGGGTACCACCCGTGCCGGCCCCCAGATCCGCCCCACCAGTCTGATTATCAGTAGAATTGTATTATGCCAAAGGAGGTAGTTCTCCTTCTCTAATTTGACTGTGGTTTGGGACAAATTTCCACCAAAGGTGTTCATAACTGTGCCCATGGGTGCAGATCCAGAGTGGATACTACCAGTGGAAGCAGCGAAATTGTTTGCACCGGTGCTACATTCAACCTCCATGCTAATTGCTTATTTCAAAGATAACGTATTTACATGCTCTGCTTATGGTATTTTATATTGATTTTCTAATACAGTTGCACAGTGATTTTTTTTTTTTTTGAAGGTTTAAAAAAAAAATACCTCTATACGAATGGCGTCCATTGAAGGGAGAACATAAAGATAGAACTTTGAAGGGAGAATATATAGATTGATAAGAGAAAGCTTGGATAGAACACATACATAACCTCATTCGTAAATCATAATAAGCATAGTAGATAAATAAGACTACCATATCCATCATCGCACACACTGCAAATATCCAAACACAAAGCCCTAAACGAAAACACACACACACACATTATTTTCCCTCTTACTTCAATTCTTCAACTACTACTCTGAAAGCTCTACTCAAGCAATCTTCACCTCAATAGTCTTAGGCTTCTTAGGCTCAGGAGGAGGCAACTTCTGCACCGTCACAGTCAAAACCCCATCTTGACAAACAGCAGAGATTGCATCAGTGTTAGCATTCTCAGGCAACACAAATTTCCGCATGAATTTCCCAACTCTCCTCTCCATTCTCACATACTTCGCACCTTCTTTCTCCTCCTCCCTTTTCCTCTCCCCTGAAATCAGAAGAACATTATCTTCTTCCACCTGCACCTTGATGTCGCCAGATTTCAGACCCGGCATGTCGACAACAAAGACGTACGAATTCGGGTACTCTTTGATGTCGGCTGGTGTCGCCGCCATGGCCTTGGCGTCGCGGACATAGGTTTTTGTTGGTGCACTCATTGATTTGTTGTCGCCATCCTCCGCCGCGTCGGCTAGATGCTGGAGGGTGTGGAATATTGGGTTGTCGAATCCGATTAGCCTGAAGTCCATTTTGCTCGTTGTTGAAATGGTTGAGAATCTCAATCTGCTAGCGTGGTAATTATTTGCTTTGGGTGCTTTGAAATTATAAGGATTTTCTCGATGGACAACGACAATGGAGAAGGGGAGCATATATTGGGAAGGGAGCGAAGTTTCTAGAGGGAAGAAGAAGAAGAAGAGGGCGTGTTTCTAGGAGGTTCTGTTATGTGATCCA
The DNA here is from genome assembly GCA_018223645.1 of Jasminum sambac. NCBI lineage: Eukaryota > Viridiplantae > Streptophyta > Magnoliopsida > Lamiales > Oleaceae > Jasminum > Jasminum sambac. The sequence continues at coordinate 46,811,101 of CP073640.1, forward strand.
CGAAACTCCAGAACATTGCAGAAGCATAATGAGACGTTGAGGACTTGATATTGGTCTCCATTTATTGTCCAAATCGTAGATTGATGTCTCGTTTTTGGAATTGAACACATTAGTCCTAAATCTACGCACTACAATAAAACGACTCTCAACTCCACGGGGCCCACCTGTTAATAGTTTTATTTTATTTTATTTTATTTTATTTTTAACAGAGAGACGTTGTTATTAATAATCTATATCTATATCTATCAACATACAAATAAATCAAGGATATTTTTTTACTCAAATTTGTATTTTTAAGAATTAAAAAATTATTATTTTATTTACATTTCCACAAATTTCTTTTATTTGCAATAATTATTACTTTATTTATTTAAAAATTAATTTATTATCCCTAAAATCACTCCTATCTTCATCTCCCAAAATTAATCATCATCTGCCTCTCTTTTGCTCTCTCACATCCGCCCAATGAGAAAAAACATATGTGAAATAATTTGTGATTTTCTAAACTCATAAATTTAATAAAAATGTTCAAGCACCATCGAACATGCCATAACTTACAGCACACGCGATGGTTTTTCAATCTTATACGATCTCTATGGAGAAAATCGAGATAGGTCGAGAACCCGCACAACAAGGCGAAACTCCAACAGTTCAGAAAATTTTCTAGCGATGCCGTTTACTCAAAGTCCAAGTTTTTGGCCAAAAATTTTTGACATTGACCAAAAACTTTGACTTTATGCAAACGGCATCGCTAGAAAATTTTTCAAAATGATGAAACTTTCCTTCCCCTTGATGGTTCTAGATCTAGTCTCAATTTTTCCAACGGAGGTCGTATGAGACCGGAAAACTATCAAGTGTGCCATAACTATGACATGCTCGATGGTTCTTAAACATTTCTGCAAATTTAATTGGTGATTCCATAGAAATTTATCTATTGAGGATTTTGAAATATATAAATATATATATTTTCAAATTTTATATATATTTTCAATTTTTCAATGTTTTTTTAATTAATTGACTTATATAAGATATTTGACCTTATTCTCCAATTTCCTCCTTTCTGAACCTAATTCAGTTGCAATTCCTAGATATTTGTTATTTTAGGCATATTTATTTTCCAAAGTGATATGTATTGCTTATGCTTCTATATTTTTAGATAAAAGTTTATTCCTGATTGATATAAAATTATTGTGTTAAATATTTATGTATTCAGAAGTGGAATATTTTTCCACTCGACTAACTAGCATAGCATATGTATTAAAATCTATAAACCCTTAATGGTTGAATTAACTCATTATATTGTTACCAATAATAGACCTTAATTATCAATTAAAATCTCTATTTAACGATTTATTTATTTATTTTGACAATAATAAATTAATTGAATGGTGACTGATGATTTTAATTTTATTTCGCTATTTAATCACAAAAATTGAAAATTGAATTGAATCAATTGTAGTACAATTATTAAAACACTAGATTTAGATATTAATTTAAAGATGGTTTAAGCCGATCAATAGTATTTTATTATGTTAAAATTTAAAATTATTATTGTTAATGTTATAAAAATTACAAAACTTAGGTTGAGTTTCCAATTTTATAAACATATATAGATAAAAGAACTTAATAAGAATTATTTTATTTACTTTTCTTTAATAGTAATCAATAAGAAGAAACTAATTAATGTATAAAACCCACCCCTAGACCCATAAACTATAGAGTTGCCCTGACCTACAAGTTCTAGGGGTAGGTCAAGAGGTGGATCGAGTCAAACTTTAGACCTGTGAGTTGATTTACAAAACAATTTTTTCTCACATCGAATTGTTTCTTTAGCAAATAGTGAAAGGGATAATTGCGAGACACTTCATCATGGACTTATAATTACGGGTTCAAATATTTTCCATTTTCAAAGATCTTTAATTTCAAAAATATAATTGTATTTATGGTTAATAGAGGCGGATATATGCCAACCAGGATCTGTCTAAAAAAATTTACGAATTGCAAAATTCATTCTCGGATTCTAAATTAATAGAGTGTTATGAAGGTTTATAAAGATTTTTAATGTAAAAGGGGAGAAAGAATGAGTGGAGGTGAGTGGTTGAGATTTATGGATGTGATGAGATATATGAATAGATAAAAAAGTGATAAAAAGTATTTAAAACATTAAAAAAGGGTATGCTAACATGCTATATATTCTGTACATATATTTCCCCATACAATACATGGGAAAAAATGCTAGTATATAAAAAGTGCAGTTTCTAAGTTAAAAATGTAACATCTTGTGTACATTATTAATAATTTTTTGAGATAAATTTTTTAATAATTCTATTTTATTTCATCTTTCCTTCATTTCTTGGTATGGGTTTTAGATCTTAACTAGTGTCCAACCCGTGCATTGCACAGGGTGAAAATATTTTAAAGAGCACGTTTTACAGATAGAAAAAGATAATTTTTTTAAGTAACATGTATTATATGCAATTATAATTATAACTAAAATAATAAAAAAATAGTATTGGACAATTAATGTAAAATATTTAAAATATATCCCACAATAGATAAAAAAAAATATAGTTGAACAATATTTTATGACAATCGAGTTAAAGCAATTATAACGTAGAGAGCATTAGATGGAATTAGTGCATTTGAATAGGTAGAATCACATTGTGGTGATATGCTCCTCGTGCAATGCACGGGATTTTCAATCTCTAAAAATTTAACAATTCAAATTATAATTCATATGCAACAAAAATGACAAAATTTAGTTTTAAATATTTCTATGTGTCTCGAACATGTTGGAATGAGGCAAGTTCCTTACCATGGCGCGGGCGCGGAGCGAGGGATAGGGAATCTCTCTCCCATTCCCATCTGATGCAAATGCACGGAATATCCTAAATAATATAATATTAGAATCTTTTTTACCTCCATGGCAAGTTTTTTTCATTTTTGAATGATACTTGAATTGCGTTGTTTACACTTTGAACCATAGAACTTCATGCCCTTGAGCATTTATTTTTTTCCACACTTCTTATAGCCCAAGGACTACGATTCAGCCTCCCATTCAAATTGAAAAAATGATTGCAATAATAAAAATTTTCCTCTCTCCACGAATGATCAATTTTCAAATTAATCGGCAAGCATTATAAGTATAAGTTTATTAATAAAGCAAATCATTCAAAACTTATTAATAACTTGACTAAATTTATGAATTTAAAAATGATTTTTAAAACAACTTTCACATGCTTATTAATAACTTGACTAAGTTTATCAATCATCTCTCTTTTTATTTTTCTTTTTCTTTTTTAGTATTTATTACCATTTCTCTAACTACTTGTCCACACGACCTTATTATTATTTTTATACATATAGTTTTGATGTAGGATGCTAACTGAAATTTTAAATTATTAATTTATTTACTGTTTAATTTTTTTAAAGAAATTATCTCTATATTAAAAATATGAATTTAATTAAAAAATTAACAATGGAATTTAAAAAGATGGGTTGGAATTATTTCTGTAAAGATAAAAACCAATAATTAGATATTGTTTTCATATTTTTATTTTATTCACATTTTTTAAAATTAAAAATTAATAATTTTTCTAGAAAATTGATAATTTTCAATTTAATTTTTTTTTGTATTCTATAAATTTTTGTAGAAAATATACATTCAATATACAATCTCATTGATCACTTACAGCTATAAAACTTATTTTAATCTCATATTAGGTGCACCTTACAGGGCACTATGACATTTTCATCCATTTTTATTAATTAAAAAAATTAAATTAAAAGTAATTTTTTTTTCATTTGAATTAAAGGGAAATAGGTTACCACTTACCAGTTCCCCGCAAACAATCATTGGCTATAACTTCTACACGCATAATGCATGATTAGTATTTTATAGAATCATATATACATCAACTCTTTTCTCGTAAATATGGAATGTAAGATTATTTCTTTTTCCAATAGTGTAAAAAACTATTCATATTCAAAAGAGTCAAATGAAAAGTTATGAGATTATAATTAAATATAATTGAAATGTTAACGTAATATTGTTAGACAATCGCTATCTTTATTGCGAGCTAGTTTCCTCAACTCTTGATACAATAATATATAATTTTTCTTATGACTATTTCTAGATGTGTCTAATCATTACTTTTTATAGAAGTGATTTTTATATTTCCTTCTTCTTTTTAAAATCAAATGATGACTTTTTTTGTTAATGAAGTTGACTTTTTTAATCCAATATAACTTTTTTATATGCAACCTTTTTTTTTTTTTTTTTTTGACTCGGTATATGTGACTTTTTGATTAATTATAATTATTAAATTAATTTTTTCAACAAATCTAAAGACAAAATTTATTTGTTTTTCCCAAAAATTAATACAGTATTACAACTACAATTGATCTAAATTTAAAAACCCTAAATTTAAAATCAAATGGCCCATCTAATCTAGTCCTAGTAGCTAGTGATCAGTCATAACCATAAATGTATAAAAATAAAAATAAAAACTAAAATGTTAAATGCATAAACTTGTATCCATATATTCAATCTCATTAGTTGCTTTTTTACCTGCACATGATTTTGATTTTCCTTCTTGGTATTATGGAAATATTATTTTTCATTTGTTGAATAAGATAAAAAAAATATAATAATAATTTACACTTTTGGCGGGAAAGTGTGTGTTTTTACATAAACTTGTGGTTGAACTTTTACATATATAAAGATTCAAAAATTAAATTCTATTATGAACTCGCGAGCCACGAGTAAAGAATCTATATATATTTTAATAATGTGAATGACTATCTGTGCTCTCTAATGTAAATTACGTAATTATCATTATCTATCTAAATTTTCTTATAACATGTGGCTTTTCAGCTTATTAATGAAATTCATTCATGAGAATTCCTGTGAATTCATTCTCTCTAAACTCTCTCTATTTTCTATAGTTTTACAACACGTTATCAGTACGAGTCTCTAACCCTTTGAGTAATATGAAAGAAGTATGCTCTACAGTTGCATCTTATAGATGATCTTCTATGTCAGAAACTGGATTATTACAATTTGAAATACTCAATTTTCTATAAAATCTCTCTCTGCCCCATTATCTCTCTTAAGCAGACAAGCACACCACAGCCTCCGTTATAAAATACCTACTCCATATTGTAATACTAATCTTGAGCTAAGATCCACAATCTCCGCTCATCCATGCCCACCTGATATTATTATATTGAAAAGTTTAGTTACAATTTCTAACTTCTGTTTTAGAAACAAAACAAATTCATCAAAGAAGAGAAGAGTTCCTTTCTTGAGAAAATTGCTTCAATGACTTCCAATAACTCCTACAGAGCAGTCACAATACAAATGTCAATTAGTGGAATTTTCCAAGCCAAACCACATTTAATACTGGTTTCAAGGTTTAAGTGACAAAACGGAAAGGTATATAATATATATATATATATATATATATATATATTGTATTATATTACTTTATAATATAATAATATATTAAACTATAACAATCGTTTTCTCGAGATATAAGGAGCATGTATTATCAAAATCAAATTTTCTCAAACTCCATTATACTCGATTCAACGAGATCTTCGATTTGACACCAATATTGATAAGATAATAACTCATTTGGAATATATCAAAATTTTAATTTATAAATTAGTATTCCAACTTTGAAAAATTAAAAGATGGTCATTGAACTTGTGAATATTTACGTATTAATCCTTATACTATTAAAATTTTATAAAGAAATATGTGTAGCGTCACACGCACGCACAAAGTCGCACTGTCACAATTGGTAGCGTTAGCAAATGAGTATGTATTAATGTTTTATAAAGAAATATGTGTAGCGCCACGCACTGCCAGTAAGATCGCTCATTAATCGTAGCAAGTTGACAAAAGAGATATTTCGATTTACGGCCGTTTACTTTGATGATAATTATATTTTGAAGAAATAGTTAGAACAAATTCTCTTCTATAGATATTTAATTCTTGCACTTTATTTATTGCAATTTAAATACTACAATACCTCCTACTTGATGATGGGTTCGACCATCACTAAATAGAAGGTCTTATATATTTATGCAATTTATATGCTAAGTGATGGGTAATACCTTCTACTAAGCAGATCCTACTCCTGAAGAAGTAGTTAATCATTATGTATTTTAATTCTCGCAATTTAAATTCCGTAAATTTATTGTCATAATTTCCATATGGAAGGTTTGACCACTTATTGGGGAGAATTTAATTTTTGCAATTTAAATTTATGCACTTTAAAATAAAGGCATATTTCCAATGTGGTGGGTAATACTACACGATTGGTTATAACTAATCCTACTCCAGAAGAAGTAGTTGATCAAATATTCTAATCCTATTCTCGAAGAAGTAGACGATAGAAATCAAATTTATTCTCCACATTTACCGAATATTAATGGAGAAAATTGAGCAAGTGATACATGAAGTTACCATTGGATAAATAGATGAAAATAAAATGCTCAATAGATCCCATGTTGATAAATCAAAGAAAATATATCGCATGGAGAGATTATATGAAATAATCTTATCGATGATATGAGATTGTATTAATATGAGAATAAAATGCTCTTGAAGAAGCATAATCACTAGATTTCTGTATTTGAATAAAGCTAATATGATATTATTATTATTACTCCAGAAGAAGTACAAAACAGACGAAGTGGAACATATTGAGAATATCAAAGATGGCAATAAACACTCGAAAATATAGAAATGCGAAAAGAAAATACATATTGAACCCATAAAGGAAGGGTGCGTTTCGAGAGTATAAATACTCCGTAACTCTGCCACCCCCAACATCAGGGTTCATAATGGGATATTTAAATGATCCGAATTTCTTTTACGCTTGACACCAGTGGTCTGTGACCGACGGACCTGAGCTTCCACAGATTCTTGAACATATGCATGAAATTTGATGAGTAGTTCATGTAACGCCCGCTCTTAAAACATACGTGTACAACCATAACGTTAAGCAACGGAAGCTAAACAGCGTTACAAAACCTTTAACTTGTCCAAGCTCATGAATATTTATTTACACATTGACATCAAAACATAAGCAAAATACAAGATATCATGGCCATTTGGACACATTCAAAAGCGGCCTATCACAGATCGTAGAGCTTCCTTTGGTCTCCCTCCACGCCACGTCCTCGAGGATTCCCGCCGTCCCCAAGTCCACTGCCTCGCTCCCGTCACCTATCACATAACATAACATATCGTGAGCCACGAGGGCCCAGTGGGAAGCACAATCATATGCAATGCATGACATATTCGTAATCATGGGCCCGTTGCGAACCATATGTTTATATTGGCGCCGTGATATACATTCATACATTAATTGGCCAACCCCCAATCCTTTGAGGGACCTCCATTTGGGCCAATTGTCTCAAACCTTTGTGAGACGAACATGATATAAACATTTGGTTGGCAACCCTAACTCTCGTTTTTCATGCATGACCATGCCTCAAGGTATACACATAAATAAACACATGTAAGATCATATACATATTAACATAAAATGGGTTCATAAGCATCAAAATCCTACAAACCCCCAAATTGAGTCTCTATATGCTATACCAACTCTATAGTCATATCTACTCAACCAAAGCATCAACATCATCAATCCTACCCTAACAATTGTCTCCTTACCTATTTATTGCAAACCAACCAATATTAGGGCATGATCTTACCTCAAAACCTTAAATGTTCTACTACCCACCTTAGGAAGATAGGACCACCAAGAAAACTAGGTAGAGGATGGACTTGCTTGCTTCTTCACCTTGCTCCTTGGGGATTTGATTGATCTTCTATATCAACACTTGATCCAAGTATGATATGTGGATGGATTTCTAGAGATGGAGGACCTTCAAAATGTCCTAGATGTATGCTTGGCTCGAAAATGAGGATAACCACCAAGAAAAGTGACTTTTTGACCAAAAATCCATATCTGCCGACTTAAAATTACGGCCGTAAATATCCATGTTACGGCCGTAAATTCCAACATTACGGCCGTAACTCAATAAATTACGGCCGTAACTACCAAACTTACTACCGTAACTCAATAAATTACAGAACTAGGCACACGCGACAGCTTCCGATCCACGCGACCAAAAAATCACCCTTTAACCTCATTCTTTACTTACGGTCAGAACTATAATCCTTACGGTCAGAATCTAATTACATTTACGGTCAGAATACCAAAAATTACTTTTAAATCCCATTTTTGCATTTCTCTTCGGCCATTCCCGGCTGACCATACCTAGTTCCAACATACATTGGGCAATCCAAAACACATCCTAAACATGTCATATCCATCAACACCATCTCACGACATATTCACATCATCACGACCCATTCCCAAAAACACAAACGATAAACATACGAAATCATATAAAATCGTGACGAGATTTTAGCGGGGCGTTACAATATCCCCTCCTTAAAAGAATTTCGCCCTCGAAATTTACCCGAAACAGCTTCGGGGTAGTGTTGTCTCATTGCTTCCTCTCTCTCCCATGTCTCTTCTTCAATGGTTGCACTTTCGCCACAAAAACACGACAAGAGGCACTTGTTTCCCTCGTAATTGCTTGACGCTTCACGATCAACGATTTGTACGGGTTTCTCTTCATACGATAGGTCAGGTTGAAGATCTAATGGAGGGTCAGTAATACATGGGAGGGATCTGCAACATACTTCCTCAACATGGAGACATGAAATACGTTGTGCATTCGATCCAAATGAGTTGGCAACTTCAACTTATACGCTACTTCTCCAATTCGCTCAAGGATTTCAGGGACCAATATACCTTGGGGTCAACTTGCCACGCTTTCCAAATCGAAAAGAGTCTCTTAATTGGCGAGATACGTAACTAACACTTTGTCGCCAATCTCAACTCTAGTGGCCGACGCCGATTATCAAAGATAACTTTTCTCGCCGATCTTGAGCTATTCTCATCCGTTGCTTAATCTTTTCAATCAAGCTAACAAAGATGTCTTGTAGCATTTCCGTCAGATCAACTTCATTTCTCCCACATCATCCCAATGAAGAGGGGATCTACACCTTCTACCGCATGTAGCTTCATAGGAGGCATTCCAACCGAGGAATGATAGCTATTGTTATAAAGTAACTCAACTAACGGTAGATAACGGTCCCAACTGGTGGGGAAACTCTAAAACACAAGCTCTTAACATGTCTTCGAGCCGCTTGGATTGTTCGCCCGCTTGTCCATCCTGCTTGAGGATGAAACGCCAGATCAATTGGAAGTTTCGCCCCAAGGCTATATGTAATTCCTTCCAAAAATGTGATAGATATCTCGATCTCGATCCGAGGTGATCGCCACCTGAACCCCATGTAATCGAACAATCTCCGAATATACGCTTGAGCCAATTGCTCCATTCGAGCATGTCATCTTGATCGGGAGAAAATGGGCAGACTGGTGAGTCGGTCGACTACCACCCAAATAGCATCTGATCCCTTACTCGCTCTTGGTAACCCGCTTACAAAATCCATGGTAACTTCATCCCATTTCCACTCCTGGAATCTGAGTGGTTGTAATAGTCCAAACCGGCCTCTGGTGTTCTGGTACCTTGACTTGTTGACACTCAAACATCTTGCTACAAACTCCGCTACACTCCGCTTCATGCTTGGCCACCAATACAATACCTTAATATCCCGATACATCTTAGTCGAGCCTGGATGGAGAGTATAGTCATATGAGCCTCGAGACAAATCTCTTGCCTCAACTCCTCTGGGCAGAATTTGAACATAGTATCTGTTCTTATACTTAAGAATCCCCTGCTGAACTTGAAAATCCGGATTTGGCTTCTCCCGGCTTCTTCTTCGCTTTAGTAGCCCACCATCCATTTCTTGCGCTTCCTTGATACGATCTATGAGCGCCGACCGGATTGACATAGCCATGAGTCGAGCCGTCCGGTCTAAGACCTCAAGATCCAACTTTTCCATTTCATGTTGCAACTTACGGGCTCTTTGTTTCTGCGACTTCCTACTTAGAGCATCCGCTACTACGCTTGCTTTATCGGGTGATAATGGATCGAACAATCATAATCCTTCACGAGCTCCAACCATCGCTCTTTGTCTCATGTTGAGCTCCTTTGAGTGAAGAAATACTTTAAACTTTTGTGATCCGTAAAATTTCACATCGAACCCCGTAAAGGTAGTGGCGCCAAATTTTCAACGCAAATACGATCGTGGCTAACTCCAAATCATGTGTTGGATACCTCTCCTCATAACTCTTCAATTGGCGGGAGGCATAGGCTATCACTCTATCATTTTGCATCAAAACACACCCAAGTCCTTGTTGAGACGCATCACTATAAATAGCGAAAACACTTGAGTCAGTCCGGATTGCCAAAATAGAGCTCGTGGTGAGGCGAAGTCTTCAACTCTTGAAAACTCCGCCACACTCGCCCGTCCCATCGGAAAGGCACGCTTCCTCGCCAATCGTGTCAATGGAGAAGCAAGCTTGGCAAAATCTTTGACAAAACGCCGATAATACCCACCAAACCTACAAAACTTCAGACTGCATGCTGCTGGTTGAGACCACTTCAAGACGGCCTCCACTTTACTAGGATCAACGGAAATACCATCCTTCGTCACCACATGTCCTAGAAACACCACTTGTTTCGGCCCAAAACTCACATTTCGAGAACTTTGCATACAACTTCTCATCTCGAAGAGTTTGCAAGACAATGCAGAGATGATTCTCGTGTTCTTCCCAGGATTTAGAGTAGATAAGAATATCATCGATAAAAACAATAACGAACTTGTCGAGATAGGGCTTGAAAACTCGATTCATCAAGTCCATGAAAGCGGCTGGAGCATTCGTAAGTCCGAAAGGCATAACCAAAATTCAAGTGGCCATACCGGTGCTAAAAGCCGACTTCATCACATCCCCATCACTAATTCTTAACTGATGATATCCGGAACGAAGATCAATCTTCGAATAAATTTCCGAACCTCGGAGTTGATCTAGTAATTCATCAATGCGGGGTAATGGATACTTATTCTTCACCGTGGCCTTATTAAGCTCTCGATAATCAATACATAGCCTCATAGATCCATCTTTCTTCTTCACAAATAACACCTAAGGCACTCCCATGCATGGCGAGGTACTTGGTCGAATGAAGCCCTTTTCCAACAACTCATTCAATTGGATTCTAAGCTCTTTAAGTTCCGAGGGAGCCATACGGTAGGGAGCTTTAGAAATGGGCAACGCATCTTAACAACCTCAATAACAAATTCAATCTCCCGGGCGGAGGCAAACCCAATAAATCTTCCTAAACACATCTAAGAATTCACATACAACCGGACTCAAGTCGACATGGGTATCTCCATCTTTGCACTATACAAAGTGACTACGAGGCTTGGCATCCTTGACTAATCAATCTCTCGGCCCTCATAGTCGTAAATCATAACCCGCTTGGAGCGCTCTAGCTTTGGAAACGAAATGGGTTCACCATCCTGAAACCTCAAAGCACGATTAGGGCAATCTAACATAACCCTATGTTGAACTAACCAATCCATCCCGAGAATCACATCAAAATCTCAAGTTCCAAAGCTAGTACATCAATGGATGTCTCATTCTCCTGAACCCGTGACGGACATTAGGCAATAACTCACTATGCACCGTTCCGCCCCGAGGGTAAAATAACATCAAAAGTGCACCACAATGGCCTCCGACCATCTCCATTCGTAGGGCATAGGATAATGATATAAAAGAGTGCGAGTTCGAGTCAAACAAGGCATAAGCGGGTAATGCATAAACATAAACAATACCGCAATAACATCAACCTTCTCGGGCACCTCGGGTTGTACCAACGCAAACACGCCGTCCGATTGTCTCGGTGGAGGGAGTTGTTGAGGCGCTTTGATTCCTCACCTCCTGACAAGCTCTACTCATGTGTCCCTCTTTACCGCAATTATAACATCGATTGGTGCCGTAGTAGCACGGTCCTCCATGAGGCTTTCCACATGTCCGCACGTTGGAGCGGGAGAAGAACCTGCTCCTTCTTAGCCGGTGGTCGGGCGGAGGAAGCATTACCCGCCGCCTCTTATTATTCCTCCCACGACCTCTATAATTAGAACCTCGCCCTCGACCGTCAGATGAACCTTGGGAAGAAAAGGATTGTCCTTGAGCCGCCAGAAAATGGAACCGATTGGCTAGCGGCTTGGCGAAGCTTGAGCAATCCTCGCTTCGCTTGCTCCGCGACATATGCCCGCTCTATCACCTCGCAGTAGCTCGTGAGTCGCCATACCGCCAATCAGAACATCTCGAGCTAACTCCGCCAAACCCATGATAAACCGAGCAACTTTACGAGCCTGGTATTCACCATGTGCGTAGCAAATCGGGCGAGCTCATCAAACTTCTTACTATACTCACTCACCGACATAGCACCTGAATTTGGATGAACTCATTCAACTTCTCATTTTGAGTCCGCATCCGAGAAATACTTGGTCCGAAACCTAGTACAAAAATCCGCCCATGCCAGAATCGCTACTTCCTCTTCTTGTCTCACTAGATCCCACCAAAACCCGCCGAAGCTTCGAGCATAAAGGTCGCACACCACCGCTCCGACTGAATGTGGGCATACTCAAACATCCGCTTATCGTCTCAAGCCAATTTTCTAAGGCTAATCGGATCTTTCGTGATCCTCAAAGATAGGCGGATTAAGACGACGGAACCGATCGGATGAAAACTCCTTATCTCCTATCTTCTCGGTCTTCAACACCAAGCACTCACGAATTGTTCCCATTAGCATTATGATTCCCACTCGCTCGTCATCATCCGCCGTGATCATTTGGGATCATGTTCTACCAACCGAAGTCAACCTTTCAATAATCGTGTCGATCATCAGCCATCCGGAGAGGCGAAGGAGTCCTCAAATGTGTGGGGAAACGAAAAGGAAGCCGGCTCGATACCATCCTCGTAACGCCCGCTCTTAAAACATACGTGTACAACCATAACGTTAAGCAACTAAGCTAAACAAATAAGTTACAAAACCTTTTAACTTGTCCAAGCTCATGAATATTTATTTACACATTGACATCAAAACATAAGCAAAATACAAGATATCATGGCCATTTGGACACATTCAAAAGCGGCCTATACAGATCAGAGCTTCCTTTGGTCTCCCTCCACGCCACGCCCTCGAGGATTCCCCGCCGCCCCCAAGTCCACTGCCTCGCCCGTCACCTATCACATAACATAACATATCGTGAGCCACGAGGGCCCAAAGTGGGAAGCACAATCATATGCAATGCATGACATATTCGTAATCATGGGCCCTGCTAAGTAACCATATGTTTATATTGGCGCGTGATATACATTCATACATTAATTGGTCAGACCCCAATCCTTTGAGGGACCTCCATTTGGGCCAATTGTCTCAAACCTTTGTGAGACGAACATGATATAAACATTTGGTTGGCAACCCTAACTCTCGTTTTTCATGCATGACCATGCCTCAAGGTATACACATAAATAAACACATGTAAGATCATATACATATTAACATAAAATGGGTTCATAAGCATCAAAATCCTACAAACCCCCAAATTGAGTCTCTATATGCTATACCAACTCTATAGTCATATCTACTCAACCAAAGCATCAACATCATCAATCCTACCCTAACAATTGTCTCCTTACCTATTTATTGCAAACCAACCAATATTAGGGCATGATCTTACCTCAAAACCTTAAATGTTCTACTACCCACCTTAGGAAGATAGGACCACCAAGAAAACTTGGTAGAGGATGGACTTGCTTGCTTCTTCACCTTGCTCCTTGGGGATTTGATTGATCTTCTATATCAACACTTGATCCAAGTATGATATGTGGATGGATTTCTAGAGATGGAGGACCTTCAAAATGTCCTAGATGTATGCTTGGCTCAAAATGAGGATAACCACTCAAGAAAAGTGACTTTTGACCAAAAATCCATATTCTGCCGATTTAAAATTACTACCAGAATATCCATGTTACGGTCAGAATTCCAACATTACGGCCGTAGAACTCAATAAATTACGGTAGAACTAGCCAAACTTACTAGTGAACTCAATAAATTACTACCAGAACTAGGCACACGCGACCGCCTTGGCCACGCCGACCACAGAAAATCACTCTTTAACTCCTCATTCTTTACTTACGTCAGTAACTATAATCCTTACGGTTGAATCGACCACATTTACGGTCAGAATACCAAAATTACTACCAGAATCCCATTTTTCTCGCATTTCTCTTCCAGCCATTCCCCAATAATTATACCTAGTTCCAACATACATTGGGCAATCCAAAACATATCCTAAACATGTCATATCCATCAACACCATCTCACGACATATTCACATCATCACGACCCATTCCCAAAAACACAAACGATAAACATACGAAATCATATAAAATCGTGATGAGATTTTAGCGGGGCGTTACAGTTCATCAATAGTACTAGCAGAAATAAGTATTTTTCTCGCTAAATGAGAGATAAACTTATTATTTACACCCTGATCTAGAAACGCTAGTAAGCCATCAAAGAAACAATTGATATTCAACAAATCTATTGGTTTGGTATGAAAGTTCCACTGTGCCCATGATGTTATATTGAATATTTCCTCCAAAGGTGTTATACCGCCTGGAAGGACAATGAAAGCATCACTATTGTTCATCATATACATCATGTAGTTGTGGATGGATTGCGCTTGTAGCACCAACCCAGCTGAACCCATGGTAGAACTAGATCCAATTCGAGTATTAGATCCAACTCGATGGAAAGGTATTACACTCAAAACTCTTATTCCTCATGATGGTGCGGCCATTATAAGTCTAGTTAAAAGTTTGTTGTTGGTTCCTCCATATAGTATATTGATTTTTTGTCTCCCTAACTCTTTTACGAGTTGGTTTGCCATATCCACATATTGGATATAGCCTACCAGTTTAGATCCACCAAGAACACATACGATTTTAATTTGGTGAGGTAAAGGCTGACTTGTATGAGATGATTCTAAAATCTCCATATCCATCTCTACTCCTATCTCTCTTTTTGCACTATACTTTCAACGTATGAACATGAGAGACACGAATCCCTCTATTTAAAGATAAATTTTCAAACCAATAACTGATTATACTATTTACTTTTTGACAAATATGAAAGAGAAAATGGCAGAAAAATTTTAGTGAAATGACATACACCTGTCGGTGATTGAAAAATAATATATATATATACATATATATATCTTAAAAATTGAAAAACAATATTTACAATTACAAAAAAAACATTGATCTTCGTTATTACACCGAACTTCCTTATATTAATATGAGAAAATTATTATACTAAATTTTTCTACTAAATTTACAAACAGGATCTTTTAAAGTAAGTATTTCAAGATTATAAAGTGCTTGTTGATCTTTGAATTTGGCCCATAAGGCCATCAGTTCACCTTGTACATGCCCACTAGGATGTGTCTCAAGAGCCTGTTGAATATCATCCAAAGGCTCTTTACTCAATCCATCCTTAATGAATGCTATCTTATCTTCTCGGACACGCACCACTGATTTACATCGAGTGTCACATGTCCACCGAGCACATTTGTAGCACCCTCCTAATCTTTTTGCTTTCCGTTTCTTTGAAAAACTACTTTTACCCATACCAGACATGTATTTAGAAAGAATCGAAACTTCACAAAATAGTCGAACCTTTGCTTCAATCGGATATCTTGTGGGATACCCTTATTCATTAGCATCCTCAACCTTTCAAGCCTACTTCGATAAATTCTTTTTAGAATTTTGATCGGTAATGATGGATAGTATTTTCGAAGATTTGAGAGCATATGATCCATTATAAGATGTGGACTCTTATTAGGATGAATTTTGCGATAATTTTGATGATCTATTTATAGTATAATACGACGCGTATGAGATACGATTCCGCGTTAAAATAGTAACATAAAGCGTATGTGTTACGACTCTATAAAGCGTAAGAGCTAAGACTCCGCAGTTGAACAGTAGCCAGATGTGATGCGTATGAACTGTAAATCCGTGTTTGTACAGTAATAGACAATAATATCACCAAAAGATAATGAAATATGTCGGTGAATTGTTTCTATGATAAATCATGTTGAGCACTATACAGATACTAGTGAAATCGATATAAGAATTTATTGAACTAAAAGTCCAATAATACTCGTTTGCAGAACCAAACTGACCATCCCTGTTTAAATAATTATTGAAATCAATATTTCAAGTGAAGAATTAGAAGAATTCTTCAAATAATTATTCTCGATAAATAATTACTGACCAATGTTGGGAATAAAATTCCAAATATATCTGGAATATATAAAGGATGAGAAATATGGGTCCATTCATCCTCCATGTGGACTACTAGATATTATGGTATGGATCCACTAGATAGTCACATGTGTATATGATTCGTAATTTGAAATTTATTTAAATATTTGCTCACGGTATGAGCATGATTTCCAGATTTAATGATAAAGCTAGTAAATGTATATCCCAATACTTGAATAAATCCCTGAAGGATTGAGTATACGCATACAAGTGAGATATTATGTGACAAATTATTTAAAGTCCTTCAATAAATTGCCAATATCGAGAATAGAATGCAAACTATATAAATTTTCATATTAAGATTGAATGATGAGAACATATATGAGTTTTAGTGTTCTAAATTTTCTTAGCATGAGGGGGAGTATTAAAGGCTGAAAATGATATGTGAAATGCATCATACTATATCCTCACAATTGAAATATGAACTTGAAGTTCAAGGATGCATGAAAGACTATGAACAATCACATATATCAGCTATGATGTTTTGATAAGTTAATATTGCTAGAAATGTTGATATTATAAGAGTTCCCCAATCATATATATCAACGCAAATTATAAAAGATGGTCTTAATAACGGAGGCATATACTCTTGAAGAGTATATAGACATAACTATATTGTGTAATCCTACAAGAGGATTGATAATGAGATATCTCGATAAGTTATGTCGATATGGGGAAAGAAATAAAATTGAAAGTGTCGACACACTATGAAAAGATAGCGCTACATACTATCAATAATAGTGAGGATATTAAAATCTATCGAAAATGCCGATGCTGAAATATATACCTTTATGATTAAAGTATTCATGCACGGGTTTAATGAGAAATGAGAATGAAACTCTTGAAGAGGTTTCAAATGTATTATTGTATCAGTGCATGCAACGGCTCAAAATATCTACATTGATATTGTTGAGAAATTCATATGCTGTACTCTTTTCCTTGATTGATTTTTTTGTCCTAAAAGGGTTTTTCTCAAACAAGGTTTTTAATGAGGCAGCCCAATCTCAACTAATATGAAATCTCCAGAAGAGATTTAGGTATATATCTCGATATAGTGAGAAAATGAGATCGAAACTGTTGATTGCATATATGCACTGAATATAACATGATCTTGTATGACATCTAAAATTTCATTCATGTGGAGATGAATGAAGAGCATCAACCAATATATATGATACTCATACAAATCTATGAAAGATTTTGAAATGCTTGCAGCATACTTGTATAAAATACGCGTTGCACTCTTTTTCCCTTAACTGAGCTTTTATCTCATTGGGTTTTCCTAACAAGGTTTTTAATGAGGCAACATTAAAGGCGTATTCACATGAATAATGTACTCTTTTTCCTTCATTAGGATTTTTCCCACTGGATTTTTCCTAATGAGGTTTTAACGAGGCATATTCATGGTATATTGAGGACGACAAGAGAAATCGACACAGTGTATCTATTGGATCAAGTTATAATAGAGACAATGATTTAGATCCAAATAATGATGATATTGAAATCCTTTACCAGAAATAAGGATATCCGTCCTCAAGATATGAAATCAGATAGAGTAGATGTACTCTTTTTCCTTCGATGAAGTTTTTTCCCACTGGGTTTTCTTGATAAGGTTTTAATGAGGCAGCACGTGAATACTCCTATACCGCTGATAGATATCGGGGGGAGCAATGTTTTGATAAAACAGTATACAACCACTCCAAGCTTTTCTACAATCAGTTTGAAAGTTTTTTTCCCATTGGGTTTTTCTCCAAACAAGTTTAGAAGACATTTGTATTAATAGTCATTCAAGGGGGAGTGTTATGAACTCGCGAGCCACGAGGAAAGAATCTATATATATTTTAATAATGTGAATGACTATTGTGCCCCTAATGAAATTATGTAATTACGATTGTACCATTTGAAATTTTCTTATAAATAGGGCTTCAGTTATTAATGAAATTCATTCATGAGAATTCCTATGAATTCATTCTCTCTAAACTCTCTCTATTTTCTATAGTTTTATAACAAATTCAAAGTAAAAAATTATTTTCCTTTTGAACTAAAGGGAAACAGGTCACCAGTTCCCCACAAACAATCATTGGCTATAACTTCTACACACATAATGCATGATTAGTATTTTATAGAATCATATATACATCAACTCTTTTCTCGTAAATATGGGATGTGAGATAATTTCTTTTTCCAATAGTGTAAAAAATTATTCATATCCAAAAAAATCAAATCAACAGGTATGAGATTATAATTAAATATAACTGAAATGTTAACGTAATATTGTTAGACAATCACTATTTTTATTGCGAGTTAGTTTCCTCAACTCTTGACATAACAATATATAATTTTTCTTATGACTATTTCTAGATGTGTCTAATCATTATTTTTTATAGAAGTGATTTTTATATTTCCTTTTTCTTTTTAAAATCAAATGATGACCTTTTTTATGCGTTAATGAAGTTGACTTTTTAAATCCAATATAACTTTTTTATATGCAACATTTTTTTTATTTTGAATAGATATATGTGATTTTTTGATTAATTATAATTATTAAATTAATTTTTTCAACAAATCTAATGACAAGATTTATTTGTTTTTCTCAAAAATTAATATAGGATTACAATTACGGTGTGTTTGATTGAAAGATGTAAAATATTTACGTGTAAAATATTTACATGTAAAATATTTACGTGCTTACCTCCTAAGAAAATATTTATATGTAATTGTCCAAAAACCAATTTCAAATAATTATACCTTACAAAATCAATTACATTTACAACGTACAATTAAGCGACGAAAATATAAAACGAATTACACACCATTCGACATTTACGTATTTTTAAATTGACAATCAAACACACCCTTGCAATTCATCATCTGAGCATCGTTCCCAAAAAAAAAAAAAAAAAAAAAAAAAAAAAAAAACAAAGAACCCTCTTCTATTTGACCATCGTTCCCTTTGTTGCTTCAAAAAGTGATTAATGGAGCCAAAACAGCCGAAGCAGAAGGGGATCCCAAAGTCGGCTGCAAAGAATCTGAAGCCACAAGTGAATCGGGTAGCTAGGTCGGCTTACTTCGCCAGAAGAGAAGCTGCCAAGGTCTTGCGTAGTGTGCTCCAAGGTGACGCTCGGCGCCGAGCTGTCGGTTCTATTAAGTCCCTCGTTTACAGTCCTTCGGTCAGAAATAAAAGGGGGACCTATGCATTGGTTTGCCAAACGCTCAAGTGTAAGCAACGCTCCCGACTACACCTTAATTTTGTTACTATTATGCTAGTATTGTATAATCTGAAATGCACTGTGGACAACTTTTGAATCAGGAGTTGCTTTGATAAGCCAAGGCACTTTTTGAATATCGTCTTAAAATTAGATTTTTTCTAATTTGAAGGATCACAACCTTATTGCTCAACTTGTAATTTATTTACATTTGGTCATCTTTCGAAGTTGAATTATAAATATAACTCACTTGTATGTGGAACTTTTAAGCTAGCAAAGGCACACTCAGTTTCACTCAGCTTCAAATTTTCTTATTTGGTTTATTGGTGTTTGTAGATCTCCCAATTATTAAGGATGTTTTGGAGGCTGCAAATGTACTTAGTGGCAAGTGGAAGGTAAGAACATCAGCCCACTACTGAATTTTGTATGACATGAAATTTTATGACCCCTTAATTGAAAATTCCATGTAATTGTCTACTAATCTGGTATCTATTTTTTTGGCAGAGACAAGGAGAGTTAATATATATAATCACATATGATATTCTTTTTGGCCAGGTGATGTTTTTCTCCTTGACAGGGATATTAATTAATTAACACTTTATGATTCAATTGTCTCTCAATTTAATTTCTTCGAGGCATTTTTGCTTTCATGGAATAAAAGAAAAAGAAACTGCAAAGCAAAATAAGGGAAAAATATATATTTCCGTTCCAAGAAAAGTAAAATCATTTCTAAAACTTATTGAATACAGTTGATGGTCATGATAATTTAAAATCAGAAAATGTTACCGTGCTAACTTTTGCTTCCATTGACTATATTGATGCCCACACGTGCATAAGTTTTTCTCGTATCAACCAAAACATAGAAGATGTTCCTCTTAGTGCCTCCCTGTTAGCAACTAGGATCCAAAGAAAGAACTTTCTTGGACGAGATTCTTGAAATTTGTTTTTCTTTGTGGCATCCTTTGATGTCATATAAGTTATTCATATAGGTTTCTCGTTGTAGGAGGGCTCACTAGTAGGTGATGCAGAAAAGTTTCTCCTGCTCAAAAAAGATGCATTACAATTAGCTCTGGCACAGTTTTTAAAGCGTAGGGGAGTGGAAAATGTGAAAGACTTGATGGCCTCTGCGACTTCTTCCAGCACAGTTCCTGCTTCTGGTAAACATTCCCAGTCTTATCCTGTCAAGTGTCACTGAATTTTAACATGAATCTTTCATAAAAGGAAAAATAAATATACTTTTTGAATGTTTATTCATTCTACAGTTCAAAATATATTTCTTTGGTCAGTATTGATGTGGAAATATATGTTATGTTTTCTTCAAAAAATTACATATAAAATTTTATGGGTTGGAAGAAGAAGATTGGTAATATAATGTCTTGAGAGGGTTCGAGTGCCAAGAAACCAAAGAACTAAAACATCCAGCAAATAGGAAAAAATTAGAGGACAATAAACATTTGCCACGAAATAACTCATGTCTGAGGTCTCAAACGGGGACGCCCCAAGATTGAGAGGATTCAATTTATGGAATGCCTCCCCCTCCCATAATCTTCTTTCTCCATAAATGGAGCCCAAACCTTTACATTACATGACTGTAAGTGTTGTCTGATTTCTTAATGGACTTGATTGTGGATTTTGCTCCAGCACAAGCCGCTGGATGCTGATACTAATTAGGCCTGGTCCGGGCTCCATCCTATATTATTTTATAAGTAATTAGGCATTAGCTATGTAGTGTCTCCAAAAAGGCCTTTTTTAACTGAATTGGACCTGGAAAAATGACAACTGGGTTGCAAGTGCAGTGTCATATTTAGTGTGAATGTTTTTCAGAATTTAGTTGTCCATGGCCTGCTGAAGTACCAAAACCTCGATATGTGCCTTTTTTTAACTGAATTGGACCTGGACAAGTGACAATTGGGGTGCAAGTGCAGGGTCGTATTTAGTGTGTAAATCTTTTTCAGAATTTTGTTGTCTGTGGCCTGCAGAAGTACCAAAACCCCGATATGTTCGTGTAAATACTCTGAAGGTGGATGTGGAATCTGCCTTGCTTGAGTTGAGGAAACAATATGAGGTATGCTGCAGTATTTATTATTTAACCAAAATTTTCACTGTTGTGTTAGGTGTGTCCATTCAAAATGGGTTAGTTCATTGCTAGTCCCATGGATTGGTTGGTGTGTGTAACAGTTTCGTGTACGTTGAGAGCACTATGTTGTTATTAGCTTCCAGCATTTTGAAGTCACCAGAATTTGTGATAGTGAAAGAGGAGTCATGAGAGAGCTATTAAATACAGGCTTGTTAAAAGCCTGTTTGATTGAGATTTATGAAATTATCTTTTTCTGGTATATTCATTTTCAACCACAATTTTATTGATGGGACAAGTATTTTGTAGTTCTAAAAATGTTTTCTTGACTTTCGGACAAAAAATTCAAAATCATTTCTGTAAAAATTTCTCCAACTCAAACAATAGAATTTGCCAACACTAAAGTCACGGTGTACCCCTACTGGCCATACACAGGATGGAAATTTATCTTGTCAATAGCATTTGGGAGAGGCAATTTCGTTTGGTCACTCAAAAAGATGTATATGGTTCTCAGCATTACCGTTTCGTTGAAGTTCATCAAGCACATCAAGTATTTAGCTGTGAATATTCACGTATTATCATCTTTTGTTCAAACATGGAGTGATTTTGACCCCTACCTCTGTCAATTAGGTTGGCCAGGATGACACAGTGCCTGGCTTGTTGGTACTCCCACCAGGTGCCGATTTACACAATCATCCACTAGTGAAAAATGGAAGCATTTTCATGCAGGTATTATGACATGATATTATATGCTCGTTGCACCAAAGAAAATTTTTGTTAGCCTGAAATATACTTTATATCTTGATGCTTTCCTTAATTTTTGATGATTCCATTTTTATCTTAGGGCAAGGCAAGTTCCATGGTTGCGGTAGCTCTTGCGCCGAAACCAGGATGGGAGGTGAATTAATTAGAAAGGATGATATACTTTTTCCGGTGGTTTAATTTACAATTTCTCAAATCAAACTATGTTCTGAAGGTTATTGATGCATGTGCGGCGCCAGGGAACAAAACAGTTCATCTTGCTGCTTTTATGAAGGGAAATGGAAAAATTATAGCTTGTGAACTCAATAAGGAAAGGGTTCAACGCCTGAAAGACAATGTTAAACTCGCTGGAGCCTCTAGTATCCTTACAGTTCTTTCTTGATTTTTCTTCATTTTATGTCAGCAGTGAACCATTAGTTTCCTCAAGTTAATCGTATGCATTTCCCGTTAATATTGTTTCATGTTTCGTGGTTTAGATGTCCTAAATGATAGTTGGTACTCCATTCGTATCTAACACTTTTGGTAGCATATTATGCGAACTGATTGCTATTGGATGACACTACTTAACTGGGCCTAGATGTCAAAGTTATGCACGACGACTTCTTGAACCTTAATCCTGAAGATTCTTCATATGCCAAGGTGTTGTCACATAACTACAGAATTTTTGCCTCCTTCGAGAATAGTTATAAGTAGCATTGACTATTGAGAGCAAAAAGTCTCCTTTTCCCAATTACTTCTACGTGAACCTGTTAATACTTTTATGAGCTGCCATACATTTATGTCATTTCAGTGTGCGTATGCAGGAACTTCCATCACTCATTGCAATACTTGTCCACTGAGGGATATTTTTAATATTTTGTTTCACTTCCAGGAATTTAATTTACTGAAATTCCTCATTTTCTTATGAGTTGGTTTATATCAATATACGTTACTGGTTTCACATAAATGAATTCTTTCTCCAGGTTCGTGCTATACTTCTAGATCCATCATGTTCAGGATCTGGGACAGTTGTTGATAGATTAGATCATCTGCTCCCATCATACGGTGCAGGTGACTGTTGCTCTCGACTGTCATTAGTTGTTCCTCTTCCTATTCATGCAACATATAGACTTTCGCCTTGTTACTAGTAATATTATTTCATTTTGTCTCATGCATACCTCACTTGAACAAATTGTTGCTTGCATAAATAATTATTCATGTAGTGTTTTCTCATTCTATGTCCTTTCTGGAAAGGCGATGCCGATACCTGTAACATGAATCGTCTTAAAAAGCTTTCTGCTTTTCAGAAGAAGGCACTGGAGCATGCATTGTCTTGTAAGTCGATTGATCTCTTGAATGATTGTTGCAAGGTTGAGTTTGCATACATTAAGAAAAAATATAAATTTGTCACTACAATACCAAAAACCACCCTTATTTCCAGCTAGCATGTTTTATCTATTTTTGTTCCAATGAAATAGATGAATTGTGGCTCCATGAAATTTATCTGTATCTAAATCTGTATACAAATTCTACAGTCCCTGCAGTCGAGAGAATTGTTTACAGCACATGCTCCATCCATCAAATTGAAAATGAAGATGTTGTCAATTCCATTTTACCGTTCGCTTCAACACATGGCTTTGAATTAGCAACAACCTTCCCCAAATGGCCTCGCCGTGGCCTCCCTACATTTGATGGATGTAAGTACTTTACCATTTCGATTTCAACATGTTCATCTGTTCTTATTTTATATTCAAATAAGCTATTTTACTTGTGATCGACTTGTAAGCAAACCTTCTGATATTGGCTGTATTCAGCCCAACATTTGTTGCGTACAGACATGGTTGAAGACAAAGAAGGTTTCTTCATTGCTCTGTTTGTTAGGAAAAATGGACAACGTAGTAAAACAGTACGAAGAAGTAATACAAAAATCAAGAGGAGAAAGCGTTGCGTTAACTATCCTCTTGCTCGAATGCTCGGAAGATGGCTCTACATTCAACCTCCATGCTAGTTACTTATTTTAAAGAGAATGTATTTGCATGCTCTGCTTATTGTATTTTATATTGATTTTCTAATATAGTTGCACAATAAAGATTTTTTTTTTTAAATACCCATCCACGAACAGTGTCCATTGAAGGGAGAATATAAAGATTTTCTTGTTTTGGCCCCCCTCCAAATTACCCATCTATGACCAATGTCCATTGAAGGGAGAATCCATAGATGGATAAGAGAGAGCTTGGATAAAACACATACAAAACCTCATTCATAAATCATAATAAGCATAGTAGATAGATAAAACTTCCATAGCCATCAACTCACACACTGCAAATATCCAAACAAAATGCCATAAACGAGAACACACACACATTATTTTCCCTCTCACAGTCTCACTTCAAATCTTCAGCTGTCAGCTCTGAAAGCTCTACTCAAGCAATCTTCACCTCAATAGTCTTAGGCTTCTTAGGCTCAGGAGGAGGCAACTTCTGCACCGTCACAGTCAAAACCCCATCTTGACAAACAGCGGAGATTGTATCAGTATTCGCATTCTCAGGCAACACAAATTTCCTCATGAATTTCCCAACTCTCCTCTCCATTCTCACATACTTCGCGCCTTCTTTTTCCTCCTCCCTTTTCCTCTCCCCTGAGATCAGAAGCACATTGTCTTCTTCAACCTGCACCTTGATGTCCCCAGATTTCAGACCGGGCATGTCCACGACGAAGACGTACGAATTCGGGTACTCTTTGATGTCGGCTGGCGTCGCCGCCATGGCCTTGGCGTCGCGGACGTAGGTTCTTGTCGGTGCACTCATCGATTTGTTGTCGCCGTCCTCCGCCGAGTCGACTAGGTGCTGGAAGGTGTGGAATATTGGGTTGTCGAATCCCATTAGCCTGAAGTCCATTCTGCTCGTTGTTGAAATGGTTGAGAATCTGAATCGTGGTAATTATTTGTTTTGGATGCTTTGGAATTGTATGGATTTTCTCGATGGGGACAATGAAGAAGGGGGGAGTATATATTGGGAGGGGAGAGAAGTTTCTAGAGGGAAGAAGAGGGAGAGGGCGTGTTTCTAGGACGTTTTCTGATATGATGATCCATGAAACTCCAGAACATTGCAGAAGCATAATGACGCGTTGAGGTGGAGGTTGATTTTTCATTCTTTATAATTTAATTCGAAAAAGTTTTTGGGGAATATATGGGGGAATTGTGAGGGTGTTAGCGAATGAGTTTTAATGTATTTTTATGAGTAGGAAGAGAGAGAATGAGTGGAGTTGAATGGTGGAGATTTAATGAGTGGGGAAATATATGGATATGATTTGTTTGAGCAAATTTAAAATTTGAAAAAAATACATTAAAATGCATTTTCTTTTGAATGCTAACACCCTCTGTAATATTAGTCCCCACTTATTGTCTAAATAGTAGATTGATGTCTGGTTTTTGGAACTGAACACATTAGTCCTAAATCTTGAGCACTAACAATAAAACGACTTTCAAGTTTCAACTCCACGGGCATCTTTAATAGGGGTTTTTGACCCGTACAAAAATAATCTGCAAAATTTTGATCAGCCGACTTGATCTGGCGGTGTCATGAGAAAAATTTGAAAAATTCAACTTCCAATCGCTACGTCTTGATTTCAAATCACAGTTCGGATTTAAGCGGATATCGAATCGGCCTCCAAAATGCCATCGATGGTGTCGTAACTACAACATCATCGATGACACTGGATCATTTCCGCATTTCAGGGTATGGGTTTTAGATCCTAATAACTACTAAAATATTTAGTATAAATAAATTCAGGTGGTAAGGAATTGAAATTTATATTTATTTTA
This sequence comes from Jasminum sambac, assembly GCA_018223645.1. Taxonomy (NCBI): domain Eukaryota; kingdom Viridiplantae; phylum Streptophyta; class Magnoliopsida; order Lamiales; family Oleaceae; genus Jasminum; species Jasminum sambac. Next base: position 46,837,348 of record CP073640.1, read on the forward strand.
ATATTTTAATGAACCTGTTTAACTAAGGTCCAAGTTAAAATTACGGTTATTTTCATGGAATACTTAAAAATACAAACTACTAACTTTACTTTTGACTGAAATATTTCAAAAAAATAATTTTAACACATCAAAAAAAAATTTAATATCCAAATTAACAGTTAAAATATCAAATTAACAAATTACAAAACAAATCTATATATTATATAAAATAAGGTTTAATTGGAAGTTATTAATTAAGAAACGGTTATTAGGACCACAAGGTAGTTATTGCTTTGTTGTTATAATTAAGTGATGCCACATGTGCAAGTAGTTATTTTTGTTAATAGTAATAAATAATAATTAATTAATACTAATAATAAGATTATTAGGATATGCTTTGTTACTTAATTAATTAATTAATCAATCCTCATTTTCAATGCCGCTTTGAAAATGGTTTATTCTACTTTTCATAGAAATTTTAGCGGTTGAGATTATATAGAAATATTGGGTATATTAATTTATTTTTTCTTCGCCATAACAATATTATAATATTACTATGATTTTATATTACTCTTAGAGATTTAATCACATAATGTCATAAGACATGTAAAATGTATAATTTATTGCATAACCTTTTAATTATTTTGATATGTTATAAACTTATAAATATACAATGACATAATTAATTAATTGTAGATATTGAATAAATTTATAATTTATTATTTTTACTTCTATATTTCAAATGTCACATAATTATTACGAAATAAAAAATAAATGATAATGCGAACAAAAGGTAAGTTTGAACATGGGAAGTGGTCCGATTGACTTGTATGTGTATGCAACAAGAAAATCTATATCTATATCTATATTATGAAAATCTATATCTATATCTATATTATATAAAATAGAGTTTCAATTGGAAGTTATAATTAGAAAGTAGTTATTAGAACAAAAAGTTAGTTATAGTTTTGCTAGACCAGGTTATTTGCCGCCACACGATGATTAGACACCTACTCTCTGGATTTAACCACATTTTATAATAGATTGAATCTATAGTATATATAAAGTAGAGGTGCATGATTTTTTAGTTTTCTGTCAGTGGTTTTAGGATAAATAAAACCTGTTTAAGAAGTGCGATAAACCTTATTTGCTAACAAATGTCCTATTTGTTATGAAAATATTGGTTTTCCGTGATTCATCACTTAATTGCACGACACGTGTCAGGTTTGTTAAGAATATCCCAATTTAAATTGTAGAATTTAATTACTTTATCAAATGTCACCCACGTCCGAATATAGCCACATGTCCAATTCGGAGGGTGAACATACCTTTATTTTGAAAGGTTAATTTGAGGAATAAAAATTTGAATTTTTGAAATTTTTTTGTTCCATATTATTCTATTAAATCGAGCTTCAATATGAGTATAATTTTGATATATTATTTTTACTAATTTAAAAATTACTTATTTTTAGTGATAAATTATTTATTTTTTTGTATAATAAGTAACTTTTAAAATAGTAAAAATTATATATCAATACTATATTCATATTATAGCTCTCCGCAAATAAAATAATATGAGACAAAAAAATTTCAAAAATTTCAACTTTTTAACCCTTAAATTGACTCACCAAAAAGAATGAATGTTCATACTCCCATCCTTTACAAATTTAAATGAATGTTCATACTCCCATCCTTTACAAATTTAATCTCCAAAATCAATGGATAAGTTTCATCTAATTTTGAAAAAGTCAAAAGACTTATTCATAATCTATTAATAAATATAAATATATTAAACAGTTAGTTGTTAAAGAATTTTTTCCGAAAAAATTAAAAATTTTTGTTAAAATAATTATTAAGTAGAGAAACACTATAAAATAATTAAACGCAATTGCAAAAGCTGTTATTTGGACAATAATTCAATTGTAGTTGTACTGTATCAATAAGAATTTGTCACGCGTGTCACTGTGTTCGAAATGAGCGATAGACATTTTTTGAAATTTTATTCTTTTAAGTCCACATGTTCAGTTGTTTTATATTTAATTTTTTTGCATATGGAACATCGTGCATTTAGGATACTTTATCAGTTTTTCCAAACATATTTAAATTGAATATTGAATATTGAATTGACTGAATAGAAAAAAGTTTGATAATTTAGCTTCAGTAAGAATGAAAAATTGATATGAATTTCTTAAGATAAACAATTACAAAAAATTTATGTATTGACCATAAATAAAATGTGTTTGAACAAATTTAAATGGGAATTTTAGATCTCAGAAACTACATACATGGAGACATATACATGGAAAAAATAACGTCTGAAATTCCTATTTCAAAATGAGTTTTCCTGTAATATTGTTGCGGTTCCAGCTAAATATTTGAATCCCATTTGTAGATCTGGAGCAATATCTGATTATTAAAATAAAAAATGCTATCATCAATCAAAGTGAAAACAATAGATAATATGATCATTAATACGATAAAATACAAAAGATCCACTCTTCTTTTCCACCAAAGATCTGAAATCCGTATTTCGGTCTATGATTTCTATAATATCATTGAGGCTTCGACCTCACAATTCGAAGACAATCCACAGATTTGAAAGAAAACTTGATTAAAACAAAATTAATTATATCAGTAATCGAAGTGAGACTGTACCTAAAAAATATTATTTATATAAAAAAAATAAAGAATACATTTATCTTTCTGACGAAATGGCGGAAAAGTTGACTGCAAATTTGTTTTTGATGGACCGAGAGCCTTCAATAGAAGTAGATCTATAGCAATCACCGACATAGAATATATTGATAATAACTAATTTATTTAAAGTATAACCTCAATTTAAAATAAGATTGTGATAACTCGTGCTACCAAATTTATACATTTTATCAAACTTTATGTTATAATCAACTAAATACAATTGTGAGTTGTGTGTTAAATAATCTATTTTTCGTTAATTTTTATCACAAATTTCAACTTACATAGTTTTATTCACGTGCAACGCACGGGCGTGAAAACTAGTGTTGAGTAATGAAATTCTCACTTCCTATAAAAATAAAGAAATTAAGAAACCATGTACTTATCATTTCAACCTTTCAAACGAAAAATTCTCGTTTCAAAGCATACTTAATAGTAATACAACATAATTGACCAAATCATCAACATAAGATAATTTGCAAGACTTATGAATTACCAAATTCCAACAGAACATCAATTAGTTTAATAAAATTTTATCAAGGCTTATGCAACATAAATTACAGTTTTGAGTCGTAAATTCATCCTATCAATCATGATGGGTTTCTATATTTTTCTTTATTTTTCTCGTATTTCTTTTCAAATGTTAAAAATGGAAAATCGAAAATACTTTACAAGTTATAGAACCAGAGCTCCGGTTAGTTTGTCACCATCACGTTTAACCAATTAGATTTAATATTTATAATTTATACTTGAGATACTTCTCATGGTACATGCTATACCTTTTTAAAAGTAAAAAATTTAAGATATAAATTATATCAAATTTATATTCAAGCGCAATGGTACAAATTTGTTTAAAGATTTATTAGAGAGAGACCTATAGCCGTCTTGCCGACGGAAGTACTATAACCACACTACTATTATAACTCTAACTATAAATGCAACTGCCACTAATGGCCACGCAACGCAATACATGATTGGTAGGACTCAAACTTGAGGTCTCATAATATTAATTCATTTTTTCATCATCAATATTTAATTGTTACAATTTACAAGCAATGTTCTAAAAAGGTGCAAAACATGATATGACATCAAGGCCAAGTCTCAAGTCTTGGAAACCTTGACTTAGAAAAATGTATTTAATTTTTTTTTTATTTTCATTATTCTAAAGTGATAAATAAGTAAAAAAAATTCATATTTGACAAAATTTATACAAACTTCAATATATTTTTCAATAAAAATATATTATTAAAGTATTAAAAACTACAAATAATTAGCAAAATATTATCAATTCCTATGATTAGATCATAAAATGAATACAACTAAAAAATACTTTTTAATAATTTGGCCCGACTTAAAAAATAAGTACAAATGATCTAACAATGGAAGAGAAAAAAAACTGATCACTCCTAGGCCAGTGCCTTTTCACACCTAGGTGTGCATTAGGGGGTCTACTTTTAAGTTGACAGTCTTTTTCCATGCATATCTACTATGCGAGGTGTTTTCCTCCGGTCTAGGTGTTTTTAAACGACGCCTTTTGCCGCATTTTAGAACACTATTTACAAGTGAAAAATGCCTTGGACCACTTAATATGTCAAAATCGTTTATTCTTTTTTTTTTTTTTTGGAGAATGTATTCTTTTGCTCTAGCTGAGCACAACAAACTTCAATTTTATTTTTTATTATTTTTTTAATAATGTTAGGTGTGTATAATCCTCTAATAGAGAACAATGAAAAATATCATTTTTATCACCTCTTGTATGAGTGTAGTACGACCCTTTATTAGAATGTTATACACCTAATTATACACATTAATTGTATACTTAGCATGATTCAAACATTTTATACTCTAGCCGATAAACAATGTTAACATATATATATTAGGCCACATTATTTATTGAATCATATTCTCCTATACATAGATGAATACAGTACTTATAGTTAAAAATATTGAGTTGCAATCTTGGATTTTTTTTTATTTTTTATTTTTTGTTTGTTTGTTTGTTTGTTTTGAAAGGGCAATGTTGGAAATGTTTACCGATCTTAGAGCATCTCTAACAAATTCTCTAAATATAAGATTTAATTTTCTTTATTTTAAAGGGGTAAAGCATAAAAATAAGCTCCAATAGACTTTCTATTTTAGATTTTTAAAATAAAGAGTGGCTTCGAATTTGGAGAGTGAAATTTACTCTCTATAATTAATTAGCTACAAGTTTCTATACTCATTTTTGAATTTAACAAAATTAGGCTTGATTTCATTGGCCATTAAAATCTAAAAATAAAAATATTAATTTATAGTGAAAGAACACATTAAATATTTTTTAAAGAAGGTAAAATCAAGAGTTATAAATCGAGAGTTTGTTGGACAATGATAAAATTTTTACTTTTCAAATTTAACCCCACTCTCTATTTGAAGAATATTCTCTTTAGATATCAAGAGACTATTAGAGATGCTTTTACACCCCATTTCCATGGAATACCTACCACTTCTGTTAAAAAACTAAAAAGTATTGAATACATAAGAAATGATTAAACTTTTTAAGTTGAATCATAGTAAAGACCACAAAATCTGTAAGTAAAAATAAATAATAATTTGAAATGTACAGACAATATTAAAATTTTATTTTGACTTAAAAATAGAATTAAACTTTTAAGTAAAAAAAAGTTAAGATAATAGAGACAAATTACGAATTGCTTCACCAAATGAGACTGATCATATATAAAAGAGATAATTGCAAGAATGACAAAAAAATGTCTTGTCAAGTCAAAGAAGTCTAATTTTAAAAGTTGGTGCGAGAATGGCTAAATTTAATGACAAATGTCTCATTTGCCCTTGCAATATATTAAATAGAAATAGGTGTTTAGTGGCTCAAGAAATGAACATTGTCCAATGTGTAATTGTAATTGTATTTTTTTTTGGATAATGGCCCATTTGAATTGACATTTACTTGAAAAACATGAAAAAGAAATTTGGCATTTTTAAAAAATGTTTTGGAATCTATTTGGGAGAAAATGAGGAAAATAAATGACTTTCTCCATTGATATATAAAAATCATTCTTAAGGAGTTTAAAAAATTAAAGCAATTTGAAATTTTAAGCTAAGAATCTTACATTTTCTTTATTTGCACTTGATGTATTTAAAAAGTTGATATATTTTGTGAAAACAAGCTTGTTGAGTGAGAAATGTAATTATGAAAATAAAGTAATTGAATATAATTTAACAAATTAATTGTTACCAATTTAAATTTGATTTGCCGACTATATTATAGTAGGAAATGTAATCGATATCATTATTGAAATATTTTGGAAGTAAAATATCTTGTGGTTGTTGTGGCTTATTAAGTTCATTAATGGTAAAATTTCAAGGTTGAAAAAAGGGTAGTTGTAGAAGATGATAAATTATGACAATTTAGTATAATGGCGAAATGTTTTTCTTCTCATTTTAAATAGTAGTGTGTTAATAAGCAAAAACAGATTTGTTAACATTTATAAATTGTTGAGATGGAAAGTCAATCTGTCATTCTTGATGTTTTAAAATTCATAGTGAAACTTGACATTCCTTAATTGTCAAGATGGAATAGATTAACTATTGATTTTACCGTTTAAAAATTATTTGGAGTTTATCTTCAAATCAATTTACTAATATACTCAATCGTCAGAAAAGTTAAGTGTTGTTCTTAACAATTTTGAGAACTTGATAATATTCTCTTCCAACGATATTGTTGATATACGATGCCTAATATTAGAGAGTTCGGAGTTTTGGTAGTTAGATTTTCAGTGCACTTGAAAATCAAATATAGTCATTTGAAATTTGGTTGCAAATGAAATGATAAGTACGATGCCTAAATGTGACACCTCAAACAAAAATCTCGACACCTATATGTCGAGAAAGACACTATGTCGTTGAAATTCTTGCCACTTCATTCACAAAATGTCTTGAAAGACACATGATCATATGACATTTTTTGACACTTTAAATGTCAAGAACGTTATTATGTAGCTGAAATTCTAGACGTTTTATTAAGTTATTGTCAAGAATGACATAGGTTCAACTAAAGAATAAGTTCAAGTAGAACATTGACAAGCAACGTACAATATCACATAAAAATTAGGATAAATGTTTAACATACCCATTAAATTTCAATTCTTATTTCTCAAATACAATTTCAATAATTCAATTAACAATTTACGCTAAATCCCAATTGGATATCAAACGAAAATTAGGGCTGCTAGTGTCCACTCAAAATTCAAACATAATGAACCTAAAAATGAAAAATAAAAAGAGTTTAGAGGTTAAATTGGAAATGGGACTTAGAGAGCGAGTGAACAGCGAGAGCGCCGAGTGGATGAGGTGGGGAGCACTAGTCGTCGGAGGCTTGAAAATCGAAGCATCATTCCCCAGATCGGAGATGACAGCAGATAGGCAAATTCAGCAATCAATTACAAGATTCATCTAAGGAGGACGAGACTAGAGAGAAGATGACTGAGAATCTAAGCTAAAGCGTAAGCGTGGATAATGAAATGGGTTCAGCCTTGTTTCACAAGATTGAGGGTTGTAAAAAAAATAAAAAAATAAAAAATAGGTGACTCTAGATTTTGGGTCAAGAAGGAGATGATTTGACAAGACTAAACTTAATTACTTATTCACTTATTAGCTTATTGGTCGTAGGGCCAAATTGGTAACAAAAAAGAGAAAATGAACAAGAGTGAAAATGTGTTAATATTTAGCCCCTTTTGAAGATCCCATTCAAAAATTAGCCACTTCCTACAATTTCCACTATATAAAACATGCCAAACACGTAATTGAAAATTATACAAGGAAAAATCGAAGTTGATTTGGTGCATTTCAAAGGGCACGCTATAAAATACTTGAGTTCGTATGATGCATTAGTCAATATATTACATCAATTAAATTGTAGTATCACTGCTAATGCTCTAATGCTCACTTTGGACATGTTAAGATACTTATATAAGTGGGATCAACTTGCGATACGTGTCTCCCCTAATGGCGGGGTGGGGGGACATGTGCATTGAAGCATTTCTAGTAGCCACATCAGTCGAGATATATATATATATATATATATATATATATATATATATATATATATATATATATATATCATAATGTGCACTCCAAGTCCACCGAATTTGCTTGAGAGGAAACAACTGGCTACTGATGGCATCTCCAGAAAATGATAAGCCCATTGGTCTGATTCGCTTCATCAGCTGATTACCCACGGTTTCAAGCACCTATCCCAATTTATTCGCTTCCCATTCATAACCACCCTGCCTCCTGTAAGTCGGAAAAACCGCCCAATTCTAAACCCTAATCTCCACTGAATCCCAATAAAATTTCCCTATTAGACAATCAACGCGTGTCCACATCTCTCTGATCCGCATAACACTCAAATTATAAATTCCATTTAATCCCTTTCGACACAGAATCTGCGGGCACCGCCCCTTATTTTCATTCTCAGTGATTAAAGAAATCTGAAAATTTCGCGATATATATGAATACGCGAATACCCAGCGATTGGATTTCATTGTCCGAATCAGTTGTTATTGTTATCAAATGATCAGCTTGGAATTTCTGGTGAGGAAATGCTGGATCTCTTTCTGCTGACACATTTTCGCTCTGTAATCTGTTTGCGGAAACGCAAAAAATTTAACCCAGTTATCCTCACTCTCGTATAGATTTATATCCTATATATGTACGCCCATAGAAATAAATTTGTGGTCCTTTGAGAATTTCTAGCTCAATCCCTACAGAAACTTTGAATTAGGACAAGGGTTTGGCCCCCTTCTTATTTTTTTGGGGAAAATTAGATATATAAATTCACACATCTAGTTATCCCTGTGTATATATATATATGCGTATGCATTTTAGGTTTTTCTGATTGTATATATGACAGATACTGACGATAGCTAACTAGGGAGATTGGATTGGATTGATTTATATTCTTAGTTTTGATTTCGAAGATTCTGTTTTGAGAACTCGAAAGTGGCGAAAATGAGTTTAGGTGCTGCTGAGGAAGAATCAGCTCCTGAAATTCATCTTCCTGCTGATATAGATTGGAAGATGTTGGATAAATCCAAGTTCTTCTTCCTCGGGGCAGCCCTATTTTCAGCCGTTTCAGGCACGCTTTATCCAATTGTGGTGTTGAAAACTCGCCAGCAAGTGACGTTTAACAAAATCTCATCTCTGAAAATGGCGAGTTCCATTTGCAAATTCGAGGGGTTGAGAGGATTTTACCGTGGATTTGGGACGTCACTTATGGGCACCATTCCTGCTCGTGCCCTTTACATGGGGGCACTTGAAGTCACAAAGAGTAATGTAGGCAATCTTGCTAGCAATCAGATGGGATTATCTGAGGCCCCAGCCTCTGCCATTGCCAATGCTGCTGCTGGCCTAAGTGCAGCAATGGCTGCCCAATTAGTTTGGACACCCATCGACGTTGTTAGCCAGAGATTGATGGTTCAAGGCGGCTGTATAGCCAGCGGTTGTTCAAGTGACTTGCAAACTTACAACAATGGGATTGACGTGTTCAGAAAGATAGTATATGCTGATGGAGTTAGGGGATTGTATAGGGGATTTGGGATATCAATATTGACATATGCACCTTCGAATGCTGTGTGGTGGGCTTCTTACTCTATTGCACATAGGTTGATTTGGAGCTGCATAGGTTGTCATTGCTGCAAGAAAGACGAGAATGGCTATAAACCCGACGGGAAAGCAATGGTGGCAGTTCAGGGTTTGGGGGCTTCGTTTGCCAGTGGGGTATCGGCTTTGGTTACCATGCCGCTTGACACAATCAAGACGAGGATGCAGGTTTTGGATGGAGAGGGAAGTGCGCTTAGTCGACGAGGGCCGACAGTTTTGCAGACACTAAGGGACTTGGTTAAGGAAGGTGGAGTAGGTGCTTGTTATCGAGGTTTAGGTCCTAGGTGGGCTTCAATGTCGATGTCTGCAACTACCATGATCACCACGTATGAGTTTCTCAAGCGGCTGTCGGCTAAAAATCAAGAAAGTTTTGGTTGATGAGGTTAGTGAGCAGAGAGAATCAGAAGGCCAATGTTTTGTGTTGCGTAGTTGGCCTTGTTGGCTTTGCCTAATCGCATACCGATGTAAATGTGTGAAAATGTGGAGTGTTTGGTTTTTTTAACTTTTGATCATGTTACATGTAGTAATCCTGTATTGCACCCACAGTGAATACGCCGGAAAATGAACGAGTAATGGCTCAGGCTTTGCGTGAACTCGTGCTTAAAGTAAAAATTTGAATTTGTGATCATTTATGTTTGATATGGATTAAAATTGATTTAAGTTTAAAAGAGTTTGATTGAAAGCGAATGAAAGTTGAATAAAAAGAATAATTGAAAGGAATAACTAACAAACGGGTGCAGAAACAGGCTGTGGGGACGGAACTATACCAAGCTAGAATTTTCCTTTTGGAAATTGAAAAAAAAAATTATCTTACTTTTATATCATTTTTGTTATATTATTTTTTTTATTATATCATTCAAAAAATCTGCTTCCTTTAAAATTAATTAATAACCAGAAATCTATTCTTACTATAATTTGCAATGTAACATTAATCCAAGTACAACTTCTAGGGCTTGTTATAAATCTTCCCAAACTTTTATTAATTTTTTCTTTTTTATTATTTTCAGCCACTCATGCAATTATTATATATTTTTAATATATTTTTCACAATTTTTAATCACATATCTATCATGTTTTTTCAAATAAATCTATATTATTATTGTGTATAGAACAGACCCTAAGTTTCTCATGGACTTGTCTTCTTTTTAAGTTCTCCGTCTTAAAACTTCACTACCTTAAGATTTTCATATCATACAATTTGTCTCTGGTGTGCGTATAGAAAACAACATGAAATCAAATTCAAAATTTTATTTTAATCATAAATTTAAGTACACTCAATTATACAAATTATTATTTATTTACCCCAAAAATAATTTGGGGTAACATTCTTGCAAAAATAATTTTTTGCCCTATGGTTTATTCGTAAAAATGTATTTTAAAAAATATTTAAAAAAATAAAATCAACCGTATGTGTGTTTGAAAATGATATGTGATAAAAGTTATTTTTAAAATAAGTTTTGGCAAACAAGCTCCTATCCTCTCGGGCCGGGAGAGACAAAACGCCAGTAATACCACTGACTTTCTATATATAAATCCTACCATTTCAACCTTCTGGAGGCGCCATTTTTGCAACTAACTGTAGCAACACCTGTAAATCCAAACCAAAGGTATCTCTTGGATCTAGCATACTGCATGCGTAATCTGGTGTTTCTATCTTTAGATTATATTATCTTCAGATTTCAAGCTAGAATTTCATGTAATCCATCTAAAACCCGCCAATTAATTCATTCAGATTTGTTCTAGGATTTTTCTGTTCGAGGCATTAATCGCGTTCACACGAGTTCGGTCAGTCGATTCTGAAGATCAGGTTGATTTTTGGTTATAGATGCAGTTGAAAATAGGTCACTATTTAATCGATTGAAGCATTCAATTGGCGTCATGAAATTAAGGAACATTCATACGTAGTTGGCTGTAAAGCCAAAATTGCACTTGTTTACTTTAATTAGACTATAGCGGGAGATGAACACTGAAACTCTACTATAATTATCAATAGTTTCTCGAGTACTGGATTCTATCAGTTTGACATCATCCACAACTCTGGCCAGTAATAAAGATGTAATTTGAACGATTTTTAATATACTTGCTGCTTTCCAAATGTCCTGACTGAATTGCAAAACAAGATCACAAATTCAAAATCGAGACTGGATCATACATTTGATGAAAGAACAAGGATTGGCTCGAAGCTGGCTTCATTAAATATGCGCCATATTGTCATGTTAAAAACTATAGTTGAATTTTGTTTATTTATGAGTTAAAAAACTATATGTTGTACTTTTTTGAGTACAAGTATAGTCCATTGTAACTGGTTTCAGGCTGTCACAATACAAATTTTATTGAATGAATTCGCTGGTACTATTTAGTGTTTGAACCTTTTAAATGTGGTCTTGTGATGTTTTGGAAAACTGAATGCTGTTGCAGAACTCCAAAAGATCGTTAAGTGCACATTAAGATGGCAGAATCTCAGAATGGAGCATCTTCCAGAAAATTGAATGAGAAAAATTCATTACTAGGTAATTTCTTTAATTCTGTTTACATGCCAGACTTGTAAAGTTTCAGTTCACGCAGCTTTTTAGATCAATGTGTTCATGGAAGCCTTTCCATTTTTAGCTTTACTTTAAAGTGGGAACTGAAATTAGAGATCTCTTGCACTGCACTGACATTTGCATGTTCAATTAGTTTTGCTGGATTGAGATGATTGAGCTAGAAAGCTCATAAAAGACATTGTGGTTAGATTTCATAATCTTCTTCGTCTCCCATTAAAAACAGATCTGGATATTGGGAAGGACTTTATTACCTCTTGGAAGTCGATGTCAGTGGCAGAGGACAATGCAATGGATTTTGACTTTGCACCAGTTTCTAAGGACAAGAAGAAGTCATTTAACTTCGACAAAGTGTAAGCTACTAAGATTTGCAAAATCCTTTGCTCGACTTTTACATGGAACATTAGTGAGGTAATTTGATGATCATGAAACATTTTACCAAACGAATTGGCATGTGCTCTGTTTAGTTGGATTCTGAGCTTTTAAAGTACGAATTATTCCAACATACCGAGATAATCATTTTTTATCCTGTTCTACCAACATTTATTTCTACTTCTGCCTTGTTAGTTATAAGACAATCTGCATTGCATTAACATTGCAATTCGGTTTCACATCTGAAATTTCAGAGACATTGATTTTAACCTGGACGCTGATTTCGGCAAGATACCATCTTTCAATATGGACATGTCAGATCTTGATACCTCTTCCCCATCGAAAAGAGGTGGAAAATCCAGGGAAAAATCAAAACAAAAATCAGAACATGGAAAGAATACATCAAAAGCTGATCACTTTTCCTTCGAGTTGGATTTTGATGAGTAAGTGTGCAAATTTTATATGCTCTTCCCTTTGCTTTATTGTAAAGGCCATACAATTGTCTTTCTTCTAAACTTCTCTAGGCCATTCTTTTGCTGTGACCTACCCATAAATATAAAATATGTGTTCATTCTCCTGGATTTAGGTTCGGTAGCTTTGGTTTTGAGTCAAGTATAATTGAAGAAGGTATCAAAGCTGAGAAGAATAATGATGGTGAAAAAATTCCAAAAAGAAGCAAATGTCTAGATGAGAAAGAGCCTTTTGAAACCAAACTAATTGCAAGTACAAGCTCATCAGACAGTGAGCTATTTGGAAAGCCCACATCAACAAAAAATGCAACTACTTCTGACATGGATGCTCAAGGTGAAGGAAGTGCAGGTATTCACTCACAAAGTGAGGAATCTCCTTCAAAGTTGGTACAGAGTGATGTTGGTCTTTTTGATACAATTGATCAAGTTGCATCACATAAGGCAGGAATGTCTCCAGATATTGAGAAGACAACTTCTCCACAACCAGTTTATCAAGAAGCCTTTATTACTGACGGTGTCACTCAGGTTCCATCAGCTCATTCTGGTGAGGAGGCGGATCAAATTACTGGATCTCAGATACCAAAACTTGATGCAATGGATGCCAACCTGAGTAGCTCAGTTGAGGAACTAAATCCAGCAGAGAAACCAATAGCAGGATTGAACTCTAGTAGTAGAAATACAACAGAGAAAGAGAATGCGTACTTCCATGGTATCCCAATCTCAGAGAAGAATAACAGAGAAGAGAGTTGTGTTGGGACAGAAAAAAACTCTTTGTCTGGTGATAAAGAAATGATTGAACGCTCTCAAGGTGATTCAGTTATGCAAAATAGTTCCATCACAAAAGCTGCTATGGGAAACGAAAAAATCAATGCAGAAAATCAGGAACCAGCTCCAGAAATCCTCAAGGATAACTTAACCAGGTCAGGTTATGCATGAAGTTATCATGTTGATGGACTAGTTGATTGATCTGAGTCAAACATTTTTATAAGATTTTGACCATTTCACGCATATGGTGATTATGAACATGAACTCCTCAGCGGCTCGAACTATCGAAAAGATGTGTGATATTTATTTCTATACATGGTGCAGTAAACCAGTTGATAATTCTACATCACAAAGAGAAAGAGGACCACTTGTCACCCATTCAAGGTTTTTCATGGAACCTAAAAATGCTGAAGAGCATGTGCAGAAGGCACCATCGACTCAGACAACATCGTCCCTGTCAAGTAACAAAACAAGGAGTCCCACTCAACGAAGTCCTTTAGATGAAAAAAGGTGAGTGACCTTAACCATGAAAATGGCTTTGTTGAGTGTTCAATCACATAACAATTTGCATGTTATACATAGGGATTGGGATACTACTCATGTCACTGATGGAAAACTCGACTCTTTTTCCCTGGAACATTCGAGAGCAACAATAAGTAGGAAAAATAACCAGCCAGGAAAGCTGGAAAGCTGTCAAGATTTAGCTATTGATAGGTGAGGCCTACACATAAGGAGTGTAGAAGATATGGTATCAAGTTTAGCTTTAATCTGCTGTTAAGTACCATTTGGAAATATTCATGCAGGCAGGAGACAAGTGCCGATGGTGTAAAAGCTGGAGGAAAGTTAAACGACTCTTTATTTACAAGGGACCAAGATGTTGTAGAAGGAAATTCTGTTCGGGACATACGTCAAAAGAACACAAATGATGTAGATAACTTCAGGTCAGGTTTGGATACTTGCGATAATCTGCTAATGAATTCGACAGATTTTTCAATTTTCACTTTGTCCAAGAACCCATATTTTTCTGTCAAGGGAGTCTTAATTCAGTGGCCTCTCACATTGAGAATTTGAGTGCACAACGTTTCTGTTGATCATTTACTTTATTCTCTCACGTTTGGTAAGTGTACCTGCATGATTTCAAGATGTAATTTTTTTCACTGGAAAAGCTTCGACATCATGCTGATGTCAGAAATTCTTGGAAATAAATTTGTGGTACTGCTATTATACATCATTTTATATTAAACCGCCATCGTATGAATATTGTTCAAACCATATTGAGTGCTAAGAGTGGCACTCTCAATAGACGAGATATGAGGGATATCCCATAATCAACATGCGCTCTCTTTTCTGAAGCTTTTGTTTTTCTCCTTTCAGTTTAAATAAGCAGATGGGCAAAAATACTCTGCAGAACTGTCCAAGAATTTCAGCTGCAGCCACAACATCTCTTTTTACAATGAAGAGCTCTGCATCCGAAGCAGAAAAATCTTCTCCGTTAAGCTGCAGTAGGAGTAACCCTGATCCATGTGGCATGAAACTTTCTAGGTGCCATTCAGTCTTCTTTTTGAATCTTCACGAAATCTTGTGATTGTTTCTTTTGAATGCCTTACTCATTGTTCACCTGTGTGCTAATCCAGGACTTGTGGTTCAGATCTTGATTCCTCAAAGTCTGCGAGTCAAAAAGATGCTAAATCCTTGGGAAACACTATGCAGAACCCTATTTTGTCAGCAAACAAAACATCCAAAATTACCCATTCACCTTCAGACAAAGCATTGCTTTTGAACATGAAAAACACTTCTGCTGAAGCAGAGAAAGTAAGTCAGGCTAAGACTGGTGGGAGGAACCTTGATTTATGTGGAATGAGACTTTCAAGGTAGTATTTTATCTCTTTAGTCTTCACACTTCTTGATCACTTCTTTCAAATTTTAATGTTCATTGATCACCGATTCCCTATTCAGGACTTCTGAATCAGACCGTGATTGCATGAGGTCTGTGGGCGGCAGAGATGTCAGTCCTTTGGGAAAGATTACAGAGAAGAAGCTTGTTCCAGGAAATGAATCGTCTAGCAGTACCCTTGGGAAACTAAAGAAAACACACACTCCCCCATCTTTAAAGAGAAAGACACTGGAGGCATATTTTCATCTTTAGAAAATACATGCATTTCCATGTAGACTTGATACTAATGGATTCTTGATGATTTGTTTTTAATCCAGGAATTCAATTCAAGTACAACTCTCTTGAATCCATCAAAACGTCTCTCACAGTCACCGACCGAAAACAGGTTCATTGCATTCCACTTGATACACGATTTGCTAAACACATTCTGAGCTTCCTTGCCCTAATGTATCTTTCTCCGTCAAAATCTGCAGAAGATTTGTTGCGCTGTCAGAAAGGGGTGTCGATAAAGAGGTGATTTACAGAATTATATAATGATGTAGTCACTCGATGATGGGTCCTCTATTAGTTGACTAGATAATCAGAAGTGTTACCATTTTTTATTGGATTATCGCACTTACCTTCTTGGTTGTAGGTCTCCAAGCGCGATAGTCTTGAAGATGGTAGCACCAAAAGCACGTTTGATGATTATCGAGATTTTACAGTTGGTGCTCCATTGTCAGTTGAAAATAATACCTACGTCCAACAAGCTGAGGCTTGTACAAAAGAACTTGCAGATGCAAGTATTATTTTCACTTTATTTCAATCTTTCTGATTTTCAAAGAAGGAAGTTGTTAGAATTTGGTTGGCGTGCAGATATGCAGTATGCTGAGCAAGAAACATGAGGAGGCCAAAGAAATATTGGTGCGCGCTATTGTTAACAACAATAAGCTGCTTATGCTCAACCATCCTCTTTATGAAGAGAAGATATCCTTTCAGCTTTTCTCAATACAGATTATGAGCTAGTTTGACACCGCTTTTTCCAAAAATTATTTTTCTAAAACCTCATTTCTAACTACTGATTTCTTTGATATTACAATTTTTTCATATTTTCTGCAACTTGTCCCTACTTTTAAAGACACGTTCAAAATAATTTTCTCCGGAATCTCTCCCAAAACATTCAAGGCAATAGACAAGTACAGAATATGCAGTCTGTAAACCTTCACTATTTAGAACATTCGAATGGTTCAGAAGTTCGCTGCCGGACTGACACTAAACGAGACTCATACATAAGAATTACTTGCTAGAATTGAAGGTGCCTTCTCTCTATCTCTCTCCCCCGCAAGTGCGTGCAGCACTGGTTCAGATATATTTGCACTTTATTTTCAATTCTGATTGTATGACCGTTAAATTTGTTTAATTCATGTTGCAATCGACACTACCAAAGGTAGAGGTATATTGTTTGTTCTTACAGATTGCATGTTTGAAGTTTAGATGAAGTGTTCTAGTATCGTTTTCTGTTGATATCCTCATCGACCAATGTATGAGCCAAAAACTCGTGGCTGCATCATGAGATGTGATTGCTAGCTCATCCACGGAGCAACCAGAATGGCACGCGCACACAAACACAAAAAGAAGGGAATGAGGGGGAGGGAGAGAGGGAGCAGAAAAAGAAAGACTTTCAAAACAGTTCCATATATTTGTTTTGGGAATTTGCAGATTGAATGTGTTAGTGTGTTAGCGTGTTACTATATAAATTCACAATGTTCTAAAAAAGCGTAAAGCGTGTCAAAACGTCAACACCAAGTTTGAAGCTTTATAAGTTTAAGTGCGCTTAGGTCAAACTTAAGCGTTAAAAGCATTTTTTCAATTTATTATTTATTTTAAATTTCTAATCAATCTAAAATCATTAAATAATTCACACCAAACACATAAAATAAATGATGCCATGATTAATTACATATACTGTATTACAACCATGCGATGCACGGGGATATTACAATCTGTTTCAAATAAAATTAAAACGTACGAATTAGATAATGCAAATCTATTAATAAGTAAAGTAATTTCACAATCAAGCTTTGTTCAATTGGTTTTCAGGTTTGAGTCCCATCGAGTCCCATCAACTACATGTTACATTGCATGATTTAGTCATCGCCCATAGGACGGCTACCTTTAAAAGAAGGGAAAAAAAAAAAGAATTGAAGTAAATAAAAAATTATAAATTTTGAAATATTTTTTACAAAAAAATAAAGAGATGATTAAACGATAATTTTAATAATTATTTTTTTAAAGTGGCCTGCGAAATGAGAAAATGAGACATGGAAATTGTCATTTTCTTTTTCTTTTCTAATTAGTTAATTATTCATTATAAATTTAATTATTTAACTACTCAATATTCGATCTAAAATAATTACCCACTATTTGGACTGCTCAATGCACATTATCCATGAAAACTATATAAAACTATGCTTTTAACGTGGTAAAAATAAATAGAGAATTTTTTATTTTATTTTTTAAATATGTAAAAAAAATTTCTAAAATAGAAAACCGCTGCCAACGAGGTATTGTGCCAAGTTGTTGCTTCAACTTTTGTTAATAAAAAGAAGATACGCGCGCACACACACACACATATATATAATATATAATTAATTTTCTATATTATATAAAATTAATTCAAAAATTAAAATGTGTATGAAGTAATTAAATTTAATATCCAAAAATTAAAATTAAAATGCATATAGAAAATGTTAATTCTCATTTTAAGAATTAATTTGATAGATATTATAAGTTGTAACTTTAGTCTTTTATCATATTTTCATTAATGCATACAACATTAAATATAAAAGAATTAAAAATTTTGTATAAATTAATTTGAAAATTTTAATATATGTAAAAAGTAAATACATATAAAAAAGTAAAGTAGGAAAACCAACACCAAATAAGGCAAGTAGAAAAATTACATAAGAAAATAAATAAGGGATTTTATGAATAGTCAAATGTCGTATTCTTGATTTAGTCAAATAATAAAAGGTAGAATGGTAAAACTTTGGTGAATGGTCCAAATGGAATGATTTCTTGCCAAGATTTGCTATTTTGTCTTTTGTCAGGATATTTTGGTCAAACATTAGAAAAATTACACAAATGGTCCTCATCTTTGTGGGTTATTAAAATCAGTCCTAAAGTTTTAATTTTGTTGCATTAGTCCAAATTTTAATTAAATTATATAATTTTATATTTTACCTTTTTAAGTAGATGCGAATTTGGTCATGAAATAATTTTATGGAATCAATTTGACACTAATTAGATAATTTTATCGAAAATCTTCAACGTAATAACATTTATTTATGTTTTCTTTTGTGTTAGATATCGTATATTTTGATTTTAATCAATCGTTAAGATAAATATAATTATTGTATCTTCTTAAAATTTTAGTATCGTATATCTCTGTAAAAATAAAAATACTTAATATAAAAAATAAAATAAAATACATCGTGCACATTTTGATTTAGAAAACAGATATAAATGAATTGTTGTACCTAAATAAAATTTTATTAGAAATATATCTATGTAAGAAAAATATCTTGTATACAAACAATTAATTAAATCAAATAAAAAATAAATAAAAAATAAAAAATCCCAAAACCACCACTCCACCCACCCCCACCCCACCCCAACCCCCACCACCATCGATTGGTGGTGGCCTTCCACCACCAGGTTGGTGGTGTGGCTACCAGCGGATCTGGTGGTGACCACCAGACGGTGGTGGCGGCCACCACCGTGCCGGTGGCATTTGCCACCAGTCTGGTGGTCACCACCAGATCCGTGGTGACCACTGATCTGTTGGTGGTGGCTTGCTGTGAAGCCACCAACCGCTGTTGGTGGTTAAAGCCACCACCAACCGGTGGTGGCACCATTACCACCACCGATGGTGGTGGTGGTTTTGGGATGGGGGTGGGGTTGGGGTGAGGTGTGGTGTGGTGGTTTTGGGATTTTTTATTTTTATTTTTTATTTGATTTAATTAATTGTTTGTATCCAAATATATTTTTCTTACATATATATTTAATAAAATTTTATTTAGGTACAACAATTCATTTATATCTGTTTCAAATCAAAATGTGCACGTATGTATTTTATTTTATTTTTATATTCGTTATATTTTTATTTTTCTGATATATCGATACTAAAATTTTAAGAAGATACAATAATTATATTTATCGTTAACGATGATTAAAATCAAAATATACGCATATCTAACACAAAAGAAAACATAAATAAATGTTATTGCGTTGAAGATTTTCGATAAAATTATCTAATTAGTGTCAAATTGATTCGATAAAATTATTTGCGGACCAAATTCATCTACTTAAAAAGGTAAAATATAAAATTATATAATTTAATTAAAATTTGGACTAATGCAACAAAATTAAAAACTTTAGGACTGATTTTAATAACCCACAAAGATGAGGACCATTTGTGTAATTTTTCTAATGTTTTTGACCAAAATATCCCCAAAATAAAAAAAGATCTGTGATGATCCATTTGGACCATTTGCCAAAGTTTTTTTTTTGACCTTTTATTATTTTACTAAATACGACTCTTTTAGACTATTCTTGCCAAAATCCCAATAAATAATCTCCTTAAAATAGTGACAACGCAACTGCTCAAACAGCTGCTTAGCAGACTTTTGATTTATAATATGGAGATATATATAAAAGACAAAAGACAAAATACAAAACCCCACAACATGAAGTTATATAATACTTGTTAGAAGTACAAACTAGTATAAACGGACAAACACATCTATTTTCTAAAAACAAAGTAAAGAAGTTTTCACCTTTTTTATTAAATATTTTGTAAGCAATGATATGATGTTAAAAATAAAAAACCCACGAAGCTTAACGGAGCTGAATGTCATGACCCGAGGCTCTTGGGAAGACTCTAGAGACGAGTTCCATTGGAGTTCGATAGAATTCTCTAGAAGTCTTCCACACTATACTTAGCTAATTCTAGATCCTTTATCTAGAATAATCTAATATATAAAATATTGTAAATATCTTTTAGATATTTTAGAAGAGGATTGTAGAGAATTCTAGAGGCGCGATATTAATTGTTAGATTGAGATGATCGCCACCGTCCATTTGAGGAGGTGGAAGTATAAATAGGGGTAGGTAGTCTCATTTGTAATCATCCAAGATGTTGTAAAGCATTCAAGCTCTCTAAGTTGCATTCTAACTTTCGTGTGCCAATCTTTTCTTAGTTAGCTCTCTTCGTCCAACAAAAGACTTTTACTTCACGTGATTATTGCAGGGAGCGGAATTTGGAGGACACTAAGGTTGCACGACTCTTGGTAAAAACTATAAGTACGTGACATGAACGATGCTGAAGCTCATTTTTTGGTCAACGCTCAAAGTTGACCATTTTTTCAAAGTGATGTGTATTATGCGCGCTTCGCTTCGAAGAGACACTTAAGTGCCGTTTATGCGTGCTTTTTAGAACATTAAATTGGCAACATCACCCATCATGTTATGATTTATTTTTTTTTATGAATTTTTATATATTTTAATGTAAAATATAAAAGAGAATAAGTAAAGCTGAAAGGTGGAAATTTGTATAATATATATAGGTTCCACGAAATATATAGATGTGATTTGTTTGATCAAATTCAAATAAGAGAATCAACATTAATGTTTCGACATGATAATTATGCCTTTGTGAATTGCAATACAAAACTAGTGTATCGCCAATAGTTCGTCATTTGCAGAAGTAGCAATAACAATCTAGAATTTATGCAAAATCTATTGCCTGAATCCCATTTTTTATTTTCTTTTTTTTTTTCCAACAAAATTATCTCAAATCAAAAAATATCAATACCTACATCATTATAATAGGAATTATATAATCAAACTGAAGATTTGTATGGTTGGAAAGTTGATTAATTAAAATAAAATAAATATGCGGGGCCCACATGAATATCAAATACCACTAATTTGGAATTGAGATGATGGCTAAGACGGTGGCATGCATTTTGACAGAAAAGGACGGCCACCATGATTGCTGCTTGTCCAAAATGTAGTTGGAAGTTGGCAATGCAAGTAAATTGGAGAGGCTTCATTTGGTGTATAAATATATGCACGGTTTTATCATTTGGATATCTTACCCTGAGAGAAAACATTACACCAACAGAAATTCCTAGGCCTAGTATTCGAGGGCAGAGCCGAACATAATTAACTTCTATAAGGACCCAAAGTGAATTTGGAAAATGGGCGCCGTAGTTGGAGCTGTAGTTGATCTTTCTTTTATACAAAACGGAAATTTAAATTAGATTGAGATTTAAAAGCATAATATTATATTATATGTATTACGCCAATAATATAATAATATTACTTATTATTCAATGATAATTATAAAAATCAATAATTATTCAAATTGATTCAACAAAAAATAACAATTAAACAACTACAAATTAATATATTAGCAAGTGGCAAGACAATAATAAGAAAAAGAAAATCTAATAGACTACTAGCAATTAGCAAAATTTTGGAGTAAAAATTGAATGTATAAACTTGGACCTCAAACAGTATCTAAAAATTAAGTCGAAAAATTGAATGGGCCCTCTGGCATATTTAGGCCCAAAGCGATGGCTTGTTTGGCTTATTCCTGGGTACGGCTCTGTTCGAGGGTTCTTGGAATTTATCGAAGAGGAGGATAGACTTGAATACACTTACGGCAAAGCTTAGTGGGTGTTGTGGGATTAATGTAATTGAGGGATTGTCGGATTGAATGAGAGGAAAAATTACTGAAAGTATAGTTGTAATAATTTTTCTTATAGTGAATTTTTCTTTAAGTTGTCGTTTGACAACGGCCGTGGTTTTTGGAGTTTTCCATGTAAATTTTATGATGTTATTTTCTTATATTTTTATTTTTCCTGTTTATTTGATGTTTCTCAACCAAAGGAAAGATCTTGGGATTAATCTGAAGTATTATTCGGGTTGATTTTCTAGCATTGTAACATTGGCAATACAATATAATTGTGCATGATGCATGGTGCTCTCCATCTTCCTTGATCTTGCCTTTCTTGTTTTGGTTGTAACGAATTCTGCATAAAACTTACTCATTTGCCCGCAATTAATATTCGTGATTGGAAAGTGGTTAGCCCTTTTGCAATGCATAACACGTTGCTTAAAAATCAGTACCTTCTCGCCTGATAGGTTGCCATTTCTAGGCACACGACAATCGTGCATAATCCAATTAGTTTTCATCCCAAATCCTTTCCGATTTTTCGCCTTCTCAACATAAGTCAGTGTGTTCCTTCTCCCATATATAAAGAATTTGTCATTTTCCAACGCCCTTTGCCATCCTTGGTGCATCGTTGTGCCCTTTTTCCTTTCGCTCTCTCAACGTGAAGAAATAATTAGAACACTTTGAATCCTCTTCCAAGGCTGCACTTTGAATCCTCTTCCAAGGTTGTATAGTTTCATTTTCCAAAGAATTGGAATTTGGAAAATATATAATAATATCAGATATATCCATACAAATTATACGTACAACAAAAACCCTAGCAGCTATAATTATTACGTACAAAACCCTAGATATGCAACAAAAACCCTAGATACGGTTCTAATGATCAATGAGATACAAAAAGCGCATTATAATATACATTAATTACGTACCTGTGAGGAGTAGAGATGGATGACAATGATAGACATTTCAACTTTCCTGAATAATGCCTGGAAATATGAATTTCCCCTTCCAACTTAGCGAGCAAATAATGCTTTAAAAATTCTTCATCCGAAAGCCAAAACCGATGACCGGGGCTCAAGTTTCTATTCCATTCCGTACGATCGTTACTTCCTGGAATATGTTGACGAACTAATAAAGAACTCATATCCATAGTTTCTTGAATCGAATCAATGAACAAATTCGTATTCGGGTTTATATCCAAAGTTTCTTGTCTCGAACAGGAGAAGAAGTGGGCATCCGAGGCTCCGAGCTGACGTTCCTAGTTTCTTGATATTAATTATTGCACTTGAAATTATCTAAGACTTGTTTTTGGAAAAAATGGAAATTAAAACGAAAAGCAAGGATTTAAATATTTAAGCCCAGTTTTTGCAATTTTAATATCACATTTATGTTAATGAAGTTTTGTAAATTTTATATATAATATATAAAAACACTACTAAATCCACAGCAAGAAATTAAAAGCATTTGTAATAGGTTTGGTGTTGCATAGAAAAAGATATAATTAAGACTGATTTACAATGCTAGGAGTCATTCTAAATTGGTGTGAGTCCTTTTAGATGAAAGCTCAAGTGCCCCCAAACTTTTTGATACTATTATAGAAAGAACTAATAATGGTGTTTGTTGTTTCTCCACCATTTAACAATGTTAAAATTATATATCGTCTCTTTAGTTTCTAAGGTGCTAAGAAGATCTTCTCCCAAAAATAAAGTTGGTCCATAAGTCCGGAGTAAATAATAAGTTTCCACTATATTTATCTAAAACATCTTATTATTATTATTATTATTATTATTATTATTATTATTATCTAAAAAAATATTTATTATTATTATTATTATTATTATTATTATTATTATTATTATTATTATTATTATTATCTAAAAAAATATTTAGCAATGCAATGAGATTGTAAAATAGCATATCTTGATTGGAGGTACTAAAATAGCATATCTTGATTGGAGGTACTTCTGAATGAAAGTTTTTGTGAAATTTGGACTTTATATAGTTGAAAGGGGAAACCCATGCACCGCTCGCTACGAAGATGATCATCACTCCTTGGAGTGCTAGATCTTGTGAATAGACCCCATCCTCTAGAGTAGGAGGACCACTAGAACCAACGGCACCCTATAAATCGAAGCTGTGCCGCCATGTTTTCGACGTTGTGGGTAGTATCTTTTGAGGTGTGTTGTGCCACCATCCATTTTCCAAGTGAAAAGTCTCTGACAATTTTTACACAATAAGTCTACGGGAAGGAAAGGTGTGAGGAAAACTTTGAGGAAATACTTTTTCATTGACAAGTTTACCCTTTGGTCATTCATTGGTTGGTCAATAATGGTTCCAATGGTCCACATCCGTGTCCCCACATGTTCCTTCCTCCATTCCTCTTTTCATTCATTGGTCATACGCAAGTTCACCTGCTACTTCCCTTATTTCGCCTCTCGGGATCTAACCACTCCTCCTCTCTGTCTCTCTCTACAAAGCTCTCTGTCTCTCTCTATAGAAAAACCCAGCTTCCCTTCCCTCTTTTTTCTCGTCTCGATCTAGCCAGCCACCACCAACTTAAGAATTGCTTGAATAGATCCGAGTGGTTCCTTACCAAATCTCGGATGGTTCCTTAACAAATCTCGGTTGGAGATGGGTCCTTTGTTGTGGCAAACTTAGATCCGTGCAGATTGGAAAGGGCGAAAAGAAGAAGATCGGATTGAGTTGGGAGGGACGACCAACGAAAAAGGAAAAAGTATCTACAAGGTGTGTTTTATCTTTTATTTTTTTATTCGAGCATTTTCGCCCTTTTTCCTTGTATTATATTATGATTAGTATTTGATTTGGTTGAAAAATATTCTTAAACAAATCTTGTTATTACGTCCTTTGTTGTAGCAAATTTAAGGTTCAAACTGAATTGGAAGAGGCTTGAAAATAAGAAGATCTGATTAGTTTGAAGCATCGAAATTATATTCGATTTGGGAGCACGAATTGTAAAAGAAAAAAACAAGCAGACTAGAAGGTGTGTTTTTTTT
Organism: Jasminum sambac; assembly: GCA_018223645.1. Taxonomy (NCBI): domain Eukaryota; kingdom Viridiplantae; phylum Streptophyta; class Magnoliopsida; order Lamiales; family Oleaceae; genus Jasminum; species Jasminum sambac. The sequence continues at coordinate 46,862,457 of CP073640.1, forward strand.
TATTCAGCATTTTCCCCATTTTTCCTTTGTAATATGTTACGATTTGTATTTGTATTTGTTTTGGGTTCAAAACCAAAGAATGGGAAGGAATTTCGAGATAGTAAAAAAGTCAGGTGCATTAAAATAGACCAAAAGTCGTTCATTAAAAAAGAGTTCAAATTTTGGAATGAATTTTGAGATTTCCAATGACAAGTGACGGATGAAGGTGTTGATTTACAACTCAAATGTCAAAAGTCAACTATTTAGGCCGAGTTTTTAACCATTGACATTATGTAAGAAATAGTCTAGAATCTACTGTCTCATTGTATAGGTTTAAATTAAATCTTAATCATAGAGAACCTTGTAGGGACGAGAAAGAGTTTGATTCCAAGTTTGTGTTTGATTCCAAGTTTGTAACCACTATTAGAAGATACTGCCGACCTGGTTATTGTGTAATGTGAATGATCATCAAGGTAATCATTACAATAAATATTTAGTCACCTTTTTCACATCTTCAAAGAATGACTTTCTTGGCTGTCTATTTGTGGGTGTTTGTTTGACTTCAATGTTTCTGAATCTAAAGTTTCTTTTTTTTTTTCTTTCTCATCATTATAGTGATCAATTGTAGATCAACTTCTCTTTTGGAAAATGAAAGTCAATTATCAAGAAGTCGTAGAGTTTAATATGTCTTATAGCTTATTGCAACTCAACTGCTGCTCAAAATAAAGATTGCACCTCTGTCGCGTCTTGTTGAACAATTCAAGAAAATTATATTCTACTTATATTCATGGTCTTATTTTCACTTCGATTTTGTCAATGAAAAGCTTTCAAGCTTGTTTCTTAGTTGATCTACAATGTGAAGACCTGCTGAGGCAGACTTTCTTGGTTGAGAAGGGCGAGTCCCCATATAAAGGACAAATATTTTACACTTGCACAAGAAAAATCGTTCATCAATGTAATTATTAAACGGTCGCCTCAAAGATAGGAGACTTCACTACGAAGGAGAATCGAGTAATGCACGATCGAATGATGAAGACTTCAACACGACCATCGATGCGGATGATCTCTCATCAAAATTGGAAAAATGCCAAGATTTTGAATCGGAAACGCTTGTCGATGTCTCTATTAGGATGTTAGAGTTACGTTTAAGAGGATAAATGATTGTATTATGGGTTAATGTACTATAACTAATATTTACTTTGTGAATGGAGATTGTGGACTGAATTAGTGTACTATGACTAATATTTTGTGAATGTATTATGGGTTAATGTACTATTACTTTGTGAATGGAGATTGTGAATACAACGACTCTATTGTATGGTTTCATCTATTATGATTCCAACTCAAGTAGGAAGACGGAGGCGGTGGATGAATTGAGCCATTATGGCTTCATCCTTAGTTGTTTATGCGAGTTATCAAAATTCTACTATAAGATTAGGAGAACTTGTAAGACATGTCTTATATTCAGAGTTACTAATTCCTTTGGACAACATAAAATAAGGTATTACCAATTCTTGGTAGAGTTAAAATCAAAATTAGCGCAATTACTGCTACGTAGTAAAAGGGAAGAACTGAACCCAAGTCTTGAAGATTGAAGATCGAATTGTAACAAATTATCCACAATCTGATGTCCACCAATGATAATAGGAGTCTTCGGACTTGGTCTACCATCAACAATGCCCAAGCACCAAGCATCTACATCTTTACCTGTCATCCTCACCATTGAATTAGACCCATAAATCCTCCAAAAAACATTATTCTTTTGTAGTACAAGATCGATGGTCGGGAAAGTGCTTTACAAGGAAACTAAACATGCGGTCCAAATATGGTACGAGCAATTTGAATGCAACACTATAATAGCCAACCAAAGCAAAGGTGTACACTTATATTAAAAGCAAACCAACGTCTGGTGTACACTACGCCTACTAACCCCATTAGTTCATTCCACCAATAATAGTAAGTCTTCTAATAACATATGCACGTAACTGCAATATTTCAACAAATAAAAGTGATAACATGTTCAAAAACTATTACATTAGGTCAAACATATAACTACCGATAATAGTAATTGGTCCAGTGACTGCTCTTGTTCAAATTTCCGCTTATCCCAGCACCTCGTACTCACCACCATCACTACTACCAATACCATCGAAATGAACTCCCACTTGATAGTTTACCTAACAAAAAAATTCAATAAAATTTCACATTTCAATAAAAGTTGACAAAATTCATCAGTACTTACTAGTAGCATAGTACATATCTTCCAATGATATATATATATATAGCACACAAAAATAATATATACTTTCCTATAGTACTAGAAGAAAACAAATCACACCTCTTAAAAATAGTGGAGCTTACAGCAAATGTAAATTGAAAAAACAAAATAGATAGAAACTTACTTCTCCCAATGGTGGAACTACATTGGAGATTTCTTTGCTCCAATGTCGGACTTTGCTCATTACTGGTGATCTTTTTCTTTGACATCTACAAAAAAATTTTTTTTTAGTAAATTGAATGCTATAATGGACAAGGTAATGCCTTTAAATCTCACCCTTTTCCGCTTGGTAGTCTTCTCAAGAGCTCCTTTTAAACGATTCTTCAGGGGGGCCCTTTACTGCCAGACTACCAGGATCAAGAATAGGAGCCTCTACTTCTAGGAGCACTCGCCGACGAAGAGTTTCCAACTATATCAACGCAGTGTCGGCCGCCAACAGTGGATGGGTGAGAAATCATAAAGTCTCTCATTTTCTGTTCCATTAGTTCGATTACATTCTCACTATATTCTTCATCGTCTGAGATCAATTGAGACATCCTCACGAGATACTCAATAGCTTGTCTTGCCTTTCTTTTTACGTCACGCATCCAACCACTATCGCTAACCTGTGTAATCTTAAGTATAAGCCCTACGCACATCCTTTCTCCAACGCCAACACATATCGTTCATGAACTTGATGAATGTCTGAGTCAATCAATACCTTTAGAGAGTGTCTACAAAGGATTCCCTCTGAACTCAAACAAATTACGGTTACATGACACAATTAGATCTTCCCTAACAAAGGATACTGCAAACTCCCCACGCTTGCATTCGGTCCCCCAGCGAAACCTGCTCGCCGACACTGAGTATACCGTACGGAGGATCATAATGGCCCGAGTCAATCCGACAATAAGCGGCGACTATCTCCTTTGGAATTCTTTTGAAACTTCTTATTAGTATATGCGTTCTGAAATTGTTTTTCTATCCCAAAATGAGTAGCACATCGAACTACTGTACTAAATGACTTGTGGTCGGCATTAACTTCCTTCTCTATCTTGTTCCTTACTGCTCGATCATATTGTTCAACAAATCGCTTTAAAGATGTTTTGAATTTATGAAACCATCAAAAAAGCATTCATACTTTCACTCCTCTGTAGAGGACATTCCTGCCCAAAAACTAGTTTTCAAGTAACATGGAACCCAACGACCTCTCTCCAAATACATGTCTATGCACCACCTATTAGATCGAAGCTGGTATTTCTCAATCATCTCTTCCCATGAATCCTCAAACTCATCAGGAAATTGACTATCGTACACCGCTAATAGCCCCAATCAAAGCATCTTTATCGAATGACTTCCAAATTTCTCGGGCACCTTTTTTCATTATATGCCAAAGACACCACTACCTATGCTTGTGTGTGGGAACACTTGAGAATCATGACCTTCATTGCCAAATCTTGGTCGATAATTATACCAATAGAGCCTCCCTCCCATGCACTCTAGCCATGCGGAAAATAGCCAAACAAACGATGTGGTATCCTCGGTCGCTAAAAGACCGATCAGAACAAGATGGGACATCCATGATGATTTACACCAACGAATGGGGCAAAAGGCATCCTGGTACTTGTTCACTAAATAGGTCGTGTCGAATGATACAACATCTCCAAACTCTTTGTATGCTTCGAGACCTATTATCGCCCGGAAGACATTAAGCAATCGCCCTCATCATCTATATCAATGGCAGTAGAACCCAGGACACTTTGTGATTGCATTCGCCTGGCGTAGGCCTCAAGAGCGGCATCACCATCCCCAAGTCGAGTTGCCGAGCCTTTGAAATGTAGTTCTGCAATCTTTTCATTACACGCGTGATATTCTCATACCCTCCTGGCCGATAGCAACCGCTCAAACGCGTCTTGCACACTCAGATCCCTATCATTCATATCAAGTTGTCTCTTGACAAGGGGATCCAATCGGGACGATTACACGCATATAACCTAGACCGTGGGATCAAATGTGATTGTCTTTGAAAGGCGCACCGTGCCTATACGCCATAATCCCAACACATCCGAGACCACGAAATTGCAGGCTTCACAACCTGTTTGCCACGGTCGGACGAGGATTCAAAGGTCATGTGATTTACTTTCCCGCTGCCAGCTCTACCGCATACGAGATAGTAATAGCGTAGTTTCCCATCGGGACCTTTCTTGAGCTCCCAACCCTTTATCTGAAACCCTCACGAAAGCGTACTTTCTATAAAACTCATAAATCGTCAGATTCGGAACTTCATTCCAGGAGTTGGAACAATAGTAACATCATCCCCATCTAGTGAATGAGTGGTTGTATCATCCAATATTGCCTTACCCAAGCCAATAAACTCATCTCCACTGGTTCCCGAAGTCCCCACAACATCGTCAACAATCATTACCATCTTTGTCAAAAAAAAAAAACTTAATTTGATGATATAGATATAGATAATTGAATTTTAGAATGAATTTTTCAATTTAAATTTTTAAAATTTTAAAATTTGAATGAATTTACATATTAAACCAGAATTACATCTCATAGACAAATTTTGAATGAATTATGTTAATTTCTCATTCCAATAAACCACATACTCAATTTGATCATTTTCAAAAACTAGGTGCAAAGCATTTTCAAACCATACTTATAATTACGTATAACTTAAGCATCCTCACAAAGCATATAGCAACCCTAGCATAAGAATTTCATTCATCGACATTACATATTTCAATCACTAGTCTCATAACAATACAAAGCATCGTCTATACCATATAAGCGTCACATTTCCCATGTTAATAAAATTTTCAGATTCTTCATTATATTAGTTCCCTTGGCCATCCATCACAAAAAATTTCTCACTTAACATCTTTATGCATTAACAAAAAATTTCAGATTCTCTAGAACTAGAATTTAGCCATAAACTCCAACAAAACATAATACAAAACTCATTTCTAGTTGCTTGTATTTCAAACTTTCTAACACTTTACAAGAACGAAATAATCAATTGATACGACCAATTTCATGAATACAACCACGCAAGCTCCTCTTGTCTAAACAAAAGTACCTTGGCGAGCGCTTTCGTCAATTTGTTCCTCGACCAAATTCGCATCAATACACTCATTTTCCGCTTCTTCGTCTTCGTAAGCAAGGCCAAGTGGATTATTCATCTCTTCCGTTGAAACTTCAAATCCTGCTCTTCCGCTGAAGAAATGCTTGAGATCCTGAAAACACTTCAATAATGTCCGGCCGAGTGCTCTGAGGAAGAAAAAGGGGAAGCGGGTTCTTTGTAGAGAGAGATAATGTCCGGCCGATCCTTTGACGAGGAAGAAAAAGGATTAATTGGGTTCTTTGTACGTAGAGAGAGCTTCGCTTGGCTTTGGAGAGGGAAGAGAGAGAGAGAGAGGGGAGGGTGGAGGGGAGGGACCAGTGCTTTTTCCTTATGAAAAGAGGAAAAGAGGAAGGAACATGTGGGGACACGGATTTGGACCATTGGAACCATTATTGACCAACCAATGAATGACCAAGGGGTAAACTTGTCAATAAAAAAGTATTTCCTCAAAGTTTTCCTCACACTTTTCCTTCCCGTAGACTTATTCATTTTTACACATTTTACATTGTATCTTAATTTTTAACTTTCTTTGGTCGTCTTTATCACTTTTTCCGACTAAATCAAAATATATATTCGTAGCTCTTTGCAGCTTTTTCAATATTTTTTAGTTTCCCATTGTACACTAGTGCATAATAAACATTAGGTGTCGCCCATTGGGTGATGGTTTTACAAAAAAATGACACCCAAAAAAATAAAGGGTGGCGGTTGTTACAAAAAACCATCACCTGCTGTCTAGATTTAAAAAAAAATGACTTTGGGTGGTGATTCTTTTTAAGAACCACCACCCTTTCTCTAATAACGGGTGGCGATTCTGGGAAAGAATCGCCACCCAAAATTAAATTTTTTTTAAAATATATAACGGGTGGCGGTTCCTTACTACAACTGCCATCCGTTGTCTAGATTAAAAATAAAAATAAAAAAATTTAGGGCGGCTGTTTCTCAAATGAACCGCCACCCTTTTTTTATTATTAAAAAATATTTTTGGGTGGTGGTTCTTTACTACAACCACCACCATTTCCTTTAAATACTACTCTTGTATGCGAAACAACCATTGCAGCTTCTGTGTTTTCTTCATCTTTCGAAGATTTTACGAAAATTCATGGATTTTTATGACTTCAAATTAGATTTAATTGCAATTTCTTTCCAAATTGGAGCCAAAATTTAAGCAAGGTAAGTTTCCTCTATCTTTTGGTCACAAATTCGTGTATTTTTTAGGCTACAATTTAACATTCCCAAATTCTAGGGTTTCTTGAAATCAAATTTTGTTGCATTTTATTCACAAGTTGGAGCCACAACACATAGCAAGGTCCTCTTCCTTTGTCAATTCATCTTAAATTTTCTTATTTTTGAGGTTAGTAAGTTAACACACCCAAATTAACTAGGTCTTTTTTTTTTTTGTAAATCTTGATTTTATGGTTTTTGTTTGTTGTAATATACCTATATATTGTGATTTAATATTTAATGTGTTATATTTTCTTGTGTGTAATTTGATTGGAATTATATTTTCTATTGTAAATCTGTAATTTCTTGTGTTATATGGATATTGTTGAATTAAATCTTGATTTATTTATATGCATATTGGTGAATTAGAGATATAATTGGAGGTATATTAATTATTAGTTAAACAAGTAATTTTGGAGTTATGAATAATTTTTTATGGATTATAAATAATTTAAAAGAGAAATTAAAAAAATTAATAGTTAATATAATTTTTTGCGAGTTTTGGGTATGCTAATTTTAAATGGCCATAACTTTTGCATACGATGTCTGTTTTCAACCCACTACACCAATTCGGAATCGTCGCGACGAAATCTACGACAATTACCACTGTCACCGTGATCCCACGTTTCAGGCCCATCTGAGGTCGTCCAAGGCCTCAAAATGCAGTTTTTACTTTTTCATTTTATTGTTTCATATTTCTGTTTTTCGATTGTTCATTTCGTTATTTCATTTCAGAGTATCTTAGGGTTATATTATTTAAGAACAGCTTTTATTGTAATTAGAGGCGATTGACTTTGAATAAAAATTATTTCGTTTTTAGTTGCAATCGTAATTCCGTGTTAGTAGTTCATTGCTCATCCAAAAAATAAAATAAAATAACAACGGGTGGCGGCTTTGTATTAGAACCGCTACCCTAACTAATTTTTTTTTTAAAAAAAAGTAGAATGGGTGACGGTTGTTTTTTAAACAACCGCCACCCTAAATATTAAAAAAAAAATTAGAAGGGTGGCGGTTGTTTAAAAAACAACCGCCACCCTTTCGACTACTTTGGGTGTCGCCGTTTTGGGTGGTGATCAAAAAATCGCCATCCGAAATATAAAACAACCTCACCCAAGCCCCCTTTTTGTACTAGTATACCGGTTATATTTGTAGCAACATCTTTATCAATAAAAAAAAAATGTGAAGTGTCCACACACTTTTGTATGTGGATGCTACCACACTCTAATAGTATGGTGGAAAGTTACTATATTGACCCCCGAATGTTAGGAGTCGATCCACACCCTTATTAAAATATGATAGAAGTCTACGCACAAAAGTGTGTGGACTTTTAGCATTACCCTTATCAATATCGTCCAAATCAATAGGATTTGGAGTAGTTTTGTGCTTGTCATCCAAATTCACTAAATTGTTAGCAATTAGAATAACGTTGAGACCATCAAATTCGTCAATATAGTACTACAAGATTGGTCATGAGATCATGTGGACTTAGGAATAGGATAGTTTTGAGTAGGTGAATTGAAATTGAATGTAAATATATTGTATGATTATAAGGAAAGAAATATTGAATCAACATGAGAGTATTGACGATTGAGAGAAGAGAATAGTTGGATAATGAAATTTGGGGGGGGGTTGGTGTTGGTTAAAATGAATATTTATAGAGTAGGAAAAGAAAATTGGTCACAATGGTCATAATAAGTAAAGAAGATGCATGATATCTCGGAGCATGAATAGATTTACCATTTAAAAAAAAAAGTGTATAATTCAGAAAACTTAAAGAAAATATATTAAAAATATAAAAAAATTTATATTAAGATATAAATAATTAAAAATAATGAGATAAGAAAATAAATTTAATTTAATTTAGAACAAATACAAGTTCGAAACAAAACCCTGAAAATATCTACTTGTACCTTCCTTCTAGGCTTTGCCCTTTATCCACTTTCACACAAAATCAGGCTTTTTCTATTCCCAACAATGAGATGTGCTGGGAAATTTTTTGTGAAAGAATGGGCTGCGGGCCCCACCGCCATCAGGGGGTAAGGTGGGTTCTCTCTAGCTGGAAGAAGGCTGGGACATAAAAGGCTGGGAAGATATCAATTTCGTTCACAAAATATAATGGATTACTTATGAATGTTATGTTAGAAAGCTACTTTGAAACGCTTTGGGAGAAAAAATGTAGAGAGATGTGGGTGACCCGCACGTGCATTCAGGCTGCAGTGGATTGTGAGTAAATTTTAGAAATCTTTAGAATACGCTAAATATAACATTTTCGGGATTACTTGTGCCTTTTCTCATTCCAAGAAAGTCTTGAAAAATAATTTTGATATATTTAGGGCTTGTTCTATATATACATTAAATTTTATCAATTTAAATCTATTTTTTCTCTCTTATAATTTTGATATATTTAGGGCTTGTTCTATATATATATTAAATTTCATCAATTTAAATCTATTTTTTCTCTCTTATTTTTGTTAACCACTCAAATATTGATTCGATAATTTATTTATATTTTTTAATATATACATTATCCAATTTTCAACCACAAATTCGATATAAAATTCAAGTAAGCAATACTTATTTTCTAAAGAACAAGGCCTCAGAGCATCTCTAATAGAGGATTTGTGATGATGTGGAGGAGAGAGATAGGGGGGATATGATTATTTTAATAGAAGATGAATGGAAAGATGTGTAGTAAAAAAAGAACGCGTATTGTAAAAATGAGAATAGAGATGAAAATAAATTCAAAAATACTATAATAATGAAATTAAATAGCAGTGAAGGATGTGTATTTGTAGATATGAGACGGGAATTTAATGAGAAAAATTGAGGTAAAAAAAGAAAAAAATGGTTATAAAAAAGAAAAGAAATTGAAGAAAATAAGAAAACATAGGACCCACCTAATTTTGTTATGTCTTTCTCTTTCATTAAATTCTCAATGTTTCGATTGCATTGGAGATGCTTTCGTGGAGCATGTTTAGTACACTGTAGAATACATATTATGATGCATTCTGATTGGTACATAATATTACATCTCGATTGATATAATGCCCCTGGCTAATGTGTTGCATCACTCCAAAATATGCCAATCAAATCCAATTTGATATTTATTGTCTTTTTTTGTTTAAAAAACACATAAGACAAGTATATAAGGTAGAAAGATCGAGCGTCCTAGTACTCAAAATTATCATACCTATTACAGAATTATCATACCTAGTACTCAAAATAATTTTGAGTATTATAGAATTAGATACCATATACATACCTATTAAGTGAACAATATAAAACACAAATCAGAAATTACACGCCACAAATATGGCATACAATCTATTCACATCATTTAAGCCCAGGAATTTTCAAAAACCATCGATGGGTTTTTAATTATGGTACTGTCAAGTCATTTTAATGGCTCGTTTCGACCTTTGAAATTGAGATTTAATCAAGATGAGGGGAGTTCAGAATTTTGAATTTTTCCAGCCAGGCTGATCACCGGCCAAAGTTTGACAAAGTTTTGACCACTACCAAAAATATCAAAACTTTGACCGCCGGTCACGCTTTGTGGCCGGTCACGCAGCTCGGAAAAAATTCTGAAAATTTTAAACTCCCATCGCCGCGATTCTAACCGATCTCAATTTTAAAACTTAATCAAACGAACCATCAAAATAACTTGATGGTGACATAAAATTCAAAACCTCACCCAAGGTTTTGGAAACTTTCTGCACTTAAGCCATCCTCTCTTTTTATTTTTAAAAGAATTCACACAATACATGACGTGCTTCATTCAAATTTTTGTCCCTGTCGTTTGTTGCAGGCTTTTTTCTACCTCAATCAACGCGCCATGCCCTTTTCAGCAGTTCAGTACCATCGGTCCTCTCTCCGCCGTACACCAGTACCACCGCCTCATCTCCCTCAAGCACAGAACGCTCTGGAGACTTGTTGAAGGATGAGGTCTTCTTGGTGAAACCTTCTCCGAGGACATCCTTCAAACACGCCTTCTTCTACAGAGGTAGCTCCGGTGCTCCTTTTCCCTTATTTCCTACTAAATTGTTTGTTTATTGCTCTCAATAGTATGAATCAGTAAATGCCTCCGAAAGATATCTCTCAGTTTCCTCTTTCCTCTCGTTTCTCTGACTTTCAGCAACCGGCGGCACTTTCCGATTAAAAAGCAGGTCTGAAAATGTATTTTTCTGTGGGCGCGATTTTCTTTTTGTGATTTGTGCTTCTGCCTTCGGCCGAAAAGAGACAAAGCATATGTTCTTCTTTTTCTTCTTTTTTTTTTTTTGTTCTTTTAGTCTTCAGCACTACTACCAGTTGCTTGCTTTCGGGGAAATCCTTTGAAATTCTATTGATACTTTCAGATTTGTTGATGAAGGATTAGACATTATAATTAGTTAAATGCATTTCTTTGTGTTTAATTTGGCAGGTTTGTAATGGAGATGAGGATGACGGAGAACAAGAAGACGCTGAATGATGTAATTGTTAACATCTCTGGAGAGGACAAAGATTCGAAATTTCCCCCCACAGATTCTCCAAATGATCGAAACTCAACTGCTCAAAAACATGTCCAAACGGGTTCCCCTTCGCCCGAAATTGTACGCTTCAGTCAAAGCCCTGGCAAGCCTCCTAAAATCCCAACTAATGAGAGTCTCACTCATCGAAAATCGCTTACGAGGTCAGTTTATTCAAAGCCTAAATCAAGATTTGGTGAACAATCTATCCCTATTGATACTGTGGTTGAAGAAAATGGAAATGAAATGCAAGAACATGTAATCTCTAATCGAGCTTCACCTAGTAGGAGAGTTGACAACACTACCGCGGCTGCTAGTACACCAAGAGAGGTTATTAGGACAGTGTCGATATCTCCGAAGACGCCCCTGGTCTCATCTTCCACCCATTTTGGAGAGGACGATGATGAAGAAATATATAAGAAAGTGAGGAGTAGGAAAAAGTTAAAGTATAGGAAAGTGAAAAAGAAGGTCTTGATAGAATGGATGGTGTTCCTTTTCATTCTCGGGTGCTTGATAGCTAGCTTGACGGCGGTGCGTCCATGGAGGCTTTGGGGTTTGAGGATTTGGAAGTGGTGTGTGCTTGTTTTGGTGACATTTAGTGGCAAGCTAGTTTCTAAATGGTTGGTTCGTTTTGTTGTATTGTTGATAGAGCTTAACTATATGTTGAAGAAGAAGGTGTTGTATTTCGTCTATGGTTTGAAAAAAAGCGTCCAAGTGTGCATTTGGTTGAGTTTGGTTCTTACCACTTGGGTTTTACTCTTCCACGAAGGGTTTGATAATGGATCACGTTCGGTCAACCGTATTTTGACTTGCATTAGTTGGACGATTGCTTCATTGCTTATCGGTGCATTCTTGTGGCTTTCGAAGACATTGTTGCTAAAGATTTTGGCATCTTCTTTCCATGTCAACACATTCTTTGACCGGATTCAAGAAGCAATATTCCTTCAGTATGTTCTGCAAACGCTATCCGGGCCACCAGTTATGGAGTCAGCTTGGATGGGTCAATCAGGCAGTAATGTAAGTCAGTTGAATTTGACTGCACAGAAGAAGGGAAAGGAAGACAAGAAAAAGGAGAAAGAGGTGATTGATATCAATAAACTCCATCGGATGAAGCGAGAAAAGGTCTCTGCTTGGACAATGAAGATGCTGGTTGATGTTGTATCAAATTCGGGTTTGACCACTTTGTCTAACGCAATTGATGAAAGCATTTACGGGGGCAATGAGCAGGAGGATATGGAGATCACAAATGAGGAGGAGGCGATTGCTGCCACATATCATATTTTCACTAATGTAGCTCAACCTGGTCGCAAGTGAGTAATTCCACCTTTTATAACCTTTTCGAAATTCATGTTTATCTTAAAATGCATTTGTATTTTTCGTAATTGCACGACATCTTAATACTGTGGATAGGTACATTGATGAAATGGACCTAGGGAGATTCATGCTTAAAGAGGAGGTGGACCTTGTGTTCCCAATGATTGACGTGGCAAGCACCGGACAAATCGACAAGAAAACATTGATTGAATGGGTGGTAAGTGAGATCTTTGCCCACTCTTGTTAATACTCTCTTTGTCCCAGTCCCACAAAGATATTAAGATTGACTTGTTTTTAGTTTTACACTTTTTTTTTTTTTAAAATGGGTTTTTAGTTTTACATTGATGGATAAATCGTAGTTAATATTGTTGCGAAAGTGAATTTACTTGTATTGTTCCAAATGCACCCCTCATTAAATGATGACAGTTGACTTTGATTAGTACAATACACATTAATTGGGATACATTAAGAAATGAAAAGTTCAAATACACATGCTATAAGTTAAGTGGCCTCTGTTTCGGGATGCACGAATAAGCAAAGCAAGCCTATTTTTGGAAACAGAAGTAGTAACCATGGACCTTAGCATTCATATATTTGTTACTTGCATAGGTCAAAGTATACAAAGATCGAAAAGCACTAGCACATGCATTGAACGATGCTAAAACAGCTGTTGAAGAGCTGAACAGACTGCTCTCTGCCATCCTGATCGTTATCTTAATCATAATGTGGCTTCTCTTGACGGGTATAGCGACAACCAAAGTACTCCTGTTTCTCTCGTCCCAGCTTGTTGTGGCGGCATTTATGTTTGGAAATACTTGCAAGACTATATTCGAAGCCCTTATATTTGTATTTGTGATGCATCCTTTTGATGTTGGTGATCGTTGTGTAGTCGATGGTGTTCAGGTACATTGTTTGCCAGTAGCGCTTTGTTATGCATTTATGAGATCCCATTTGTTCATGTTGTTTATATTGTATTGATACAGATGATTGTTGAAGAGGTGAATATCTTGACCACGGTGTTCCTCAAATTTGACAATACGAAAATCTACTTCCCAAATTCTGTTTTGGCTACCAAGCCCATCAGCAATTTCTATAGAAGCCCAGATATGGGTGATTCATTCGAGTTCTCCATTGATTTCAGGACGCCGTTGGAGAAAATAGGTGCTTTGAAGGAAAAAATAAAGAAGTAAGTTCATGTAGTAGCTGTATGATATCATCTTATTACATAACATTTTGGTTCTTGTAGTTTTCTAGTTTTATTATATCCTCTTATTGTACTCTAATTTCTAAATTGGCAGGTATCTGGAGCAAAATCCCCAGTATTGGCACCCTAATCATAATGTAGTTGTGAATGAGATTGAAAATGTGAACAAGATTAAGATGGTTCTCTTTTTCAATCACACCATGAACTTTCAAGACTTCAGTGAGAAGAGCAGACGAAGAACTGAGCTGGTTCTTGAGATGAAGAAGTTTTTCGAAGAGCTGAATATCGTATACAATCTTCTTTTGCAAGAAGTTCATCTTGTTGAATCGAAGCCGTGAAGACCGGGCTCGCTGGATGATTCTGTCTCGTCGAACGTTGTCTAGTGCATTTCCTAGTAAGTGCCTTCTCATATCCTCTCTGGTCTGTAATGATCAAAATCTCTGCTAGTCTTGAGTAATCTTCGTGTGCTTTTTAGCTTGTACCAATTTAGTTTTAGTTCTAACTCCTGCTTAGAGATGTACATCAGACATGCAACTATGTAAGATGCCAACTTGTCGGTAATAATATGGATAATTTAGTGTTTATTTGTTTGACGTCTTTACGTAAATGGGTAAATGGGTTTCTACGCATTTGTTCAAATACCCGTGTGGGGTATGCACCCCACAGAGACAAACCACCCCACCCCCGAATTTTTGGGTTTTTTTGCCCCTTCCTTACTCGGGGATGTACCTGAGATGGGTACTTGAAACAAGCTGTGGTTTTCCTATGTATCGTAAGTATGAAAATGTTATCACATTGTAAAAGGATGTGTTAGAAAATGACTTTGAAGTGATGGGATTACGGCGGCCGCTGCGAATGGAGTAATAATTGAATCATAGTGACATACAGACACTCATTTTGTTTTTTTTTAGAAAAATGATCTCTTAATCACATTTTGTATTGGCTTAATAATTTTTCTTATTTTTCTCATCCAAAAGGAAAAAAATAATTTTTCTTACTTTTTATACAATCATAGCTATGCCATGTGACCTCTTCTTTTCCTTTCTTCTTTCTTTTTTCTTTTTTCTTTTTTCTTCTAATTTTTATTATTTGTTGAGATACTACTGTGTCAATCTGAGCAGATAGCCTCATCCCCCAGACCAGGGTTAAGAAATTGCCACGTGGGATAGCATATAAGTGACGAGTAAGAACAACATCTCTAGTTTCCATCTCTCATACTCCCAATTTTTTATCCCACTACCTACCTTACCCAGTTACCCAAAGCCATCTTCTGAAAGACCACTCCAACCAATGAGGGAAAACGGTTTTTCAAGAGAAAATGAGGGTGTTAGCGGATGAGTTTTAATGTATTTTTATGAGTAGGAAGAGAGAGAATTAGTGGAGTTGGATGGTGGAGATTTAATGAGTTAAGAGATATATGGATGTGATTTGTTTGACCAAATTTGAAATTTGAAAAAAATGCATAAAAATACATTTTTGTTTCCATGCTAACACAATCAATATCATCAACAATGACCTCAATTTCAATTTCTATGCCATCAACCACCACTGTCAGCAGCCAGAAGAGGCTGCAGCCACCGACCTCCGCCGCATTCGTCCGGCCACTGTTGCTGGTGAAGAAGCCGCTGAATGCTGTGTTAGCTAGCTCAGAGTCACAATCTGAGGTTAATGTTGAAGCCTCTTTTAAGGAGAAGGCTGTTACAGCGATAACAGCAGCTGCATTGACTTCCATGGTGGTTCCAGAGGTGGCGGAGGCGGCAGGGAATGGAGTAAGCCCATCTCTTGAGAACTTCCTGCTTAGCATTGTGGCTGTTGGGGTTGTACTTGGAGTCGTTCTTGGGGCTATTATTGGTGTTTCAAACTTTGATCCAGTCGAGAGAAGCTAAGCTAAGCATATCTGTATCAGATTTCTTGCAACATTTTGTTGTCATCATCATCATCGCTCTCTCTCTCTGCTACATTTTGTATCTATCTGCAACTCTAATATTAACTATATACATGATCCGAGGATTCAATCGCATAACATTGTGTTTTTGGATTTAGTCCGCGCATCAACAGTAATCTGAACACACGAACACACATTGCAATCATGGCAAAAAGAAGAGAATCCAAACCAAATGTCAAGCATAATCACAATCATGAGCTAACCTCGTCGAGCCTTGGCAAAGGATGCATCACAGCGGCATGTTTCTGCATTACACTTGGGACATCATGATTCACGGCGTACTTGCCTCGTTCTTCTTCATAAGAATGATTCGCTCTCCGAATCGTTTTCGTTGAATACGGGTTTGATAGACCACACAGCATTTTTAGAAGCCACTTCCTTTAGATAACCACTTTCTTCCCATTCAACTCCCTTGGATGTTAGATAATCTCTTATGTCATCCTGAGTTTAAGAGCCAAAAAATAAGCAAATACCTCTCTCCGTCGCATGAAAAAATTTCTTGTACTCTTTACACCAAACCCATCAGCGGTTGCCACCGATACATGGGGAATTACATTATTTCGTGAATTTTCGACCCATATGCGTCGTTGGCTTGCTTTTGGTAGTCGGGAATATGAGTACTCCGTGCACCTTAAGTAGTGGAAATTTTCCCAGTTTCACCCGCCCAATGTTCTCCAGTCTTAATACCAAATAAATACAAGGTGAGTTTTTTCATCCACAATTTCAGTCTCTTGCATAGCTTCCTTTACACCACATCAGGAGAGACAAAGTAGATTTTAACATCGTCGTACTTTGCAAGCAGACGGGCAAGTGAGCAAACCGTTCTTTCATAAGCAAGACGTCCCTCAAAATTAGGCAAATCAAGCTTTACTAGGTTGTACTTGTACCTAAATAAGATTTCTTGGAAAATTTTGTCTCAAACAACAAACATGGAATTTTTTTGAATTGGAACGAACATGGAATTGAATTCCTTAGATTAGTCCACAAAAATTAGATGCAAGCAAACAAACCCTCAGATATTTACTCATTCGCATTTCATTTTCAGAACCCCAATTAATCACATCGTTTTGATTCATTTTACATGCGGCACCACATCAACTTGTGGGGATGATAACTTGATCATGGGCGTTACTCTATCACCTTCAATTAATTTGCACATTTAAAGACATTTGTTGATTCTAAAAATTTTTATTCAATAAAAATAAAGTAGAAAAATCATTTATAATATCTTATTTTTTTCATTAATTAATATTCTTAATTTAGGTCAACGAGAAATTTATATAACTGAGTAGTCATAAAAAAAAAAGAGAGCGAAATTTATATAACTGAGACGGAAGTAACACCTTCAGTTAATTTCACATTTTAAAGGCATTTTGTTAATTCTAATAATTTTACTAAATAAAATTAAGGTAGAAAAATTATTTATAGTATTTATTTTTTCAATAAAATTCTCAATTTGTGTCAAAAAACAAGTTTATATAACTGGTGAGACGGAATGAATATTTTGTTAGGGGAAAAAGTGGTTGGAAAAACAAAGTCCTGAATATAATTTTATAATTTGAAAAAGCACTGGTTTGCCTTCTTTTTGATGTATTACTAGCCTTTAGAAAAAGCACTGATTTGCACGGATTTGTAAACCTAGTGCTTCGCACGTGGTTTACAATATTGTATCTAATAACAATTTATAGTTTAGAAATTACCACACAGTATTATTTCATTTGTCTATATTATTTTTTTCGAAAAGTTAAAAAATAAAAGTCAAATTGTAATTGTTTACTTGAAAAAAATCAATGAAATGACGGAACGTAGTAGTTATAATCTAATTTATATACGTATTGATCATCGGACCACATGAAAGCAGGAATCATTTGTACTATAAATAGTTGTCAAACATATTGTTTCAATTGATTATTGAATCGTGTGGGTCTAAAATTATTTATCAGGAAATTAAAAAAAGTAACATATACAGAATAAGACTTTTTAAAAGAAAAAAAGGAGAAATTTTAGAAATAATAGTGATATTTGGGAAGTATAACAACTGTGAGAAAAATTCACAATTACAACTTACTTATGTTAAGGTAGTTATCGAAATACAAAAATATCTTCACAAAACATCCAATTTTATACTTTAGATCTTAGAAAGTGTGATTGTATTTTTATTTTTCACAAAATTAAATGAACTAATACTTAAAAATATTGTTAACTTAAATTTTGATAAGGAAATTATTTGAATCGAAATTATTGTGATAAATCACTACATACCACATCACCCCCAAACAAAAATTAAAAGTAATTAACCATAATCATAATCAAAATACAGCAGCACTTATTCTTTTGTTTTTTTTTTTTGAGGAAAAAAATCCTTTCCTAATTCATCACTTTTCGGTACATCATCTTCAGCTTGATTTAATTTTGCGAGTCCAAAATTATGGTGAAAATTTTGACTGGCTACCATCGGCTGCCACAGTGTTGATTTTTTTAATTGTTGGAGCTCTGCCTCATTGTGCTGAATCTGAATCCGATTTTAGAGTTCAAAACGGAGGTCGGACAACCTGCAAACACCCCAAGCGTTCCGTAAACTATGGAATGCCCCGGACGTTCTTGAACAATGGCCGACAACAAATAACTGGTACATCACAACTACAACTAAAATTCTATCATAACAACCATTTTTCAATTACCAACTACCAATTCATTTCAACTTGATATGATATGTAGATATGGAAATTTGTGGTCATATTTTTTAGATTTCTAGGAGATCTAGCCAACTTTTGTTTAATATGGAAATTTGGAAAAGAATTGTCAAATCAATTAATTAATGATGAGTTAACTTTCAATTGTCACGAAAGTTGTTCGGATAGTATATAGAGTAATGTTAATTGCACGTAGTGATTATCTGTCATTAGTTATATAGCATTAATTGTTTGGTACGTTAAATTCTATATCTAAGACAACAAATCAATTACTATTGACGGACTATCATCGATGATAGCTAAACAACTACAATTAAATATCGTCATTCAATCTGATGATTTAACCTTTCATTTTCTTTAATTGATTGAATATAGAGTTTGAGGGCATTTTCAATACAATAATGTGTATAATGCACATGTGACATGAAACGATAGATATATAAAAATGTCTTTTTCTAGTAACTTTTTGTAATGAGGCAAGCCCTAAATTTTCATATGAATAAATTATTAAGAGATTTACTTAATTATAAACTTTCTCAACTCTAATTACTGATTTATCATATATAATATTAATTAACATTTATAAAAATATCAATTTTTATAGATAAGATACCAATTTATCATTGGTAACCTATACTATAATAATTTCATTGTGAAATATAACGATCTTGAAGTTATTGTGAAAGTATTTTTATCGTATCATTTTAAAATTTTGATATTTCTGTAAATTATAATTAGCATAAATTACCTTGTGATTTAAATTTAAAACATTAACTATCTTGTGAATTTTTCTAACTACAGCTGAGAATACGTGTACAATCTACATATGGTGGGGCCGTGTGAGTGTTCACATGGAGTCCTACTCATCAGAAAGAAAGGGCAAATATTGTAAACAGAGAATCAACCACTTCGGATGATCTGTAGTTCCATTACAGCAATTTCCCAATGGATTCCATGAATCGTTCTTTCCGCTGCTTTTGCTTTCTGTTAATCAATTTTCCAATATTCGAACGGAAGTCTTCGTCAATGACTCCACCTTCAATTTCGATTATTTATTATACAGCCGTTATTTTTATCTGTTTATTTATATTTATTTGCATCTATCCACACATTACTTAAATACCCTCAAAACGACAAAACCCCTCTTGAATGACTGAGCTGTTACATTAATTCAGTTCAAATCTCTTTTTAATCGCCATTTATGCGTTACCATCGCAAGTCGGTGTCTGATTTCTCTCTATCTTCGTTTTTATCTGATACGGAGGCATACTGTTTCCGATGGAGATGTGTAAGTTATACTCTTTCTGATCAAGTCCCTTGTTCCCCTTTTCTATTTGGATTGAAAAATTATTCCTCCTTTTCTGATTTTTGAGTCTCGATTTTATTTTAATCTTGAATTTGAGTTGGGACGTGAGATTTTATATTTTTGATCGGACCCCATGATTCTTTTTCGTTTCTCTTTTTTGTAAAAAGATCGCTGTTTTCTTTTTCGGATTTTCAATTTAATTTCAATTATAAATTACAATTGATTGGGATGAAGAGGGTCCGTGGGATACTATAGGCGGAATTGGAAGTTGTGTATGTGTTTCTCTCAGGGCTTGGAAAATCCCTAAGGTTGGGCAGAGGTGTAGGCGGAATTTGACTCAGATGAAGAGAGATACTGGAATTTCTGAAGTGGGGAATGAAAAGCTGGGGTTTAAGAGATTTAGGTCTCTTGATGGGATAGATGAGAACTGCTGGAATTTTGGGTCGACTGGTGGTCGGAATGAGAAGGGTTTCACTAAGGATGGAGAAGTGGGTGTTGGAGTGATGGATGAAAACAATTTCTCGATTTGGAACAACATATCACATAGTTCTGCAATGGATTCAAGTTGTCCTCTAGTGAATCATGAGAACAGATTGGATTTTGATATCAACCTTGATTCGTTTTTCGATGTGGGGAAAGGGGAGAATAAGTTTGACTTTGATATGAATCTGCCCAGTGCACCGAACTTTGCTATTAATAATGGTGGAATGGAAATGGCTTTCCAAGAATACACTAAAGACAAACCTGCGATTAGTGAGAGGAGAGTTGATATTATTGACCTTTCGTCAGATGAGAGTGATGATGATGTGGAAATTATAGCTTGCAAAAACAATAATGTAGACAAGGGTAAGCAAGTTGAGGTCTCAATATTGGACGATAGTGTAGAAAATTTGAAACTCGAATTATCAATGATGGGCATGAAGAACATTGGTGGCGAAAGTAGTCTCACGGGTGGTGGTGAGAAGAGATATACTTGGGAAGAGAAAGGCAAGGCTCCGGTTGTGAATTCTTGGTTATCAGTTGGGCCAAATCATTCAGTTGATTTAGATCCCTTGGAAGAGACTGAAGGCTTGTTTGACTTAAACCAGTCTTGGCAAGATTTATATCTGTTATCAAGTACAAGTATGGAACTTTCAGAAGAGCAGCCTCCAGCATTAGCTGTTACAGATGAAAGGGCTGCGATTCCAATCAGACCACCAGCATTAGTTGGTATGAATGAAAGCGCTGCAATTCCAATTAGACCACCACCAATTTCTTTGCGTAGAGCTAAACGATTAGCACGTGTTGATTATCTTACGGAGGACCTTCGAAATGGATCTCCCAGTCAAGAAAAGAAATTGCCTCCTTCAGAAGTTGATGTGCAGCTGGGAAATTCCCCTGGACCCTTTTCGGATGCTCTTAAGAAGATAAGAGAGCGAAATGATAAGCTGCGTTTTGGAAAGTTGATTGAATGGAAACCAGCGGAAGAAAGCCACGGTCGAAGTGTCACAGTGCCTTCACTGTTGGATCTTTCATTGAGAGCTTTGGCAGAGAATGCCGAGGGACTTGTCTTGCTTGAATTTGTACCAGATATGCTTAGGAGAAGATTAACAGATCTGTTGTGTGATAAGCGGAAAATGGATTTGCATATTTTGGACCTCTTAGTGAAAGGATGTCCCACTGAGATACGAATTAAAAACTGTTCGTGGTTAACTGACACACAGTTCACTCAGGCATTTCAGAAGTGTGACACAAAATGTTTAAGGGTAACTCATTCTTCCCTGTCATTCTCGTATTACTATGTGCTACTAAGATATTCTACACTGGTAGTTTGTATGTTGTCATTGTGCTTGTTAAATTGCTATTATTTGATGGTGTTGTGATGAGATTGATTTATATATTTAATTGAGCTAATTTTGATATGCCACATTTTCAAGATTCTTAGCTTTTGTTGTCTTTATTTTTCAGTTTTTGGTTTTTATTAGTTTTTGAAAGATTGCTGATTGATAAAGATAATTGTGTGTTTTCAGTATTTGTAATTTTTGACATATTTTCATTGAAAGCACTCAAAATGTTTTGAATCTTCTTTTCAATTTTCTTTTCCTCATATTAAACTAACAAAGAGGAAGAGAGGAAAAAGAAAAAAAAAATGGCAGTTAGTTTTCTCCACTTGTTTGGTTTGATGTGCGTATGACTTCTTTTGTTATATTTTTTCTTTTATGGCTCAATGTGGATTCATATAATGTTCTTTCTTATGTAAATCGTCTTGTCACGACTACTAGTGGTTATAAGGGGCTTGTTCTGTAAACAGGTGCTCCAACTCGATTTGTGCGGGCAATGCACGCTTGATTATGCATTTGCCGATGCATTTGCTCAGTCTCCAAATAGATTGCAGAACTTGGCTATTCTTTCCCTTAGGGGTGCCTGTCGTTTAACAGACGATGGACTTAAAAAAATAGTGATGTCAGCTCCTGCCCTTCAATCTATAAGCTTGGGACAGTGCACCCTTCTCACCTCTGATGGCATCAATTTTTTAGCCGAGTCTCTTGGACCAATTTTGCGAGAGCTGTACATCGATGATTGCCAAAAAATAGATGCTATGCTTATTACATCTTCATTGAAGAATTTCGAAAATTTGGAAGTCTTGTCAGTTGCTGGAATCCCAACTGTGAGTGATCAGTTTGTGCATGATATGATTACTGTATGCGGCCGAAATATAAAGGAGCTTGATTTGGCTAATTGTGTGTAAGTTGATTTTGCTTTTTTGACAAATCAAAATGCAAACAGTTTTGCAGATTGATTTAGGTACTACTAACTGGTTTCTGTTTTTCCTTTGTTGCAGTAATTTGACTGATCGATCGCTTCAAATCATTGGGAGTATTTGCTCTGATTTACGTGCATTAAACATATCCTACCTGCCAAACTTGACAGATTTGGGGATAGAGTACCTTGCCAATGGTTGTTCAACAATCAAAAAGCTCAAACTTACCCGTAACCGGTTCAGTGATGAAACTATGGCTGCATTTCTCGAAACTTCTGGGGAGTTTTTGGAGGAACTCTTGCTGAATAATGTGACCAAGGTATGAAATATGTATTTAATAAGTAGCTTATAGAACACTTAATCTTCGTCTCCAGCTGTTTGTAAGATGCTTATTGATGGGATGTATTTAACAGGTTGGCCCCAACACCGCCTTGGTGCTTGCCAAGCGTTCAAGAAAGTTGGTGAGTTTGGACCTATCATGGTGTCGCGAAATAACCAATGAAGCTTTAGGATTGATTGTAGATAGTTGCTCGTCACTGAAGTTGGTCAAAGTCTTCGGTTGTACACAGGTAAGTTTACAAATGATACTCTTACGGGTAAATTTTTATTTTGCATGAACTGATTGTCTGGGCTGAATAGTGGTGGAACTTATGAAATGTGTGGATAATGAGTAACCCTGTTCATATGTTTTCTTTGCATGCAGATAACAGATTTGTTTGTGAACGGGCATTCAAATGCTGGAGTGCAGATAGTTGGATTAAATAAGACAAATATATTGAAGAATATAAATGTGCTTGAACCCGAGTATGATGTTCTATTGCACTATTCGCCTTTGCCAATTCCATCAAAGTCTCTCATGTGAACAACGGAATTGTTGGATTAATGTCTTTTTTTTACAGTTGTGATTGATTGCAAGCATTTTACTTTGTTACCCCCTCTATTGTCTAAATGGACATGGTGTTATAGCCTGGTCCGAATTTGACCCAAGAAGGGCAATAAAGGTGTGTATTAGTTTGACCGACTTTAAATTTGAATTAAAGTTTGACATTGATTGAGCAGCAACTTTAAATTTTAATGGAAGAAGTCAAAACAATCATATATGCTATATATTGTATATTACTTAACTTCATTGATTAGGCTTGCTCGAGATGCCCCGTCCCTTGAATATCTGCCTCGCGTGCTGGCGGGATAACTGGAATACAGCATGTTTCCTGATTGAATCCTGCACTCATGCAGCAAATTGGTACACGGTATACTTTGAGCACTTTAGGCCATCTCCAATGCACCATCAATTGGGAAGCCGCCCACAGTAGAGAGAAGTTAGGGGTTTGATTGCAATTTTTTCCTGGAAAACGTTTTCCAACTTTGTTTCAATTTTCGTTCTTTTCCTTGTTTTGGAGGAAAATGTTTTCCTTAGGGGAAGGTGGTTTTTGTTTTCTGAAAAAAGTTTGGCATTTTTTTTTTTTTTAGTGGACAATTTACTTTAACCATAAAGATAAGAAAAATGATCAAATTTCATTAAAAAAAACTCAAAAATAAGAAAAATAACATCATTTTCCAACTTTCAAATTAATCCAATCAAACACCTACAACTACCATTTTCCTGGAAATTTTTTTCCCGGAATCCATTTATCATGAAAACATTTTCCTTCTAACCATTTTCTGGTTTTACAATCAAACACACCCTTAGAGCATCTCCTACAAACTCTTTAAACATAAGTTTTTTTATAATTTAAAGAGTTAAGTCCTAAAATTTTACTCCAACAAGCTCTTTAAATTAACAATTTAATTTAGAGAATGAGTTTGACTCTCCAAATTTAGAGAGCCAAACTCATTCTTTATAATTAAATGATTACATGTTTCAAGGTTCTACTTCTTGAATAATGTAATCCACAATTAATTTTATTGGTCATTAATATTTAAACATATTATTACTAATTAAAGTTGAGATAAAATAATAATTTTTTTTAAAAGAGTAAAATAAAGAGTTAAAATTAGAGAGCTTGTTGAAGCATTTAAAAATTTTCATACTTTAAATTTAAAGATGCTCCTTATTTAATGAAATATGCTCTTTAAAAATAGAGAGACTGTTGGAGATGCTCTTAGAGAGAGATAGGAAGAAAAATATTATTTTATTTTAAAGTGAAAGGAAAGAAGCATAGGGAAAAAAAGAGAGAAAAAAGTGAAAAAGATGAGCGAAGTTGAAATAAATTCAAGAGTAATTAAAGACAAAACTTAAACAAGCATGGGTCCCACTCCCCTCTCCCCCTCCCCCTCTCTGAAATGCAATTGATGGTGCATTGGAGTTGGCCTTAGAATAAGAAGTTATTAGAACCATTCAAGTTATTGTATAAGATATTCCTAATTATGAAGAATTATCTTCTCAATTAGAATTGGTTGTGTTCCCTGTGTTATGTTGATTGTTTCTTTACACTTGCAGTTACAAGTGCAAGTGTATAGTATATTTGTCTATTACAGTATAATGCTTTTAGTTTGGAAGCCTATTATGAATTTATATGATGCAAATTGGGCTTCTTGCCTATCATTGATTGGTTATTGCATTTTCTTTGGGGGAGAATTAATTTCTCGAAAAACAAAAAATCAAACCACCATTGGCCTCCATAGTTTGCAAGCTCTTGTGGATCACTCATGTCCTCGCAGATTTCAAGATTTCGCTCTACCTTCTAATCCCTCTTTTCTGCAACAATCGGCCAAACATGTACCTTACGCGTTAGTGCCAATCCAGTGTTCCACAACCAAACCAAGCACTTAAAGATTGATTGTCACGTGATTATAGATCATTTCAAATGTGGTTTAAATCTTGATATATATTTTCTTTGTTTAAATCTTGATATATATTTAAATCTTGTTTAATATAATATTAAAAAAACCTTATTTTCAAAATATTCTTATGCCATAATTGACATAGATTATTATTAGATTGATATAAGCCAATTAACGTAATCTTTATATTATAAAAACTGGAGTGCCACGTTGGCAATAGTGCCAACGTGGCACTCATTAATATTAAAAAATATATAACAATAAATTTTGTAGTTAAAAAGGAAATTTATTTTTTAAATAAACCAATATTAATTGGTAGATTTAAATAGGGAAAATTCTCTAAATATAATTATTTTTTAATGAAACATAAATTTATCATTAAATGTGATAAATAAAATTTAATAAGAAAAAAATAGTTTTCGAAAAACTTTAAATGTAATTTAATTTTTCAAATTTCTAATTAAAAACATTAAATAATAAGTATTTTATTTTCACCGCATTAAAAAATGTTATCGTTTTAGATAGTTTTGATTTGTAATTTGCATTGGATTATTCAAATAGTGGATTATTCTTAAATAAAATAGGGCGTGCTAAAATTATAATTGAATTTGCATTGAATAATTTATTATTTTTAAATAAAGAGTAATTCATTAATCTTTATCTTTATCTTTGAATTGTTATATTATCATCCCATTAATCCTTATCCTTATATTATAATTTGTGAAGTGCCACATAGGTAAAGATGCAAATGTGGCATACATTAAATATTTTAAGAAAATTATAAAATTAGTTTTGGAAATAAACCAACATTAATTAATAGTAATTAAAAATATAACTAAGAATAACCAATATCTAAAACAAACATCTAATGAGAAAAAATTTATTTTGGAAAACTTTATATATATTTTCATTTTTTAAAGTTATAATTCAAAATATTAAATAATAATTTTTTTATTTTTTATTTAATTTTATCGTGATAAAATTGTAGGTTTTGATAGTTTTGCTTGATTACGTGAATTGGTCTATTAAAAATAGTGAGAATTTTTTATTTTTTCTTTTGAAAATCAAATAGTGAGTGGTTAAAATTATAACTAGATTTATGTAGAATAATTTATTTATTTTAAGTAAAATACTAATTTATTAATTCTTATATTATTATAATTGAAGTGTCACATTTGGTGAACACCTATCTACAGAAACCAACATGACATACTATTTCTAATTAAAAAAATAAATGATATTTTTTGTTTTAATGCTTCTCGATATGATATCTTCACTAATCGAATTTTCATTGCGTATTTTTTGCCTTTTCTAAGTATATAAAATTACAAATAAAAAGTTTTTCATTCTACAATTAGCATATAGTTTATGTAAATGAAAAGAAATCAAATGAATTATATAGATGAGGAAAATTGTCGGTTACTACAAATTTAAGTTACATAAAATTAAGCATAATACATCTTATACAATAGAGCTAAAATTAAGTAGCAATTACTTGCTAATCACTAAAAGAACGATAAAATCATAAAATTTAGAGTGTGTAATGTCCATTTAAGGAAAAAATGTGTTCAATATAAATTTGATATGTACCAACGAAAGACACGTTTTGATAATCAAAGAATTTTTATATATTCATTCCCAATAGTTCATTTACAATTAATTAATCTTCACGAGCATTGCTATAGGCACGGTAATTAGAATTAAAGTTACACGTTTTGATAAACTTCTTAATTATGCGATGCGGGTGAATTTTTATAATTTACAATTGTGAATTTACTTCGCAATTTTTGTATTGACTATAATATACAATATTATAGATTTTAATAATTTTTTATAATTATCCAATCTCCTATGCACAAATTACATAAATTATGTAGTTCAACATTCATATTTATAATTTTATATCAACTATTTATCGTGCATAAATTTAATTATTCCCGTGCATCGCACGGGCGTGATACTAGTTGATATAAACTTAAGAATTACTTAATTTAATGTTTGAAAAAAAAAGATAAAAAAAGAACTTATTCCCAAATCAGCTTTTCATATTAATAATTAATTGATACAAAGTACTAGTAATTATGGTATTGATATAAGATTCTATTAATATAATTGAGCATGATGTTGTTAATAAATCAATTTTTGTGATTGATATTGATTTAAAATTGATATATATTTAGATTCACTCAATTAAAAGATAAAAAATAAAACTTATTGTAAAATATTTTTCTGCATCAATCGATGTAAATCTATATATCTATATATATATATAAAAGCAAGTTTTTTTCCCGCCTTTTCACACAATTTTTTTTTAATTTTTAATTCATTTTTTATTCCAACTCATCAAATTTTCCCTCCATTGCACTAAATTAATTTTTCAATTCATTATTTAATTATTTAATTACCTTATTTATCATTATCCTTAAATAACCATGATTATCCTACCATAATAATTATCCTTATGCAACAATAATTTGTTATGTTCAACATCATTCATGCCTACAGTAATTATCCAACAACCTATAATAATAATATTCATTCTGATGGGGAAAATCTAGCCGAAAATATAGGGAAAATCAATTTCGCAAATCTTCGTACTTCAATTGGGGAATGTCAAAATGAATCGTCGTGCGTAATAAGCGCGATCTGTTTCAAACGAATTAACTGGGGTAAATCTCCTCTAAACACATATTCCCTCACATTCACTCTTCCTCTCTCTCCATTTTTCTGTAGTTGAAATTACGATGCTCAACTGGTGAAGATGAAACAAGGAGATACAATACCCAATTAAGGCCTGGTGGATTCGAAATTCAATTTTTTATGGCCGATGATAAATTTGACTGAATCGCCACATCGACGGGGTGATTTTCAGATATGATGTCATTAAGTTGCTGACGTTCTCAATTTTTTAAAAATTTTTTTATGGCATCTGTGATTGTGAAAATCGATTTTTTGATTGAATTATAGGTTACACATCTTATTTGGCTTTGATTTTTACCCTATAAATTTCAATTTTGGTTTATCTACTCTCTCGATTGTAAATTCAATTGATTTTTGAGCATATCATGAAAATAATCTTTTTTCCTTTTCATTTCATTAGAATCTTTTCCGAGGTACTTGATTTTCGATTTGGACATTTTTGAAAGTTTATAGGAGAAGCTTCTTGTTTCATTGTCAATAATCTTATGAACTATTATTCTTTTGCTTTTTATCAGTTGACAAGTCCGGAAGGCAAGGTTAAAGTTGCGTCCTGCATACACCGGTTACAAAGCAGAGGTAAAGACTTCGAAAATCATCTCTATGTGTTGCTCAATTGACCCATTTAATCTTCTGGGTGTTTAATTAATGATATTTATAGTTTATCAAGTAGAAAGTTTTAGGATTTGTGTTACCTCAATAGGATTATTAGTTGACTTTCAATGTCTCAATTTAAGGAAGGCCTTAGCATATATAGTGATGAAAATAGGTGTGATTTGAGTTTGGTTATTGGAGAAAAAGCATCGTAGATAACATCCAAAGGAGTACTTGGCAAGTAGCATAACAATGATTGAATTCATTAGAGGCTCACTGAACTTTTGAAATTATTCCGTTAATGTTTGCTTCATCATATTTAAATGTTTTTAAATCTTCCTTCCATCATTTGAGGCTAGCATAACTATTTCTATTTCAGTGCTTACCTTAATGTGTAGATAATTTCATTTCTTGGTTTAATGCGATTTGTTTATCACATTATTTTGTCATTTTCGACTGTGAAATGTTGGGTGGAAGAACTTACTCGGTGGAGTTATTCACCTTTGGGTCTTATCGACTTGGGGTAATGACCTTCTTCTTGGTTTCTTCTTTTTATTTCTATTAGTTAGCATACCATAGATTATATATTCAATTGGTATTCAAA
Organism: Jasminum sambac; assembly: GCA_018223645.1. Lineage (NCBI taxonomy): Eukaryota > Viridiplantae > Streptophyta > Magnoliopsida > Lamiales > Oleaceae > Jasminum > Jasminum sambac. The sequence goes on from CP073640.1 coordinate 46,891,430, forward strand.
CTTGAGTTGTACATTTCAGGTACGTGGACCTGGAGTTCACATAGATACTTTGTGTGGGGGACAATCTTATGTGAGTTGAGAGGTAAATCGTAATTCTTGATTTTCCATCTTTGCAAAGTTATTTTCCCTAATTTTGAGTTCATGAGTGTTTTCTTTGTTTTTTTCCCTGATTTTGAGTTCATGAGTATTTCATGTAGATGTTATTCGTAAAGTTGTTGGAAAAGACAATAGCCTATTGGTGAAGTCAACGGTGTTGAGGTGAAACAATTTACGTTTTTCTCTTTTGTGGCAGTAGGGTGTAATTTAAACTTTTTAATTCTAAGTTGCATTCAGTCAATTAGATTGTATAGACGCATTTTAATTGGTACTTTTATATCCTATATAAGTAAGAAGCGAATTTGATTTCTCAACTTGTTAAGGCTGCGGAGTCTAATATTCAGGTACATTATACAAAGATATTGGGCTACAGTGGTTTCACCTTTTTTTTTTTTTAATTAGATAATTTGTTAATGCATTTTCTTAAGGAGCATGATTTGGTGTCGAAAAGAGAAGCAAGCACACCAGTAAAGAAGGCATCAAAGAGGTCGGATGAGATAGTTAATTGCAATGAGTTGACCGAGAGAAGTTCTACCTAGATGTCTAGCAACAACCTCGAGGAGTCATGAAAGTCCAGGACTAGGGAGGGAATTGCATTTTGCGATTTGAATTCTTGAGTTTGTAGCAGTCTTTTTGATTGTTTTGAATAGTCTTAATTTCTTATCCTGTTTTGGAATCAGCTTAATGGCCTAAACAATGTTTCCTTTTGTGTGCTAGAACTTTTGGTGGTTTCCAATGAAGAAATTATTATCTCATTGCTTTGTAGTTTAATGTGTTTATTTTTATTGTATTTATCATATGGTGCTATAAATATTTAGGTAAGTTTTGTTGCTGATAATAAAAAAGGAATTTCATTATGCACATGGACTCTTATTGTATTGTATTGTATGTGTTTACAACTTAAAGTAAGATAAGATAGTGTAATAATATAAGATAAGAATTACTAAAATTTGAATGGAAGATAACTGATCATTATTTTAATTATCAATTATCTCATTTAACTCTGTTTATATTAATTAAGATATTTAATATTTAATTATCTCATTATCTCATAAAAAATAGAAACAATTTTTGTGAGAAATTCATTCAATGAAATAATTAGTTATTGACATAATTATTAAAAATTATAGGATTTGCATAATACAATAATAAAATTTAATCATTTGATTATAATAAAGTAATTCAAATTTTAGAGGTTATCTTATTGAAAACATTTCAATTATCACCTCTAATTCAAATTTTAGTGGTTTTTAACTTCGCTATACTTGAGTAATACCAATCTCTTAAAATTAATCTTATGAGTATAGCAAAATCACTCTTTGTTGAATACGTTTTCCTGTGTAAGTTAAATAGAATTGACGTGGATGTTAAAAATTATGTGAAGTGATAACTTTGATTTTTATTATTAGTTTTAAATTATCAGGATGTACAAGTTCTTAGTACATTGTTAGAGTAAACTTACTACACTTTTATCCCTCAATTCGGTTTAAAAAATGATTACAAGGTCCTTTTGAACTAATTAAGTGAAGGCCAATTAATTATGGTACTTAGAAATTACATTGATGTATAATTTTTACTTTGATATATTATTTCTTTATTTTTAATACGTTGTTAAGTTGGCTTGATGTATTTTCGTCTATATTTAATTTTCAAATTGATATACGGTTTGCTTAAACGGTTAATTTAATATTATTTGATGTGTTTTTTTAAAGAAATTCCTTTGAATGATTACTTTGGCTTTGGCACATTACTTTTAAATTGCCGAAGCAAACTTTTAGTATGTTATTACAGTTGTCATATGTATTTTCATTCCTACTTTTTAGGTCAAATGGGTGGGTATATGTTTGTTTTGAACAGTTAAATCAAAGATAATTGACAGTGATTTTTAAAATTATTATTAGTGGTAATTTTAGCTTTTACATATTAGTTTTTTTTTTACTTTTGTGACAAAATTTTTGTACTCAACTAAAATAAACTTTACGCAATTTCATGGCATAGTTGATGCACGATTCTTTTAAATAAGTAAAGGGAATTGACCACGTGTGTTAAAAATTATATTGAATGATAACTTTTACTCGAGCGACAAATTTTTTTTTTTATAAAATTGTTAAGTATACTTAGTGCATTTTTGTTCATGCATTTCAAGCCATAGAATTAGTAACAAATTATTTGAAATGATTAAGTTAAATATTATTAACAGATATTTTATGAGTTACTTTAAATACTAACTTTGATTATGACATATTAATTGCAGAATAGTTTTTAGTATGTTATTAAATTATACTTGATGCACTATCATCCTCACATCTGAGGTCACAAATTGACGAAATCTTTTAAATGATTAAATTAAAGCAAATTGACTCAGGGTGTTAACAATTACATTGAGTGTGTTAAGCTTGGCTTTAATGTATTACTAGCTGTCTCACCCGTGCGTTGCGCGGGAAACAAATATTTCAACCAATAACGGTATTGATAGATGCTACTAATATTAACATGAAATCTAAAAAAAATAATTAAAATAAAGAATGAGTTGCAACAATAAATTTAAATAATTTAACTCGAAATGATTCTATATAAATTTCGAAAGAATTTCCTCTATGTTTCGTACTAATTCATCATGCAAATATGCAAGGAACAACTCACGAAAATCCACCACAACGTAATTTACTATTCTACATAGAATAACAACTTAATTAGTATTTATACCCGTGCTTTGCATGGAATAATAATTTGTGGCAGTGATCGAGATAATATATTATATTTTGCTCATTGCAAGATTAATCTACTAATATAAACCTAACATAAAATAACATTAAATCTTATAGCCATCAAAATAACTATACTAAAATAACTCTACTAACATTAGTGGAGCTCATTATTTTTTCTTTAAAATTATTTTACATTTTATTATATACAATTATAAATTCTGGGAGATATTAATTATACATTAGTATGATGTACGTTATGAACAATTAATATATAAATAATGAGTTTTAAGTTTTAATTATGAAATATAATTAGTATAAAGATATATTGTAAAAATAACAATGTAGTGAGTGATCCAGGATATACCCTAACACCAGTTCTGCCATATCTTGAAACACTTATCCTCGTTCCGACCCATCCTCATTTACTCTAGCCCGAGCGAGAATGATATAAGAATTACAAACTTCCATTCCCCGTCCCCACTCCACTAGAAACTTCTCATCCTCGCCCACGCCTCATCGTGATGGTTTAATCGAAAACTTTTATTTCTGCATTTTATTTCTTTAATAAATACCTTCTAAAATGTAAATATACTAAACATGTATATTAACATATTAGGTCTAAACTCACTAATTTACCAAATTTGGCATATTAAATATTGATTGATTTGATATAACATTTAAATTAATTTGGATAAGACAAATAAATTGAAATGTACATGATTAATACTTAAATATATAATCTAATTGATGATATTTAAAAATTAAATAAAATCTCAATTGGAAAAATTCGGTATCAAATAAATAAGTTAAAGTAGGTAGGATTCTTAATATTTATTTAGGAGATAGAAACTTAAATAAATATTTAACTTAGTCGAAAGTTAGTTAAAATATTCTAACTGAGTCATACAATTACAATAATTTATTGAGTCGATAGCCAATTATTTAGTAAGAATTCTTAGACTTATTTCCTAACGAAAGCCACAGATTAAACCAAAGAATTATTATATAATTGTTTGTCCGAGTAGTGTCAAAATAAAAAACCAATACTATTTGAAGACCAACTTTTGGAGCTTGTTACTTTAAAAAAAAGGAGCATATCCATTGAAACACCCGTAATTATACAAAAAGGAAAAGCATGTTTTGAAAAAAGTATGACACTGAAAAAGTAAATAAATGTAATTAGAGAGTAATGATCAGTCGACTTACTTTATAATAAGATGCAACACCCAATTCTAAAAATCCAAAATCTTATAGGTGTTAACTTAACTTTATTTTAAAATACGTAAAATGATAAATTAATTTCGTAAGCACATTTTTCTTCCCCGTAGCAATTGAATTAATTTTAATTATTTTTGATTTTGTGAAATAATTATGTTTTCCCCTTTTAGTAATTTAATTAATTTTGATTAATTTTCGCCTAATAAAACTATCTCAATTTTCGTCCAATGAAAATATATCCAATTAAATCTAAGAAATATAATTAATTCTAACTAATTCTTGTTTTTAGCTAATTATTTATAAAAATAATTTATTATTTCAAAATAATTTTTTTAACCCCAATTTTAAAGATATTTTGTAATTAAAAGGATATCTTGCATGTCAAAAGATGTCTTTCACTTTTTAGGAAAAATTTAGTCGACCATGGCAATCTAATTAATTTTAATTACTATTTATTTTTTAATTAATGCTATTTTTCTATTTTAGCAAGACAATTAATTTTTATTAATTTTCGTCCAAAGAAACCATGTCAATTTTCGCCCATTGAAATCAAGTCCAATTAAATCGTAACAGTATTATTGATTTTAATTAATTTTAATAGAATTAGTTTTAATTAATTTTTATTTTTACCTAATGATTTATGAAAAGAATTGATTATTTCTGAAATAATCATTTTAATATCTATACTACTTTTAAGAATTGTATGAATCTAATTTTGAAGAATCTTGTAATTTAAAAAATATATTATAATTTAAAAGATTTTTTTTTCATTTTTTAAGGAAAACTCGCAGCAATTTAATGATTTTTTAAAAAATTAATTATATTTTCCCTTTTAACAATGTAATTTATTTTGATCAATCTTTGTCCAATGAACATATGTCCTGCTAAATATTAGCAATAGAATTTTTTATTTTAACAACTTATAGTTTAAATAATTATAGTTAATTTAATTTAAGTTAATTATTTCTAAAAAATTAATTATTTCCAAAATAATTTTCTTCATGCCATAATTTTAAGAATTATATGAATCTAATTTACAAAATATGTTTTAATTGAAAAGATATCATGAAATTTAAAAGATATCGATATAGATTCAATTAATTAAAAATCGATTAATATTATAATTGAATGATTAATTAAACAAAATTGATGTTGCACGCTTCTTTTTATTTTTATGTAAAAATTAAATGAATTGCAATTTTTTTATTCCGCCAAAATTAAATCTTAGCGAAATCTCCAATTTTAATTAATTTTCATTTATTAGCTATTTATTATTCTTAAAAATAATAAATTCTTTCTAAAATTAATTTAATGGTCCAATCTAAGTTTTAAATTTTCATGTTACACATTTATTTTAATTTTTATGTAAAAATTTAATGAATTTTAATTTTTCATCTCACAAACATTAAATCTTACAGAAATTGGTAATTTTAATTAATTTTTGTTCCTTAGCTAATTATTTATAAAAATGATTGATTTTTTTCTAAAATTAATTATTAGGGCCAACCTAATTTTTAAATTTTTAGTACAAATTAGGGATCGTAGTGCTTGAATTTTGTCTCAAACTCGGGCCAACTGTCCATAAATTTCTTTCTATTTTTGTGTAAAAATTTAATGAATTGTAATTGTGTATCGCAATAAAAAATTGAATCTTAACGGGATTGTTAATTTAAATTAATTTTTTTCTTAGCGAGTTATTTATAAATTAATTTATTATTTCTAAAATCAAGTAACGGGCTTGATCTTATTTTTTTATTTTGATGTTAGATCTTTATTTGAATTTTTGTTTAAAAATTTAATCAAGGGTAATTTTGTATGGCATAAAAATTAAATCTTAGTGAAAATTATTAATTTTAAATAATTTTATTTTTGTAAATACGAAAATTATGAAAAATGATTAGTCAAAAATTCATTCTAATTTGTAAAATACCCTTATATTATTCAACATATAAGCCTATAAATTGAAGATCCGAAAGAAAAAAAAATGGAATTTACTGATTCAAAATAAAATTGAAATTTATCACAAATAAATAACATTTGTCTAGGTTAACTAAATTACAATTGATAATAACAGGAGCTACTTAGGTAAAAAATTAAATTTATAATTTGTTACTGATGTTATTGATGTTTGTGTGTAAAAGTATAAATATAATGAGATTTATTTCATGTATAAATTGTTTTAGCTTTATTAGTTTTATTCTATGTTTGATTTACCTTAAAAATAAATGAAATGAAAATTTCCGCTTTAAAAAATTATTTCTCTATTAATTGAACCTATTTTTTGTAATTACATACGAGTTTTGATTTAAGTACCATATTAATGTATCTCGTCTTCATTTTTATTTTTATATTATTCGCAAAAATTTTAAAAGAATTTGAGTTCATTTTGTGTAATTACACAAAAATTTGTACTTAAGTACCATATCAATATATAAATTATTATTTTTGTAAATTCATTATTTATTAGGAAAAAATTATTCAATTTTAAAAATATATGGTAAAGCTAGCTTTACCATATATTTGAGAGACAAACAAATTGAAGTATTATTTTTCATTTAATTTATTCTCAAGATAGATCAAATATGGAATAAAATTAAAAACTAAAACAATTTATACATCTTATTATATTTGAATTTTATGCACAAACATCAATTAAGTGTCGTAATAAATTATCAAAATTTTTTAATCTCATTACATCAGTAGTCATTAATCTATATTAATATCAATTTATATTTAAGTTGGACACCAATTTATATATTTGTGGTAAATTTTAAGTTTTGAAAAAAAATTTATATATTTATAGTATACTTGTTGTAAAGCTCTCATCAAATCGAGTAAAATAGAATAACAAAATTTTTTTACAAGTAGAAAATGAAAAAAAACAAAGAGAGAAAATAATAGAGAGGGTATTTAGATATTATGAGATTGGGTAAAGTAGGGTAGAAATAGTTAAATAAAATATGTATACATTAATATTAATATATTAGAGAAGAAAAAAATAAAGAGGGTCGGATATGGATTAGGAAAGAAAAAATAAAAAATAAAAATAGACTTCATTTTAAATGGGAAGACGGATTTAAAACAATAAGTAAAAAAAATATAATAAGAAAAAAAATCATTTTCTATATATATAAATATAAATTATTCTATATATGGATAAAAGATTATATTAAGAAAATTTAATAGGCTGGAAAAATTGAGGATGTATTTAGGCGGGAAAAAAGGCTCCTTTTTATATATATATAGATTTCTTTATTTTCGAGACACATTTTTAAATGGTTAAAAGAAAGTGATGGTTCTAATAAAAGAAAGTCGTGGTTCTGACCTTGTTGCTCATTTTCTCTAAAAGAATAATTTGATATAATTAATACAAATTTAAAAACTATTAATTTAAAATACGAATTATTTTACAAATATAAAGTCTTCCCAACTTAGTTTTTTGCATTAATTGATATAAATTAGTAATACTTGTGGAAAAAATTATAGCATCGATATAAGATCTAATTAATATAATTAACTAATAGTAGTATTATAAAGCAAAATTGTGATTGATATAAATTTTTAAATGGATAAATATTTAAATTTTATTTAATTTAGTGGGTGTTACGATATGTGTAAAAATTGATTTTTATATGTTTTTATATGATATAGAAAAGAGAATGAGTGGAGTTAAATGGTGGAGATTTATGTAGTACAGGTAGATCCCACGAGATCTGTGGGTGTGAAATAAGAGAGAGAATTAGTGGAATTGAGAAAAATGTGTAAAAATATATAAAAATATGTAGAAAAATACGCGCTTAATATTTAAAATTAATAAATTTGTATAAAAAAATTTCTACACCAATTGATATAAAATAATCATTCTGTTTATATAATTAATTTTGTTATTTTGATTCCTATTTGTATAAGTAAATTATAATTTTATTTTGGCTTGGATGTTGCCGCATGGTAGGACAATGTCATATTTCATTTTAAATTTAATTTTAAAAGAATTATTAATATTTACTATATATGTAATATTTTACTCGAGATGTAGCTGCAAAATAAGCTCATTTCTCATTCACATACGAAGCTTCCCGTGCAACGCACTGGTTGTAATTAATATCTTGCGAAATTTGTAGTTGAATACAATAGAATGTTGAATAATTTTAAATAAAATACAATACGCTCTAGGAAAGTCAGTAAAATTTTTTAGTGTTATTATTTTGATAATTATAGTATTTAATGCGATTTTATTTTTCCTTCTATGTAGATCGATCACATGGGGAGAGCAGATTGATGGTGCGCGAACCAATGATGTTTTTGGAATGATGGAATAAGTGATGAATGAGATATGCGAGGCATAGATGAGTTGGATTGCTTTTTTAAATGATTCAATGATTTTTTCAAAAGATGATTTTAGTTATATATTTTATGTGCTATTTGTGCCATGGAGAGCAGTGGATATTGGGAGTGTTGGCGTCATTGACAAGGTTGAAGGCAATATATAGTCATGATATGTTGAAATTTTTGGAACTTATGCTATGAGTATTAATAGGGCAGATTTTTCCGAAATACAGGGAAAACTCTATCGAATTTGTTAAATAATCGTATGGAGTTTGCCATTCCTTTTTTTTTTTAAGGAATATAATTATTTGATGGACCTATGTTTATGATGAATATATGATTGAGATGAACCGCTCTGAGTTGAAAACATACTATAGCTCGAATTCCACTTGTAAATCTGATGATTCTGAGAATGATTTGCTACTAGAAATTCATACTCCGGAATTTTTGAATGGGATGTCGTGTTCTGGTGTGCCGAGTCATGTTTTGAATTTGAAAGTGGGTGTACCTGTGATGTTAATGCGCAATATTGACCATTCATCTGGCCTTTGCAACGGTACGCGTTTTATAATCACGCGACTTGGTGAGCATATTGTAGAGGCAAGGGTTTTGACTGGAATGAATGCAGGAAAATAGTTTCTGATTCCTAGATTGAGTCTCACTCCATCGAATATAAGACTACCGTTTACCTTTCAGATAAGACAGTTTCTTGTAACTGTGTGCTATGCGATGACCATCAACAAAAGTCAAGGACAAACTCTCATCGACGTTGGTGTTTTCCTTAGGAGGCCAGTATTTACTCACGGGCAACTGTATATAGTAGTTTCAAGGGTCACGAATAGAAAGGGGCTCAAATTCGTGGTTTGCGATGAGGACGGACGTCCAACGAAGACCACTACAAATGTTGTCTACAAGGAAGTTTTTAGTAACTTATAGTGTATTTACATTCGAGACCGACGACAATCAAGCTGCAAATTGTTCAATGGTCACATTTGGATCATTTGATCCAATTTCAATTGCTGAAAGTACAACGAGTCTCCCTTTGACTTATGGTATGAGGAAGTCAACACCAGCCCCAATTGAGTTTGGGCCTCAACTTCCAGAAGGAGCGAGGCTAGTGGTGTTTTGGGTCAATGGAGAGGTCACTGCTGAATACATCTATCCTGAGATGGATAGCCCCCGCGCTCCTAATCGTCCCTCTTTTTATGAAGTCATGACCGATGACCTAGATCTTTGGGAGTCTGAATATGAAATTGAGGACGAGGCCGATGATGGGTGGTCTACCTTCAATAACAAGAAAAAGAAGCATACAAAGAAGTATAGAAAGTCGAGCTCTGCGGGTAAAACATCATTTCCCACCCCTTCAGCAGCACAAGCGCTGGGGGCACAAAGTGGAGAAATTAAGCCTGTTGAGGAGGTAACATCAAATAATGATCAGGGGGCATGGACCCTTGTACAAAGAAGACGTCGGAAAGTTCAACGACCTCCACGTCATAATGTTCAAAATCAGCTATCAGCACAAAGAAAGCCACCAAGAAGCAATAAAAAAAGAAAGTCAAAGATCAAGGCAAAAATCCTTGGAAGTTCAAGAAAAATAAAGGCTGTGGCAAGACCCTTTCCAAAACCAGTTACCCTAGGAGAATTTTTGCCCAGAGGTTTCTTGGAAAATGAATGTGTTGCTACACATATGATCAACGTAAAAGGAAACGGTGGATCATCGAGCGCCCCAAAAGGTGACTCAAAGGTAGAGAAAACAGTTTCACTCCTTAACAACATTCCCTCCAATACAAGGCTAGCAGAAATACTGCATTTTCCGTTCGATGACAGTATGGCCTTGATTGCAGCACTAATTGACCCCGAAGAATATGAAGACAAGATCTTCATGTCCGATAAGTCTACAAATAACCAAGATTGCATGGATACCATTACCTTTACAGACGATGACTTACAACTTGGTTCTCGTCTGCACAATAGGCCATTGTATGTCAGTGGTTATGTCCGTGACTGTAAGATCAATCGTATAATGACCGTAACATCATTTCCCGGTTGTTACACTGACGAAGGCTGAGGCCCTTGGTTCCACCAATCGCGTGTTGAGTGCCTTTAACTGCCGCTAGTAGCTAGCCTAGTAATGCCAATAGGACGGTTGTATATTTCTCTCGTAGCAAGTTAGGCTGCTATAGTTTCCGCTATTTCTATTTTAAATTGAGTCAAATTGATTTCTAGCATATTAGTTATTTTGATGGGGGGTTAGTTGGAGTAATTAGTTTTTAGAAGTCGCAAGAAAAGGAACACAAGATTATCTAATTTGTTGAAGGACGGGAGTACTATTTTTTTAATGACCTGTGTGTTTGAATTGAAAATGAGTTATGTTGAATATTGGTGATACGTAGTATCCACCCTTGATAAAGTCGCATTTTAACGTATTACAACTTTGGTTCTCACGGATCCACTAGTACAAAAAGGGGATTGGGTGGCGGTTGTTTTAGACTTAGGGTGGCGTTTTTTTGATCGCCACCCAACCCAACAACACCCAAAGTCGTCGAAAGGGTGGCGGTTGAAAAAACGCTACCCAAAATAGACTTAGGGTGGCGGTTGTGGCGGTTGTTAAAAACAACCGCCACCCTTTATTATTTTTTTTTTTAAAAAAAGGACAACGGGTGGCGGTTGTTGGACACAACCGCCACCCGGAAATCGATTTAGGGTGGCGGTTGTTTCCAACAACCGCCACCCTTTGTCCTTTTTCTAAAAAAAGCACTTTGGGTGGCGGTTTTGGTGCAAACCGCCACCCAAAGTCCATGGTTTTTTTTTTTTTTTTTTAGATCTGAAGCTATGAAAACACACGAAATAATTTTTATTCAAAACCAATTGCATTCAATTACTGACCAAAATGAACAATCTAAGAAGGAAAACACAAAACTATAAGATGAAAAGTTAAAAATTGCGTTTCGGGCCTTAGACGACCTCGATCGGCCTGAAACATGGGGTCACGGCGATAGCGGTGAGTGTCGTAGATCTCGTCGCGGCGATTCCGAATGTACTGTAATGAAACGGACATCGTATGCAAAAGTTATGACCATTTAAAGTTTACATGCTCAAAACTCGAAAAAATGTATATTAACAATTATATAAAAATAAACGAGATTTACATGACCAAAAGATCAAAGAAGCTTACCTTACTTAAATTATGGCACCAATCTGTGAAGAAACTGATTTCAAACCATGAATATTTGAAGAAATTTCGAAAAATTTTCAAAAGAAGGAAAACTCAGAAGCGGGAATACCAGATCTGATGAGTTGGTGGAATATTTAAAGGGAAAGGGTGGCGGTTGTAACAAAAAACCGCCACCCAAAAGTATTTTAATAATAAAAAAATAAAAAAACGGGTGGCGGTTGTTAGCTTACAACCGCCACCCTATGTATTAATTTTTTTTTTTTTACTCGTTTAGGGTGGCGGTTGTTAGCTTACAACCGCCACCCTATGTATTAATTTTTTTTTTTTTTACTCGTTTAGGGTGGCGGTTGTTAGCTTACAACCGCCACCCTATGTATTAATTTTTTTTTTTTTTGTTAGGGTGGCGGTTGTTAACACAACCGCCACCCGTTGTACTAATTTTTTTTTTTTTTTTTTTTTTACGTTGGTTAAGGGTGGCGGTTGTTAACACAACCGCCACCCGAAACCTACTTAGGGTGGCGGTTTTTTTACACAACCGCCACCCGTTGTTCTTTTTTTTTTTTTTTTTTTTAAACGTTGGTTTAGGGTGGCGGATTTTTGCTATAACCGCCACCCTTCTTAATTTCGAGCATCAAGGGTGGCGGTTTCAATGAAAACGCCACCTAATGGGGCGTCACCTAATGTCACTTGTGTACTAGTGATCTTTAAGTGACTCAATCTGGACCCTTCACTTGACTCGAACCATCCTGGATGTTGATCAAGGGTATAAAGGCAACCCACCATTGGTCCTTGGTCATAATTGAACCATAGTCTCTTTCTATTTTCCCGTTCTCTATATGGTTCCATAAATTGGCTTCTTTCTGGTATTTGAGTATTAGGGTTAGTTGTTGATCACAATTCTGGAGTTGTCTTTGTCAATGAATAATGTCCATGCAATGCATGGGGGCAAACACTCGTCTATTTAGTAAACAAAATAATTAACCTAATTTTTCTACTGTCAATAAATTCCAACTTGCATGCCAAAAATAAAAAATAAAAATAATTCCAATTTTCAACAAAATGAGTCACTCAATCCGACCTCTTTCTACTAACGGCTCCAACTTCGACGCTGGCATTGTTATAAGATTCCAATGCATGACTTGAGTGTACCGCGTTTTCCGCAACCAATCAACCAACCGCTCGAGGTGTGTTTGATTGACAATATTTTCCATCGAAAATGTTCTCTTAAGGAAAATATTTTCCTACTTGATTGTTTGATTGAGGAATTTTCCATGGAAGTTCATTTTCTATGGCAATTAAATTCCACCTCCCCAAAAAAAATATTTTCCACGTAAGATAGAAAATATTTTCTTTTCCACCTTTTGTCAATTAAAATAACGATTTTATTTTCAAGTTTTTATTTTATAAATAATAATTACATCAAATCTACAATAGTACATATTGACTCCCAATCGATCTTTGGGTAGCCTAACAATAGATGGAGCATTGGGATCTTCACTTGAGCTCTATAATAGTATATAAGCACAAAAAGAGCAAGGTATATATATAAATTACAACAATCATATAAAAATTAACTTTTTTTTTTTACTCACCCCCGCCAGGAGATCAGTACTGGTTCCCCACCTACCCCCACATGATTCGAACCCACGTCCTAATAGTTATAGGTGAAGCATCTTATCGCCTGATCTGCGCTTCTTTGTCAAAATTGATTTCTTCTTCAATATGGTAATCTAGATTTGAGAATAGAGTCGAATAAAGCCAAAATTTATTCCAAATTGAAAGTTTGAGATTATTTATTTATTTATTTATTTTGGCCTTTTTCTTTTGGCGTCCACGTCCGACTATAATACACGGGAGTCAAAAAGGTGTCCAATTCTCGTTGGTATAGAAAATTGAAAACAAACCTAGGAATTTGATTCCAAAATATAATAGGGATCCTAATATTAGTAGGACTAGGATTTTTCTAATGCGGGCAGGTTTGACTTGTATTAGAAATAAAAAAAGCCTGATTCACAAAAAAACATTAAATGTACATTTAATAATTTTATTTTTCTTATTTAATTTATTTTGCTTTTCTTATTTAGAGCTTGTTTGATTGTGTATAATTTTGATATATGCGATATTCTGTGTAAAATGTGCGGTTAATATTGTATTGGAAATGTGTGTGGTCGAAGAGAGGAGGGAGAAAAGTATTGGATTTATTTTATCCCTAATCAAACAAGCTCTTAGTGTGTGTGTGTGTGTATATATATATATATCTCGCTCTCTATATTAAAAAACTTAAAGTACCACTAGGCACTTTGCCACATTAGCATTGCCTAGCTGACACACAATTTTTTGAGAAAAAAATTAATTAAACGAATTTGTAAGTACACTAACTGTCCATTCATTTTTGTCCAAATATAACATCCGTTATAATATAAATTCTGTATAGCTTATATGAGGATTAGTTAAATAAAAAAGGAATATTTTTCTATTTTCATGGTACACGTCTATTTAAAAATGAAATTTCAATTGCTTAATGCGAACAATTTTTGTATGTGATTTCATTATTTGAATTTGATTATAAATGTGCTTATCTTTTTTTATATAGTTATTATTATCTAACTATATATTAAAAATGAGCTACGGTTGTGCAGTTCCGATAACAAATAATTAGAGACATTTAATAATAATCTTGTTAAACCATTCACAACACAATATTTCAATTCATCTTTTAACCAACAAAATTCACCAACTACTTCAAAAAACAAACAAAATTCACTAACAAAATATATATTTTTCACTTCTGATTTATTTTAAAATTATTGTACATTAATAGTTTTCATTTTTATTCATTTTATTACTGCCATAGACATCAGACAAGGTTTTAAAAAAAATGTCTTTAGATAATAAATTAACTCTTTAAAATTACCCACACAATTTTAAATGTGTAGGTGTATATGTGTATATAATATAAGAATGAAGTCGGTTTAATCATTTCAGAATGACCCATTAGTCATTTTAAAGTTCATACCGGTTTCTGTTAGACCTATAGGCCTATAGGGCTATATGTACTCCATTTTTCAAGAATCACAATTGAAACAAAAATCTGAAATCAAGGACGTAACTCTCTCGGCGGAAAACAATTCTACGAAGTGAAAACCACCATGGATGAAGAAACCCCACTTCTAGAAGATCAAGAAATCCGAATCCCACTGATTAATCATGTTAGAACTGCGTGTACGATACTTGACCACTCTCTGATTTGTTTCACTCATTATGCCTACACTTTCCTGCTTCTGTCGTCGGCTGTGTTCATTGTTCGGTCGTGCGACCTTGCTTTGGCCGCCGGCATTCTTTATATGGTAAAGATTGGATGTCCAATCTCGCAATTTTTGGCAGTTATCCCTGCGATTACCGTATACTACGTGTACGCTTTGCCTCTTACCATGTGTATCGTCAATGTGGTGATTTACCACCAACTGGTAGAGAACCGGCAGTCGTTTACTGAATCTTTGTGGGAAGGCTTTAGAATTGGTTGGGGTAGAATTTGCTCCTTTGGCGCTGTAGACACTAAAATTTTCTAAGTATTTTTGGGCCGGGTCGATTTTAATTAATTGACCTTTTTTTTATTAGTGGATCGGGTTGATTATAATTAATTGACCCATTAGATCCTAAATCATAAATGTCCACTAAGCCCAATCAAATTTAATTGGCAAAAAGGCCCAACAAAAGCTCATCCTACTTTTATTAAATATAATTGGAATAATATTATATTTAATTCAACTATTTAATTTAATTTGGATAATTAAGGATTTATTATTCAAATTCAAATTAAATGGGTTATTTGATGATAACCATTTCCAAACTTCTCTATAAATAGAATCCTTGGGTTCAGTTGAAAAAGAAGGAGGAGGAAAAATGAGGAGAGAGAACCCTAAGTGCAAAGCTTAGAAATTCTCTAAAAAATCCGAGAGAACAAACTCTTTCAAATCAAAACCAATCAAGAAGAACAAAATCTTCTTGAGCCTCAAACTCAAATCAACGATTTGGAAAACACAGTCTTTTCCAAATCGAAATCAAATCAAAGTAAATGGGATTAGAGAACACAGTCTTCTCTAATTCAAAATGAAAGTCAAAATCAAAGCAAGATATTAGAGAACACAGTCTTTTCTAATTCAAAACGAAAGTCAAAATCAAAGCAAGATATTAGAGAACACGGTCTTCTCTAATTTAAAATTAAATACAAGATTTGGGGAACACAGTCTTCTTCAAAAATTAAATCTAAGACTTTGTAGAACACGGTCTTCTACAAAAATTAAAATCAAGTCAAATAAAATCTTTGACGATCGGAATCAAACCACGTGGCCCCGATACTCACCAGCAGATCGTTAATCAGAGGATTCAGCATTCATTGCAGTCAAGAGATCCAGTCCACTGTTAATTTTTCAAATTCAATTTGTAACAAAATTTCATTGTATTATTTTCTATTAATACAAGAAGAAATTTTTGTTCACAGGCGCATTCAAATGGGTAGGTCTGTCTGTTTGCGAGATGATCTCTTCAAGGCACGTAAACTACTGTGTCAAAATCTTGATGTCAGAAATTAAAGATTCTGACGTTCTTGATGTTCTAATATGTGTTCCCATGCTGAATCTGGTGAAGTTGAAAGAAGGTTTTAAGGTCAAATCGCTGATTATTGACATTCCTATCAAGCTGTACGCGGTGGCGACGTGGGTTACCATTCGAAACCCTAATTTTGGGCTAATTGAAATCCTTTCTGAAACTGGAGTCCTGTTGAAATCAATGCCCGTAGAGTCTCTATTTTTGGCCACCGTTGAATACGTCCTACGTGGACCAATTGTGGGCTGGGTTCTACGGAATGCGTTTGGCACAATTTTTGCTTCAGTTCTCTTAAGTGCAACGGAGGTATATTTTCTGATCGTTTGGTTGCTGTTGTACCTGTCTGCAAGAAGGAGGATGAATGCAGAAGCTAACTAGCTAAAACGGGTGAGTTCCCAATTTCCGTCAGAACGTGAGTTCCCTAGCGTACGTACTAATCGATGCATTTGAATTGTATAAAGAAAGATCTTGTTCTCGTATCTGAATATCATTGATTGGACATAATACTATTTTCACGCTTTTTCAAGATGAATATTGTTTAACAGTATGTTAGCTTTTTCCTAATTAAAAAGCAAATAAAGGTGTTGGATAAATTTTAGACACACATGTGTGTATATATATATATATATATATATATATGGTCACACTTGTATTGTTATAAACGTGCAATCCTATCTTAAAGTTTGTGGCCAATTAAGAGTGATCAATAAAGTTCAATTTTGGCTAATTGAATATTGAATTTTTATGAAAACAATGTGTAGAGATTGTTATGTATCTATATATATATAAAAAGAGCATTTTTTTCCGCCTAAATGCATCATCAATTTTTCCCGCCTATAAAATTTGCCTAATATAATCTTCGATCTATATATAGAATAATTTATATAAATAGAAAATGAGCCTTTTTTCTTATTATATTTTTTATTACCTTAAATCCGTTTTCCCATTTAAAACAAATTCTCTTTTTATTTTGTTATTTTCTTTCCTAATCCATTTCTACCTTACTATACCCAATCTCATGATATCTAAATATTCTCTCTATCATTTTCTCTCCTTTTGTTTTTTCATTTTCTACCTATAAATTTTTTCTTTAAAAATTGTGATTCTATTTTGTTCGACTTGATAAAAGCTTTAAAACAAGTATACTATCAATATATATAATTTTATTTTTAAAAAAATTAAAATTTACCTCAAATATATAAATTAGTATCCAACTTAAATATAAATTGATATTAAGATAGATAAACGACGATTGATATAATGAGATTAAAAAATGGATAATTTGTTACGACACTTAACTGATATTTGTGCATAAAATTCAAATATAATGAGATGTATAAATTATTTTAGCTTTCAATTATATTCCATATTTAATTTACCCTAGAATAAATTAAATAAAAAATAATGCCTATTTTTTTTATCTCGCAAATATATGTTAAAGCTAACTTTATTTTATAAATGTGCAACATGAAAAATAAAAACTTAGCTTGGACCCTTTAATTAATTTTAGAAAGAATTCATTATTTTAAAAATACTAATTAACTAATAAATAAAAATTAATTAAAATTATCAATTTTGCAAAGATTTAACTTTGGTGTGATAAAAAATTAAAATTTATTTAGTTTTTACAAAAAAAAATTAAAAGAAACACCTAACATCAATTTTGTTAAATTAATCATTCAATTGTAACATTAATCAATTTTTTAATTAATTAAATCTATATCTATATCTTTTAAATTCCAAGATATTGTTTCAATTATAAGATATCTTTAAAATTAGATTCATATAATTTTTTAAATTATGGTTATCAATCAAATTATGTTGCAAATAATTAATTTTCTTTGAAATAATTAGCTTAAACACAAAAATTAAGTAAAATTATTTATACTATAATTAATTAAAATAATAAATTCTATTGCTAATATTTAGTTGGACATAAGTTCATTGGATAGAGATTAATCAAAATTAATTACATTGTTAATCGGGGAAATATAATTAATTTAAAAAATAAAAAAAAACATAAGATTGCTATGGGTTTTCCCTAAAAAGTGAAAAAAAAATATTTTAAATTACAATATATCTTCTAAATTACAAGATTTTTTCAAAATTAAATTCATACAATTATTAAAAGTGTAGATATTAAAATGATTATTTCAAAAATAATTAATTCTTTTCATACATAATTAGCTAAAAATAAAAATTAATTAAAACTAACTATATTACAATTAATTAAAATTAATAATACTATTAAGATTTAATTGGGTTTGGTTTCAATGGACGAAAATTAACATGGTTTCATTTGAAGAAAGCCAATCAAAATTAATTATATTGCTAAAATAAAAAAATAGTATTAATTAAAAAAACTAATAATTAAATTAATTAGGTTGTCATGGTTGACTATATTTTTAGTAAAAAAAAATGAAAGACATCTTTTGACATGCAAGATATCTTTTTTAATTATAAAATATCTTAAAAATCAGATTCATACAATTCTTAAAACTACGGTTAAAAAACTAATTATTTTAGAAATAATAAATTATTTGTATAAATAATTAGCTAAAAAAGGAATTAATTAGAATTAATTGTATTATAAGTAATTATATTTCTTAGATTTAATTGGATATATTTTCATTGGACGAAAATTAAGATGGTTTTATTAGGTGAAAATTAATCAAAATTAATTAAATTACTAAAGGGCGAAAGCATAATTATTTCAAAAAATGAAAAATAATTAAAATTAATTAGATTGCCGCGAGGATGCAAAATGTTTTTCCGAAATTCGGATGTTACATCTTATTATAGAATAAGTTGACTGATTATTAGTCCCTAATTAACTTCATTTATTTTTGCAATATCATTCTTTTTTCGAAACATACTTTTCTTTTGATTCCAATATGTTTTTGTATTTTCTATAATATTTTTTTTTTAGTTATAGTTGGTGGAAAAATATTAATATTTTTTTTATACATATAATTAAGAGTATTTCAAATGATCTGCTCCTTTTTTTAAGTAACATGCCCCAAAACTAGGTCTTCAAATACTAATGGTTTTTTTTTTTATTTTGACACTATTTGAATCAATAATTATATAATAATTATTTGGTTCAAGTTATTGCCTTCGCTAGGAAATAAGTCTAAGAATTCTTACTAAATAATTGATTATCGACTCAATTAGAATATTTAAACTGGCTTTCGACTGTGTTAAATATTTATCTAGCTTTCTATCTCCTAAATAAATATTAAAAATCCTAACTACTTTGAATTATTTATTTTATACCAAAATTTTCCAGTTGAGATTTTATTTAAGTTTTAAGCATAATCAATCAGGCTGTATATTTTAAGTATCAATCATATATATTTTAATTAATTTATCTTATCTCAATTAATTTAAATTTTATATCGAATCATTCAATATTTAATATGCGAATATGTTAAATTAGTGAGTTTATACCTGATATGTTAAAATACATGTTTAATATATTTAGAAGGTATTTATTGAAGAAATAAAATGTCAGTAACACATATATTAAAAAGTAGAAATAAAAGTCTTTGATTAAACCATCACAATGGGGGCTGAATGAGATGAGAATTTTTTAGTGCGGCGAGGACGGGGAATGGAAGTTTCCATCACATTGTAATTCTTATATCATGCGCGCTCGGTGTCGATTAAATGAAGATGAGCCAGAATGAGAATATGTTTCCCGGCGTGGTAGGAACGAGGTATTAGGGTTTGTGGGATTGTACTCACTATATTGTTATTTTTATAATATGTCTCTATGCTGATTATATTTCTTAATTAAAATTTAAAAATCATTATTTACATATTAATTGCTAATAACGTATATCACATTGATGTATAATTAATATCTCCCAAAAATTATAATTACATATAATAGAATATAAAACAATTTTAAAAGAAAAACGTTCCCTTCAAAAAAAAAAAAAAAAAAAAGAAAAATGATGCTCTCTACAAATGTTAGTAGAGCTATTTTAGTGTGGTTATTTTGATAACTATAACATTTAATACTATTTTATTTTGGGTTTATATTAGTAAATTAATTTTACAATGAGTAAAATGTGATATATTATCACCATTTCACAAATTGTCATCCCGTGTAAAGTACGGGTGTAAATGCTAATTAAGGTACTATTCCATGGAGAATAGTAAATTAAGTTGTGTGAATTTTTGTGAGTTGTTCATTATATGTTTGCAGAATGAATTAGTACGAAATATAGTGAAAATCTGACAAAATTTTTATAGAATTATTTTGAGTTAAATTAATTAAGTTTATTGTTTTAACTCATTCTTTATTTTAATTATATTTTTTAGGTTTTATGTTAATATTATTAATATCTATATATCAATACGGTTATTAGTTGAAAAATTTGTCCCCCGTGCAACGCACGGGTGAAACAACTAGTTTCTAAATAAATGAGGAGCCTATTAAGAAACATTTAAATGATAACAACTGCCAAATAGTTTCTTTATATAAAAACACATTTGGCGTCGGATCCCCCAATTGAACGTAAGCAAGAAATCCACAAGCAAACTATACAGATCAATTGCAAGGCACAATCCGTTTAATTAGTCAATCGAATAACCATGCATGGATTGGTTTCGAGTATGTTTACTTTTTCCTTGTTTTTCTCTTTGAATCGGATTGGGTCTAAGATCGAATCAAATTAAATTTCCACAAGTGATATTAGAGCACTCCCTTTTGATTCATAG
This sequence comes from Jasminum sambac, assembly GCA_018223645.1. NCBI lineage: Eukaryota > Viridiplantae > Streptophyta > Magnoliopsida > Lamiales > Oleaceae > Jasminum > Jasminum sambac. The sequence goes on from CP073640.1 coordinate 46,912,286, forward strand.
AGAATTTTATATATTTCGAGATTAATTTTAGGGGGAATGCCCAATAAGTGCCCTTGTAATGGAAAATTGACCACTAAATCAAGACATCTTATGTTTTGACCATTAACTCATATTTTACATATTAAGACAAAAAAAAAAAAAAAGATCTTCAAAGTCACAAATTTGCTAGTTCATCTTATTTTTTTGACCATTGACTCATATTTTACATATTAAGACAAAAAAAAAAAACAGATCTTCAAAGTCACAAATTTACAACAAATGTCACTACAATAAAAAAGTACATAAAAATAAAATAAACACATTTTTAAAAATAAAATAAACACATTTTTACAACAAATGGTCACTACAATAAAAAAGTCACAAATTTACCGCCTGATCTGTGCTTCTTTGTCAAAATTGATGTCTTCTTCAATATGGTAATCTAGATTTTAGAATAGAGTTGAATAAAGCCAAAATTTATTCCAAATTGAAAGTTTGAGATTATTTATTTATTTTGGCCTTTTTCTTTTGGGATCCTCGTCTGACTATAATACACGGGGAGTCAGAAAGGTGTCCAATTCTCATAGGTATAGAAAATTCAAAACAAACCTAGGAATTTGATTCCAAAATATAATAGGGATCCTAATATGGACCATACTACAATACCATAATAGATGCTATAATACCATAATAAATGCTCCAAAATATACTAGGATTTTTCTAATGCGGGTAGGTTAGACTTGTATAATAATACTGATACTACCATAGAATATATATAAATTGCCCTATTTCATTAATTCTTCTAATATTCCAACAAAGCTTCAAAACAATGAGTCATTCAAACCCACAAAGCTGTGATCGATCACAACGCAAAACTGGCGCGTCTTCGACAATATCAATTATCGTGTTCATATTTTGCTTGTTACTATTTTATAGGGGTGTAACCTGATTATTGTTTCGTTATTTAGTAACCATGGATGACCTCGTCTTTTGTGTCGAAACTGCGTCCGTATCGGTTTTGAACCAATCGGTCGGCAACCTAACAATGGCAAGATGGAGCGTCCAAGTCTCAACTAGAAACACTTACGATCGCACAAATCTCAAGTACCAAGGCTTTGATGTGGATCTTTATTTGGTGAATTTTGACTATGTTGTTCGAGCCAAAAGTGGAGCTTTTGTGTTGACGAGAAAGGGTGGAATGTTAGTGAATGCAACTGCAGTAGGCCCCTTGGTCCTGTTACATGAAACTCGTGAATTATATGTAGATGTAAATTTGCTAGTTCAACCCAGTCACAATGTTAAGTTTCAAGCCATATGTAAAGATAGAAGATTTGATTTTTCAAGTGATGATCGTGAGATAATCTACGGTTCAATCGTGCCAACGTCAAAGAGTTGTTGCTCGATCAAGAAGGAGTACTGATGATTCAGATTAACAAAATTGTTGTTATTCCAACCCCCCCAACCCCCGTGCCACCTTTTTCCTTATTTAAAAAAAAAATCCAATGAGAATGTGTCATCGAGAATTCAGTTTAAAAAATTTTGGATGGATTTATAGTAATTTGAAGTGATCTATTTTTTATTTTTATATTTTGTTATAAAATAATTGGGCTTGTATATATTTTTCTGGAGTGTAAAACTCAACGAAAGCTTGGCTGTCTATGCAAAGTCTTAATTTGTTACACTAATAAGTTTTTGATAGGAAGCATTTTTGGTAATTTGGTTGAAATGGTTTTGAAATTTTTTGTTCTTATGGAATGCTGAAATTGTTAGCCTGTGCAAAGTCCAATCGAGCTTCATAGGTCATCAATTAAATAAGCTTTCAACGTCTTCAATGGACGGCTTATCAGTTCTATTTTCGAGACAAGTCACGAAGGGATCATGCATATTCCACACCTAATCCCTCGACATGTAAATAAACGGGGCCAATTGATCTTTTTAGGTAGGGATGATAAAACGACCCATAAAACCCGAAAATCGAGGGTACCCGAATCGAATGGGTCGGAAAGGGTACCCGAATCGAATGGGTCGGAAAAACCTGAACCGAAGAATCAACGTACATGTCGGATATGGTTTTCAATACAAAAACCCGAAGTGGATATGGATATGGTTTTCAATACAAAAACCCGAAATGGATATGGGTCCGATATGGATTTTTGAGGCGTACCCGAACCCGAACCCGAACCCGAACCGAACACCAGCAATTTTATTTTATTTTTCTTTTTTTGCTTTTTTTTTAAACCGCCTGAAAATTGATTTAGTTCGCCCACTAGTCTAGTGGAATATTACAGCAAAATGCAATATGGTAGTCACTATGGGGGTGTATAGTACTATCTTTTCATCCTCCTGCATGTAAAGCAAGTAATATGAATTAGAACCGCAAACACAAAAAGTCATCACTGTAAAACATCTTAAGTAGAAAAGAAAATTATCAATAAAAGAAGATGAAAAAAACTAGTTCCCAACCTCTGGAGTCCATGGATCTTTAACAAGTTCTGGATTCAGAACTTTTTGCCATCGATGCAAGCATTGTGTCTGTACTTCAGATCTATCCGGAAAGAATTCGATTGCAAAATTTTGAATGTTAATATAGTGAACATTGAACATTCTCTGATGGAGGGTGTTAGGATGTATGTTTTTATGTGTTTTTGTGTATTTTTATATGATATATGAAAGAGAAAAAATGGAATTGAATGGTGGAGATTTGTGTACTACAGGTAGGTCCCACGAAATTTGTGTCTAAAAATATGTTAAAAGTTGTAATAGAACATGGGCAAATGAGTGCTAAAATGTATGTCAAGATGGAAACATTGTTCCTGGTCATGGATGAAATCTTGAATTATTTTAGAGATATGGCTTCTTGGAAGCTAGAAGAGTACATAGTAAATTTCTAGCAGTTGTCTAGGTTGTTACACCACCATTATTGTTCAATACTTCAACAATGTATTTGGACACTTCAGACTTAAGTTTTTGTAAGAACTCCAATCAAATAAACCGTTTAAATTATATATATATATATATATATATATATATATATATATATTGAAAGAATTAAGAGATGAATAAATTTTCTACTATGTATTTCTATTAATAAATGGTTGCTATATATACACCTATACAAGATCTCACTAGAAGGCAAAAAAATAAAATCTCAGCTAATTCCCCTCAATGGAGGGATTACAAATTCCTAGATATATGCATAACAAATTCCTAAAGATATGCAAAGAATATGGTCAAATCAGAGTAAATCTTAACACTCCCCCTCAAGTTGGAGCATGTATATCCAACATGTTCAACTTGCTTCTTAAGTCCTGAAACGAGTTTCCTCCAATAGCTTTTGTTAAAACGTCGGCTAACTGTAAATGAGATGGAACAAATTCTATAACAATCTGCCCTTTTTGAATCTTTTCTCTTACCACATGACAATCGAGTTCTATGTGTTTGGTACGCTCATGATATACTGGATTTGCTGCTATATGAAGTGCAGCTTGATTGTCACATAATAGCTTTGCTGGTCCCGTAGAGATTTGCATGTCATTAAGCAAAAATCTTAGCCAAGTTAATTCACAAGTAGTTGCTGCCATTGACCTGTACTCAACCTCTGATGATTATCTAGAGACTGTTTTATGCTTCTTTGACTTCCATGAGATCAACAAATTTCCCAAATACACACAATAACCCGTAGTTGATCTTCGAGTCATGGGGCAGTTTGCCCAATTCGAATCACAATAAGCCTTGAGGTCGAGAGAATTGTTTGCCGAAAAGAATAAGCCAAGTCCTGGACTACCTTTGAGATACTTAATAACACGAAGAGCAGCATCCCAATGAGGCTTCCGTGGGGCATGCATAAATTGACTTAGAATATTGACCGAGTATGTAATGTCGGGTCTTGTAATTGTGAGGTAGATTAATTTTCCCACTAATCTCCGATACCACTCCGGATTATGTAACAAATCACCTTGATCATTCACAAGATTAAGATTTACTTCCATTGGAAAATTCGCAGGTTGAGCACCTAAGTAGCCAACTTCATCTATAATCTCTAATGTATATTTTCGTTGAGAGATAGCAATGTCTGCTCTGGATCTTGCCACTTCCAAGCCAAGAAAAAACTTTAAAAAGCCAAGATCTTTTATATGGAATTGTCGATGCAAAAAATCTTTAAGACTTTTTATAGCAACCGTATCATTACCTGTTATCACTATGTCATCTACATAGATAAGTACCACAGCTGTAGATGGGCCTCTAGTCTTTACAAACAAGGAATAATCTGAATGTGATTGAACAAAACTAGCCTTTTTGATAGCTTGAGAGAATTTAGCAAACCAATTTCGAGGGGCTTGTTTAAGCCCATAGAGGGATTTGTGTAGTCGACATACAAGTTTCTCCCCCTGTCGACAAAGACCACGTAGTGGAGTCATATATACCTCTTCAGCCAAATCACCATGGAGGAAGGCATTGGTCACATCCATTTGATGCAATGGCCATTGTTTGGCTGCAGCAATAGCAAGAAGACATCGAACAGTGGTTAACTTGGCAACGGGCGCAAATGTTTCAGTGTAATCCAAGCCTTCTTGCTGAGAAAATCCTTTAACCACTAACCGTGCTTTATAGCGTTCAATCGAACCATTAGAGGTATATTTAATGCGATATACCCATTTGCTGCCAATAGGGTGATGACCAGTAGGCAAAGGAACCAAGGTCCATGTCTTTTGAGTATGAAGAGCATCAAGTTCACATTGCATGGCCTCTTGCCATTTCGGATCTGACGCAGCCTATGCATATGAGGTTGGTTCCAGAACACTTGATATAGCATTAACAAAGTGCTGATGATTAAAGGATAAAGAATCATATGAAAGAAAGTTACTTAAAGGATACCGAGTACCTGACTTGGTCAAAGATTGTCGGTTGAAATTGACCACAACAGACATGACTAAGTCAATTGAGTCCCATAACAGAGTATGTATCATTGAGTCCCATAAGAAATTGACTAAGTCGAGTTTTTTCTTCCTTGTCTTTTAAATCCTTTTGTCCTTCACATGTACAGGTGATTACGGGACTGCAAGTATTCAACTCATCCCACAACATTTTCATGTTGGTGTAGTAAGAAAAAATAGATTCATGATTTTGCTTGAGTTCAACAATGGATCGTTGAATTTGATAATGATGAGAAAAATCACCTTGAGAGAATCATTCTTGAAGATCGGTCCAAATTTCGGCAGGAGTTTCAGCATAGAGAACACTATTTGTAAGATCTTGACTTAGACAGTTGAATATCCAAGAGAGTACCATATCATTGCAGCGCTGCCACAAAGGATGTTTGGGATCTGTTTTACTAGGAACAACAATCGTCCCTTTGATGAAACCCAATTTGTTTTTGTCGCTGAGACAAATTAGCATCGATCGTTTCCACATAGCATAATTTGTTCCGTTTAAGACATTTGGAACAAGAATCATGCCGGGATGATCCAAGGAATGAAGAGACAAAGGATCAAACGAATCAATCACAGGTGTAGTTGTAGTTGTAGACATGTTTAATCAAAGTATAGAATAGAGAAACAATATGATAGAGCATGTGGAAGTTCAACCGCCAAATCGAAGCAAAAAAATTGGTGCTCATCAAGCAAGTACAGAGGGAATTTCAGTCCCTCACGTGCCTTCTGTCGATGCTACCCCTCAATTCACTCCTGAGGAACTTGCTCAAATCAAAGCCTTTTTTAATGGTAAACAATCTGCCAAGCAAACTATACAGGTATTTTGATTCAAAACTATTTTTGAATAAAGATCCATCTTCATTTCAATGTGAAATTTGTGAATTTGCTAAACATCACCGAAGCACCTTTCGGTTACAACAATATAAGGCGACAAAACCTTTTACTTTGATTCACAGTGATGTTTGGGGGCCATCAAAAATAAAAACAATATCTGGAAAAAGGTGGTTCATTACATTCATTGATGATCATACACGGATTACATGGGTATTTTTACTTCAAGAAAAGTCTGATGTTGAAAATGTGTTTAAAAATTTTTATGAAATGGTTCGAACACAATTTCAGACTCAAATTCAAGTCTTTCGGAGTGATAATGGAAAAGAATACTTTAACAAAATTTTGGAGAAGTTTTTTAATGACAAGGGTATTGTACACCAGAGTTCATGTAATTATACCCCGCAACAAAACAGAGTGGCAGAAAGAAAGAATAAGCATCTTTTAGAAGTTGCTCGAGCCTTAATGTTTTCCACCAAGGTTCCAAAATATTTGTGGGGGGGAGGCAATTCTAACAGCAACATATTTAATTAACAGAATGCCTTCCAAGGTTTTAAAATTTCAAACCCCTCTGAATTTGTTTAAAAGATGCTATCCTTCCTCAAGACTTACTAATGATCTACCACTAAGGGTGTTTGGGTGTACTATCTTCCTTCATGTTCATGAGAACAATCATAGTAAACTTGACCCTAGAGCTAAGAAGTGTGTCTTTGTTGGGTATCCCCCTACTCAAAAAGGGTACAAATGCTTTGATCCAATTTCAAAAAAAATGATTGTTTCCATGGATGTTACATTTTTTGAGAATAAAATATTTTTTGAACCTACTCATCTTCAGGGGGAGAGCTTGCGTGAAGATTCGAGGTACTCTTGGGTTGTTAATGACATTGTACCTAACAATTTTCATCAAAATAATCAAAATAACAACTTTGTCTCCGACAACCAAGAGAAAACCAACGATGAATCTAAAAAGGGTAAAACTATCTTAGAATCCAAGAATATGGTCCATAAGGAGGTGGATTTAGTTCCTGAAACTGAACCAGTTAATGAAAATGAAGGTCAACTGTCTATGATGCCATTGCATGACTCTACTCAAACAGGAAATGAGATGTCTGTGAAACAAGATGGACGATTTTTTAAAGGGAAAACATACTCGAGGAGGAATCCAGAACAAAGAATGAGAGCCGACAACCATAGCCAAGAATCCAACCCGTTGACAAATCAAGAGAATGACGATCAACTAGGTAATCTTCAGTCTAGTAATAATCCTTCTAAATTGCAGACTTATTCCTAGTTCCATTCCCGAGGAAGACTGGCTGGATGTCCCAATTGCTTTTAGGAAATGGACTAGAACTTGTACTAAACATCCCTTGTGCAATTTTGTGTCTTATAAACGTCTCTCTCCATCATATCGTGCCTTTATATCCAAATTGTCTATTGTTCCCATTCCTAAGAATATAAGGATGCTCTAAAAGTTCCAGAGTAGAAGGAAGCGGTCTATGAGGAGATGAGAGCCTTGGAGAAGAATAAAACTTGGGAACAGGTGACGTTACCAAATGGGAAGGTTCCTGCCGGCTGTAAGTGGGTGTTTACAGTTAAATACAATTCAGATGGTTCTCTGGAAAGATATAAGGCTCGGTTAGTTGCCAAAGGATTTACACAAACCTATGGCATTGATTATTCTGAAACTTTTTCTCCAGTTGCAAAGCTCAACACTATATGTATTTTGTTATCTATGGCAGTAAACCTAGACTGGTACCTAAACCAATTGGATGTGAAGAATGCCTTCTTACATGGAGACTTGGAGAAAGAAGTCTATATGGAAGCTCCGCCTGGGTTTGATGACTTGTTCAAGGACAAGGTATGCAGATTAAAGAAATCATTGTATGGACTCAAGCAAAGTCCAAGAGCATGGTTCGAAAGGTTTATGAAGTTTATGAAAAAGCAGGGTTTCTCACAAGGACAGTCAGACCATACTTTGTTCATAAAAATCTCATCAACAGGGAAAATGGCTTTGCTGATTGTGTATATAGACGATATCATTCTCACAGGAGATGACACTGAGGAAATGAAGAGAATAAAGGCGAGCCTATCCAATGAATTTGAGATCAAAGATTTGGGGCAGCTCAAATACTTCCTTGGAATGGAGATTGCTAGATCGAAAGAGGGCATAGCAGTGTCACAGAGAAAGTACATCCTAGATCTATTGAAAGAGACCGGAATGAGTGGATGTAAACCTTCAGACACACCTATGGAGTTCAAATTGAAACTCGGTGAAGTAATGGAGGGCATACAAGTTAATATAGGTCGTTACCAACGATTGGTGGGAAAGTTAATTTACTTGCCTCACACTCGACCGGATATCTCTTTCGCTGTGAGTGTAGTAAGTCAATTCATGCATTCACCATATAAAGAACACTTAGAAGTCAAGTTTCATGGATCTTGAGATACCTAAAGGGAATCAGAGGGAAAGGCTTGTACTTCAAGAAAAGCAATCACCGTGGAATTGTGGTATATACAGATGCAGATTGGGCTGGATCAATTATTGATAGAAGATCGACCTCTGGATATTGCACATTTCTGTGGGGCAATTTGGTAACTTGGAGGAGTAAAACAAGTGTTGTGGCACGAAGTAACGCTGAAGGCAGTATCGAGCAATGGCTCAAGGGATCTGTGAAGTCCTCGTGGTTAAAAAGAGTGATGGAAGAACTAAAAATCCTACCAAACTTCCAATGAAACTGCTTTGTGACAATAAAGCTTCCATTAGCATTGCCAACAATCCTGCTCAACACGACAAGACGAAGCACATAGAAATCGATGTGCACTTCATCAAAGAGAAGTCGGATGCTGAAACTATATGCATACCATTCGCACTACAACTCAACAAGTTGCGTATGTTCGACTAAAGCATTACTTAGCGTAATTTTGAAACTTTTGTAAGCAAGTTGGACATGATTAACATCTATGCACCAACTTGAGGGAGAGTGTAAGAATTCAAATTTTCTGTTTTGGGGGTATTATCCTCTTTTATTTGAGGATCATAATCAGATCTGAATATGGTAAGAATAAAATCAGATTTGATTTTATCTAAAGATAAGGATAAAATCTGATCTGCTTCTGATTTTATTCTTATCTGATTTTCCTATTCTTGTGAGAGACTAAGGTCTTTCTAGTATATATATATTTCATGTATTCTTGTTTTCTGGAGATAGAATAAATAAAAGGTTCTCTTCTTTGAAAGGTCTCATCAAACATGCTCTGATACCATGTTAAAGTTATGGAACCATCTGATCTAAAAGCTTAAACTGATAGATTGGTTCCAATTTAGATTATTTAATTATTATCTTCAACACGCCCCCTCACGTGTATGCGGGATTTATTTTTCCCAAACAAAGCCTAACACGCACAATTCATTTCAAATGGGCGGCGGTGAGATTCGAACTCAACTTCTGCCTGCTCTGATACCATGAAAGCATTAAGAGATGAATAAATTTTCTACTATGTATTTCTATTAATAATAAATGGCTGCTATATATACACCTATACAAGATCTCACTAAAAAGCAAGAAAATAAAATCTCAACTAATTCCCCTCAACGGAGGGATTACAAATTCCTATATATGTGCATAACAAATTCCTAAAGATATGCAAAGAATATGGTCAAATCAGAGTAAATCTTAACATTAATATAATATAATAAATACGATATTAAAAATGATCAAAGTAACTTATTTTGAAAATTATCTAATATATACAAAAAATATTCTCAAAATATTAAAATATTATTTATTTGATGGGAAGTCAATACACATCTAAAGTTTGCAACGTAATACACATTTACAGTTTGAAAATAAACTGGTTAATATTTTTTATTGAAGTATAATTTTAAAATTTAAGCAACTAGCTAGCCATTTACTAAATAAAAAAAAATAGAAAGAAATGGTTATATAAAAAATTATTTGTGATTTTATAATTTTTCCTTTTTCATTATTAATTTAGAAAGGAGAAAAAAGGAAGAAAACAAAAAAGATGAGAGAATAAAAGAATCATGAGATACGGAAAATAGGAAAGAAGTCAAGAACAATTCAAAATAGTGGGATCATAATCCCGCATCGGCAAAACTGGAGAGTGAAGAATTGGCCAGATTCCACTCTATAAAATGATTGGGTTGGTTCACCCTTGCACTTGGGTATGGTCAATTATAAAATGGTTGGGTTGGTTCATCCTTGCAGCGAATTCCGCTCTATAAAATGAGTGTATTATTCTATAAAGCACGAATCATTATGCATCTAGAAGTTATAACCAATAGATAATTAGGGAAATCGGTAATCGATTTTTCTTTAGTTTAATAATAAATTTTAGTTTATTTTTTTCTTTAGTTTAATAATAATTTTTAGTTTATTTTTAACTAATAATAGCAAATGAAAATCCCAAACCGGTCACATAATGCCCTCCTAAAATAAGGTTAAAGTACGCTTTTGTGGCTCTAACGGATGAACGAGATTGTTAATTCTACGATACTAAAAATATGAAAAATTCTACGAGATTGTTAATTTTTTTTCTACAAAAACTTATACAATATGAAAAGATTTCTACGATATTAAAAATAAAAATACAATAAAAACCAAATATCAATTTTTTAAAATAGGTATTAATTTTTAATTTAAGACAATATGAACAAAACAAAAATACCAAAAATAAATCAAATTATTGCTTTTTTTAATAGAAATTATTGTTTATTAAGAAATCATGTTTAATTGAATTGGATAAATATAGAAAAGTCATTTTAATGGGTATAAGTAAAAAATGCTTTAGGTAAATTAAATGGGCCATAATTAGTGTTTTTGTATAAGATATGGGTTCTTGACTTTCATTTAATTGAAAATGTGTGTTTGACTCATTTAATTGATTTGGGTGATATATTTTATTACATTTGAGATGGCAAATGGTCTATGCATAAGGATAGATATTAAAAATTTGTTAGTGGGTTGTTGACGTATATATTTTTATGCCTTGTTTTTTAAATATCATTTTTAATCTAATCCAATAAAAGCTTTTATTTTTTAGTTTTTAAAAACTTTTTGATTCTTAACAAACAAAGAATTTATTTCGTTCATAATAATTATATTGTATGTTTGCTTTTTATTTATTTCTTAATATAAAAAGGTGGACGGAAAATGTGACACTTGATGAAAAAATTAAGAACAAAAAAAAAATTCAAAAGCGACGACAATCAACAAGAGTTAGGGGCAATCACTTTCTAATATTGGTATTTATTTGAGAAGACCCGTATTCAGCAAATGACAATTATATGTTGTTGCCTCCAGAGTTACAAACGGTAGCAGATTCAAGATTTTGATTTACGACAATGATGGTCAACATGAAAACTCAATAATAAATGTAATGTTTAAAAGGTGTTTCAAAATTTAGAGTGAATTTTTTATTTATAATATTTATTTAGTTTAGATGCATACCGACACATCATCCAAACGATCATAATCACCAATTCAAATGCACTTTGATCTTATGTATGTTATGCTAAAGCTATTTTATTTCGATTATAACATATTCTTATTCAGCTCTATATTTATATCTACTGTGAGATATATCTTAAATATTTAATTTACATTAATTGTCCAGTAATATATCTTTATCTTTATTTTCACAATTATATTTGCACCTATTGCATTTTACATAAAAAAAAATTGCATTTTGTATCTGTAAGACGTGTTTTTCTAGAGAATTTTCATCTCGTGCAATGCACAGGTTGAATACTAGTATCAAATTAAAGAATTCATTTTCATCTTTTACTGTTTGATTGTAAGTTGGAAAAATAAATCATTTTACACGGTACAATCATTTTAAGCATAATTTTTGCCAATTCCAAGTAAATATTTTTTTACGGGGCGGGTTATTTTTGTTTTGCAGGCAAATATTTTCCAAATTTTATTTTCCATATTTCTCAATCAAACATACCCTTAGTGAGTGTTAGTTTATGTGTATTTATGAGTATTTATTAGTTTTGATGTGAAATAGGAGAGAATAAATAGAGTTGAATGGTGGAGATTTGTATAATACGGGAAGATCCCACGAAATATGTGGATGTAATTAGTTTGAAATATAAAAAGAAGGTGTAAAAAGTATAAAAACATGACGGACAATAGGTGCTTAGTTTTGTAATTTTATTTGAGGGTATTTTTGTGTTAGAAAAAAAGGTGGGGTGTAGTTAGCAAATTCTAGGGTGCAAATAGCCCCACCCAATGGAGATATGTATAAGGGTACGACTAAATACACCCCCACTTACTTTTCACACCTCGTTTTCAAAAAAAATCAGCAATTACCATTTTAACCTCCTTTCCTTCTCGTTGTTTTTTTTTTATTTTTTCCTTTCCTACTCTTCCCCCCGCCACCCCTAAACACGAAAAAATTGCAGAGACAATAATCCAGAAAGTTGCATAGATTGTTCTTGATGCAGTTCCTTTCCCCCTTTTCATTTCCAGCTTTGATTCAAAAGCACTCAGCAGCAGCAACTGCAGTCTATGCCACCTTCTTCCTTCATTTTCCTTTTTTTTTTTTTTAATTTTCAACCCAAAAGGGCTGAAATCCTTGCAAGAATTTCAACCCCTTTAAGTTGAAATATGCATAAAAAAGGAGTTTGAAAAAAAATTTCCTACAAAAATAAATGCTAACCTTGATCCTCCATTATTGTCTAGCGAATAATATGATGAAAGAAAAATGTGAGATTTGGGAATCCAACAAATCTCAGATGGATCGAACACCCATTTTGTCAAACTTTTTATTTTTCTTTGTTTAATGATTGGGTCAAGAAAAGAGGAGAAGATCTAATTAAGAAAAAAGCAACTTCCTATTAATAATGGTGGCCAAACTACCATTTAATGGCAAAAATGGTTTGCTCAGTAAAGAAAGAAGAACGAGAAAAAAAAGAGAGATAGAATAAGAACACGGGGTGGGATTTTTTAGGTCAAGGGTGATAATGAGAGGGGGGATTGTGTTGCGAAGGTCATAGCACCCATACATTAATGCATTTTAATATTTTTTAAAAAAATTTTAAATTTGATCAAACAAATCACATTCACCTATCTCTCCATTCATTAAATTTTCATCATTCAATTTTACTCATTCACTCTTTCCACTCATAAAAATATATTAAAACTTATATGCTAACACACTCGTAACTGGGTGTTGGTCAATTAGGTCAAGCGGGCGTTTAAGTAAGAAAAGTGTGAAAAGGAAGTCAGGGGGGGTTATATTTAGCTATAGCCTATGTATAAAACAGAGTGCAAGCCCCTTACCAGGATCTATATTTTCCGTTACAGCAATTTCCCAATAGATTCCGCCGCTTGTGCTCTCTATGAATCAATTTCCAATATTCGAGCACAAGACTTCGCCAATGGCGCGTCGTTCAATTTCGATTATTTATACAACCGTTATTTTCATCTGTTTATTTATTTACATCTTTCCACACATTACTTAAATATTCTCAAAGCCCGCTTTGAATGATTGCGAACTGTTACATTAGTTTAGTTCAATCCACTTTGTAATCACCATTTACGCGTTATTATTCGAAGTCGGTGTCTAATTTCTCCGTCTTCGTTTTTATCTGATACGGTGGCACAGTGTTTCCGATGGAGAATCGTAAGTTGTACTCTCTCTGATCAAGTCCCTTTTCCCATTTTCTATTCGAATTGAAAAATAATTCCTCCTTTTTTGATTTTTGAGCCTTGGCTTTGTTTTAATCTTGAATTTGAGTGGGAACTGGGATGATAGATTTTGTGCTGTTTTATCGAAACCCGTGATTTTTTTTTCCCTCTTTGCGGATTTTCAATTTAATTTCAATTATAAATTAGATTCATTGGGGTGGAGAATGTATGTGGGATACTATAGGCCGAAATGGAAGTTGGGCTTTGAGATGTGTGTGTGTGTGTTTCTATTTCTTGACTTAGAAAATCCCTTAGTTTTGGTGCATTATTCAATTTATTTGACTGAGGTGAAGAGAGAATCTGGAAATTCTGAAGGGGGTATGAAAAGCCGGGGTTTAAGAAACTTAGGTTTCTTGAAGGGATAGATGAGAACCTATGTAATTTTGAGACGGCTGGGGGTGGGAATTGGAAATGAGAACGGTATCACTAAGAACGGAGAAGTGGTTGTTGGACTAATGAATGAAAATGATTTCTTGATCTGGAACAAGGTTTCTTGGACTTCTAAAATATATTCAATTTGCCCTCGTCCGAATCATGAGAAGAAATGAGATTTTGATATGGAGTTTGATTTGATTTTTAATGTAGGGAAAGAGGAGAATAAGTTGGATTTTGATCTCAATCTGCCCAGTGTGCCAAACTATGCTATTAATGATGGTCGAATGGAAACTGAAGACGAGCCTGTGATTAGTGAGAGGATGGTTGAAATTATTGACATTTCATCGGATGAGAGTGATGATAACGCGGAAATAATCGCTAAACAAAAGGATAATGTCGAAAAGGGTAAGCAAATTGAAGATATTGCAGAAAATCTGAAACTTGAATTACTAATGATTGGTGGTGAAAGTTGTTTAACAAGCGGTGGTGAGAAGAGATATACTTGGGAAGAGAAAGGCAAGGCTTCGGTTGTGGATTCTTCCTTACCGGTGGGGACAAATCATTCAATTGATTCAGACCCCTGGGACAATTTACATTTATTGGCAACTACCAGTATTGAACTCGAAGAGCAATTAGCTATTAGAGATGAAAGGGCAGCAAGTCCAATCAGGCCATCTGTTACAGATGAAAGTGCTGCAAATCTTACCAGAAGGCTAAAACCAGGTGCAGTGTGGGTTCGTGGACTATATTACAATGGTGCTAAACAGTTAGCACGTGTTGATGTTACAGAGGACCTTCGAAATGGACCTTCCAGCCAAGAAAATAAATTGCCTCCTTTAGAAGTTGATGTGCAGCTAGGGAATTCGCCTGGACCATTTTCTGATGCACTTAAGAGGATAAGAGAGCGAAATGCTAAGTCTAAGTGCGGTGTTGGAAAGTTGATTGAGTGGAAACCCACAGAAGAAAACCGCGGTCGAAGTGTCACAGTGCCTCTTGTTCCTTCACTGTTCGATCTTTCATTGATAGCTTTAGCAGAGAATGCTGATGGACTCGTCTCGCTTGAATTTGTACCAGATATGCTTAGGAGAAGATTAATCGATCTGTTGTGTGATAAACGCAAAATGGATTTGAATATTTTGGACCTCTTGGTGAAAGGATGCCCCACCGAGATACGAGTAAAAAACTGCTCGTGGTTAACTGACACACAATTCACTCAGACATTTCAGAACTGCAATACAAAATGTTTGACGGTAACTTATTCTTCCTTGTTGTTCTCATATTTCTATGTGCTACTACAATATTGTGCACTGCTGGTGTGTATGAAATTGTCATTATGATTATTAAATTGCTGTTATGTGGGGGTGTTATGTTGAGATCGGTTTATATTAATAATTGTACTAATTTTGGTATGTGGCATTTTCAAGATTCTTAGCTTTCATTGTGTTTACCATTCAATTTGCAGTTTTGGGTTCCGAGTTAGTTTTCATCTTTGATTGCAAGATTGCAGATTGCTGAAAACAATAGTATTTTCAGTATTTCTTTTGACATATTTTCAGTTGAAAACACTCAAAGCATTTTGGATTTTCTTTTCAGTTTTTTCATTATTTTCAATAATACGTATTTGAAATTATGAAATTAAACATTTGTTATAGTTTTCTCCACTTGTTTGGTTTGATATTTGTGTTTGGTTATATTTGTCGTCCTTTCTTATGTAAAATCATCTTTTCAAACTAGTTATAAGGGGCTTGTTCTGTGAACAGGTGCTCCAACTCGACTTGTGTGGGCAATGCACGCTTGATTACGCATTTGCCGATGCATTTACTCAGTCTCCAAATAGATTGCAGAACTTGGCTATCCTTTCCCTTAGAGGTGCATTTTCTTTAACAGATGATGGACTTAAAACAATTGTTAGGTCAGCACCTGCCCTTCGATCTATAAACTTGGGACAATGCTCTCGTCTCACCTCTGATGGCATCAATTTTATAGCCAATTCTCTTGGAACAAGTTTAAGAGAGCTCTACATTGATGATTGCAAGGAAATAGATGTAATGCTTATTCGACCTTCATTTAAGAATTTCGAAAATTTGGAGGTCTTGTCGGTTGCTGGAATCCCGACTGTGAGCGATCAGTTTGTGTTTGATATGATTACCGTATGTGGCCGAAATATTAAAGAGCTCGATTTGGCTGATTGTGTGTAAGTTGATTTGTTTTGTGATAAATCAAAGTGCAAACATTTTTGCAAATTGATTTACCAACTGGTTTTTGTTTTACCTTTATTGCAGCAATTTGACTGATCGATCACTTCAAATCATTGGGAGTATGTGCTCTGAATTACGTGCATTAAACATCTCGTACCTGCAAGACTTGACAGATTTGGGGATACAATACCTCGCCAACGGTTGTCCAACAATGGAAAAGCTCAAACTTTGCCGTAACAGGTTCAGTGATGAAGCTATGGCTGCATTTGTGGAAAGTACGGGAGATTTCTTGGAGGAACTCTGGCTGAATAATGTGACCAAGGTATGGAATGTGAGCTTATAGAACACTTTATCTTCGAATCCAACAGTTTGTATGATGCTTGCTGATGAGATGTAATTAACAGGTGGGCCCCAACACCGCCTTGGCGCTTGCCAAGTTTTCGAGCAAGTTGGTGAGTTTGGACCTATCTTGGTGCCGCCAGATAACTAACGAAGCTTTAGGATTGATTGTAGATAGTTGCTTGTCACTGAAGTTGGTCAAAGTCTTCGGCTGTACACAAGTAAATTTTTATTTTGTTTAAAGCTGATTTTTAGTTGAATGGTGGTGGGAACCATGAAATATGTGAATAATAACAAGTAATTCGATTCATCTATTGTCTCTTGCATGCAGATAACAGATATGTTTGTGAATGGGCATTCAAATCCTCAAGTGCAAATCGATGGATTAAGAGAGACAAATATATTGAAGAATGTAAATATGCTGGAACGAGTATGAGGTTCCATTGCGCTACTCGGCTCTTCCAATTCCTTCATAGTCGCTGATGTGAGCACTGGAGTCATTGCAGCACCCATGTCTGATTTTTTACACTAGGGATCATATAGCTGCTTAAGTCTCCAAGTATCTTCTTATTGTACGAATCAATTGCAAGCATTTCGAATTACTTTGTTACCCCTCTAATTCCTCAATGAACAGGTGTTAACCGGGAGGGTTAGTTGAACTGACACATAATGGGCGACATAGGTGTATAGTTTTGATCATGCCCCTGATTAGCTTTTGTTTTTCAACTTTTTACCATTTTTTTATCCATTCTTACTTTACTCTAAATCAATCACATTCACATATCTCATCACATCCACAAATATCCACCATTCAACTATATTCATTCTCTCTTCTCTTTTACTTTAAACTACATTAAAAACCATTAAAAACTATTCCCTATCACCCGCTATATCCTAATAACCAATTTGTTGAAATTTTATCCTTTAGTTACATTTTGTTTGTGGTTTATTGCTTGTTTAAGGGTGATTTTCAGTCTTTCACCATGAAGATGTAATCAAGGAAATAGGCATGTTTTTCTAGGGAAGGCTTAAATTGGAGTTTATTGGAACTAAAATGGTAACAGTAAGGTTGCACATAAACATCTTACACCATTAAAATGTATACAAGAAAATAGAAGCATTTTTCTTCTCAATGCGGTTATGGATGTGGGTAAGCTTGCTCTTCACATTTTGCCTTTGGGAAGACATTGGCATTAGGTTGGAAATTAGCTTCATCAAAATTGTTGATTTATTTTCTTGAATAGTTATTAACTACCAATTTTTTTTATGAGCAAAGGAAAAAACCACTCAATGTTGTGTCAAACGGTCAAAATATTGAGCAAAAGTAAAACGCCACTCAACATTACTCACACATGAATTTCTAGTACACTTGGTATTATTATATGTATTCTATACTCTCGCCTAACTAATATTGGAGTTAATCAGCACTAGTGATTTACATATAAAAATTAAAATATTTAGCTAAACGTGATTTAACATAGCCGTGTACTTTGGTATTATTTTGTTTTCCAACTAGATATTCGAAAACCTTTTCTTTTGTCTTTCAGACATCTCTACGACAAACACCCTAAACTAGCACACAAACAAAGTGAGATAAAATACTTTGAAATAAATTTTTAGAAAAACATGTTTGATCCCTTCTATCTTCGATTATCAAATTGTAATAACTTTTTAGTACTTTAATAATTATTATTATTATTTGTTTATTGTAACTTGGTCTTTAAGTCACATTATTTTTCCAAAAATCTCAATAAAACAAACAAATGAACAAATAATGGTTGCGATTTCCCGGCAGGTTCTCTTGGCATTTTATTAAGGCCAAGACAACGTGATCTTCTTAATAGTTTTTTTTTTTTTTTTTAATTTTAGGGCTGAGTGTTACGCCTGATATTTTGGCCCCGTAGGTTCAAATCCTACAGAGCGTGCTTTTTCTTCGTAGATCGAATTAGAATGAAATAGATTCATTCACTTGCACAGCAATCAAGATTTGACCTCCTGTGTGTGGATTAAAGTTAAAGAAAGGAGGAGGTCAATCAAAAAAAAGAAATCTTAATTAATCAAAGATCTAACTGATCACCCCGCCTGTATCGTGCTTTGACACATTCGAAAATCAAGAGAATTTCGGATTTAGTCCTCGACTTTGATACAAATTACTTGACATGACAATTGAAAATGATTTTCATACCCTAATCAAAGCCCTCACTATCACTTGCTTAACAAGTAATCGTGTCACTATACTTGATAGCCAAAATGATGCACCTTCCAATAATGCCCATTTTGAAGTTAAGCCAAGAAGTTACTCTTCGATTTTCTATTTATTGTGTCAATCTCGTTTAGACATTTAGAATTTGTATGATCTAATTTTTGTAACATCGTGCATCTTTAATTTCATTCATTGGGATCATTATTTTTTTACCATACATTTTCTCAAAATATTATTTTTTAGTTCGAAATACGTAAATACAACAAGCTCTTACTTATCGAAATATGGATCAACATCACCGTGCCAAAATTCTTAGATGGTAGCTTCTCTTATAATTTGGGGTAAACAATTATTTTGCAGAAATTTAGCTATACCTGATTAGAAGAGTGATCGCAGCTAAGCTATGAATTAATTAATCTATATATAAATGAAAACAGCCTTTTTTCCCTCCTAAACGCATCCTTAAATTTTCCCGCCTATTAAGTTTTTTTAATATAAACTTCTATCTATATATAGAATAATTTATATATTATATATGGGAAATGAGGCTTTTTCTTATTATATTTTTCATTATCATAAATTCAAGCTTTCCCATTGAAACAAACTTTCTTTTTATTTTTTCTCTCCTAATCCATATCCAACTCTCTTTTATTTTTTCCCTAATATATTAATATTAATGTATATAGATTTTATTTAATTATTTCCACCCTATTTTGCCCAATCTCATAATATTTAAATACCCTCTCTATCATTTCCTCTACTTTTTTTCATTTTCTACATATAAAAAATAATAATTTGTTATTCTATTTTACTCGACTTGATGAGAGCTTTAAAACAAGTATAGTATCAATATATAAATTTTTATTTTTTAAAAAATTAAAATTTACCGCAAATATATAAATTAGTGTCCAACTTAAATATAAATTGATATTAATATAAACTAGTATTACCCACGTGCGATGCACGTGACAATTTTAATTGTATATTTACATAAAAAATTATAAAATAAGAAAATGATTTTTTATGAATATTTAATAAAAATAACAAGTATATGTAATGTTATAGATTTCAATAACGGTTTCCATATTTTGATCGGAAATATTAGTTTGTAAGAAAAATACGATATCAATTGTCGAAATTGATGATTTTAGATAAGAATAGAATATTTGGAAACAAAAATTAGATAATACGAATAAAAATGATCAAATTTATTTCAAATACGACTAAAAATAATTTTATAGTCAACTTACACATATATATAAATGTCATGTAAATGGTAGAACGACCTCCCAAATAAAAGTCAAAAGGGATTTATTATACAATATGCTAGATTTCAAAAGTAAATAAGTAAATATAACTCAAAGAAATTGATAAAGAATATTCTTTTTCTTTGGAAAAATACTACATCGCACTCACCTTTTCATTATATTTATCATATGTTATGAAAAATTTACACTATACAAAAATTTACAATTTTATTCTCGTATATAAAACACATGATCTAAATAACCAGGAATAAAATAAAAAGAAAAGAAACCAACAATTAAAACTAAAACCACTTTTTAAATTCAACAACGATTTAATTCATTTGTTTTATTTCCATTTACATAAAACACATTTTCATTTTAGAAAGGAAAAGAACTCATATTTAATTTTATGTACTTGAAAAAGAAAATGCATGCAATGTAGAGTTCAATTATTGAGCAAATTATTTACTTTTTCCTCATTGAGAAACTCAATAGTATTAAAAAGGAAAACAATAATTAATTCTTTAATCAAACGGTAGTGCCACATTGGCAGGCTAATAGATCATCTCACAATGTGACACTTCAATTATTATAGACGATATTAAAAAGACATACACGCTTTACTTTTAGAATTTAATTAAAATAATGAAATCAATTGTTTAATCTCAAAAATTATTCCTATTAACCAATTGAAATTTCTTTTTCAAGTAGACGCAGTGCATAAAAATAGAAAAATCTTCTATTTTTCTTTTAACTTATCACAACATGAATTATGTAGAATTTACAATTATAATGGTTGTGTGATTTTGAATTAAGTTACAAAAAAATAATGGACAATTAATTTAATTACATTTTTTTGAATGTAAATTAATTTAATTACAAATTTCAATTGTTTAACCAGCTTTTTTTAAAAGCATAATTAGGCACTATTAATATGATAAAGTGTATAGTTGGCATTTCAAGTTTTATAATATAGAGATTTGAAAATTGAAATGTATATAAAATAATAACTAAAATGTAATATCCAAAAATTAAAATATATATAGAAACTAATAATTCTCATTTTCGCAATTAAATTAATACGTATTGTGTTGTAACTTTTATCTCTTATCACATTTACATAAATACATGTAAATACTAAATATAAAAGAAGTAAAATAAAAATTATAAATTAATTTGAAAAAAAAGAATACATATAAAAAGGGTAAAATACATATAAAAAAATAAAATAACACTAAATAAGAAAAGCGGCATAAATAAATAAGGATAATAATTAACCCCTAAAAGTTAATGCCAAACATAGTATTGCCACCTAAGTACTTTGCCTAGGTGGCACTCCTCTTATTATAATATTAAGATTAATGACTACTGATGTAATAAGATTAAAAAATTTTGATAATTTGTTACGATACTTAATTGATGTTTGTGCGTAAAATTCAAATCTAATGACATGTCTCATTATATTTGCACTTTAACATCCAAACTTCAATGACAAATTACAAATTTAATTTTTTACCTCATTTGCTTTGGTTATTATCAGTTGTAATTTAATTTACCTGGACAAATATTATATATTTATCTTTCAAATATTACAAATTTCAATTTATTTTTATTTTTTCTTTCAAATATTCAATTTATAGGTTTATTTATTGAATTTTTAACTGATCATTTTTTCATAATTTTCGTATTTAAAAAAATTATTTAAAAGTAATGACACTAAGATTTAACTTTTATGCCATACAAAATTACTACCATTGATTAAATTTTTACACAAAAGTTCAAATAAAGGTTTAACATTAAAATCAAAAATAAGATCGTAATCAAGTATTTAATTAATTTTAGAAATAATTAACTATTTTTATAAATAATTAGCTAAGAAATAAAAATTAATAATCTTGCTAAGATTCAATTTTTTTTTTGCAATACAAAATTACGATTCATTAAAATTTTACGCAAAAATAACAAAAACTTACCATAGTTGGCCCAGCTGAGCATAAAATTCTACCACTACGATCCCCAATTTATACTAAAAATTAAAAATTAGGTTGGACCCAATAATTAATTTTAGAAACAATCAATCATTTTTATAAATAATTAGCTAAAGACTAAAAGTAAATTAAAATTAACGATTTCTATAAAATTTAATTTTTTTGTGTGATGAAAAAATTACAATTCATTAAATTTTTACATAAAAATTAAAATAAATGTGTAACTCCTGAAAATTTAAAACTTAGTTTGACCTCTTTATTGATTTCTGTAAACAATTTATTATTTTCAAAAATAATAATTAGCTAACAAATGAAAATTAATTAAAATTAGCGATTTCAAGAAATCTAATTTTGTGTGATAAAAATTACAATTCATTTTATTTTTTGCATAAAAATTCAAAGAAACGATAAGATCAATTTTTTTAATTAATCATTCAATTATAACATTCAATTGAATATATATTTATATCTTTTTAAATTCCACGATATCTTTTAATTATAAGATATTTTTAAAATTAGATTCATATAATTCTTAAAATCATGGCTATCAAGTAAATTATTTTGCATAAGTATTTTTTAGAAAATAATTAACCTAAATACAAAATTAAATATAAATATTTAAACTATTATTAATTAAAATAATAAATTCTATTGCTAATATTTAGCTAGACACGGTTTAGTGGATAAAGATTAATCAAGATTAATTAAATTGCTAAAGGGGAAAATATAATTGATTTTAAAAATAAAAATCATTAAATTGTCATGGCCTTTCCTTGAAAAAATGAAAAAATCGCTTAAATTGTAATATATCTTTTAAATTATAAGATTTCTTCAAAATTAAATTGATACAATTCTTAAAAGTGATGATATTAAATGGTTATTTTAGAAAAAATTAATTATTTTTATAAATAATTAGCTAAAAATAATTAATTAAATATAATTCTATTACAATTAATTAAAATTAATGATACTGCTATTTATTTAATCTGACTTGGTTTCAAAGGGCTTAAATTGACATGGTTTTCATGGATGAAAATTAATTAAAATTAATTATATTACTAAAAATGTAAAAATAGCATTAATTAAAAATAAATAACAATTAAAATTAATTAGATTAAGTATGGTTGACTAGATTTTTCCTAATTTTCCTAGGAAAATGAAAGATATCTTTTGACATGCACGATATCTTGTGAATTATAAAATATCTTTAAAATTAGATTCATTCAATTCTTAAAAATGCGATTCAAAACTAATTATTTAGAAATAATAAATTATTTTTATAAATAATTAGCTAAAACAAGAATTGAGTATATTACAATTAATTATATTTTTTATATTTAATTGGGTATATTTTATGAGTAAAATTGAGATAGTTTTATTAGACTAAAATTAATCAAAATTAATTAGATTGCTACAGGAACATAAATTGATTGCTAAAAGGGGGAACATAAATATTTCAAAAATAAAAATAATTAAAATTAATTAGATTGCTACAAGGAAGAAAATGTGCTTGCAAAATTAATTTACTTTTTACTTATTTTTAAAATAAAGTTGTCAACACCTATAAGATTTTTAATTTTAGAATTGGGGTATTACATCTTATTGTAAAGTAAGCTAACGATATTATAATGATTATTATAGAAATAATTAATTCTTTTCCTAAATAATTAGCTAAAATAAAAATTAATTTAAAATAATTCTATTACAATTAAATAAAATTAATAATACGTTACAATTTAATTATACTTGGTTTCGATGGGGAAAAATTGACAAAATTTCATTGGGCGAAAATTGATCAAAATTAATTATATTGCTAAAACAGAAACATAACGTTAATGAAAAATAAATAATAATTAAACTTAGTTAGATTTCCATGGTTGACTAGATTTTCCTAAAAATGAAAGCATCTTTACATGCAAGATATCTTTTAATTATAAAATGTCTTTAAAATTATATTCATAGAATTCTTAAAATTATGGTGTTAAAACACTAATTATTTAGAAATAATAAATTATTTCCATAAATAATTAGGGTAAAAACAAGAATTAATTACAATTTATTATATTATAATTAATTACAATTAATTACATTTCTTAGATTTTATTGTATATATTTTCATTGGGAAAAAATTGAGATAGTCTTATTAGATGAAAATTAATCAAAATTAATTAAATTGTTAAATATGGGGAAACATAATTATTTCAAAAAATAAAAAATAATTGAAATTAATTAGATTATTACGGGAAAGAAAAATGTGCTTATGAAATTAATTTTTTTTTAAGTATTTTAAAATAAAGTTAAGTTAACACCTATAAAATTTTAGATTCTTAGAATTGGGGTGTTACATCTTATTGTAAAATAATTCGAGTGATAATTAGTCCCTAATAAACTTTATTTACTTTTTCAGTGTCATTTTTTAAAACATGCTTTTGTTTTTATTCTTATATGTTTTTATATTTTCTATGACATTTCTTTTTAGTTACAATAGGCAAAAACATTAATACTTTTTTTCAGATAATTACGGGGTATTTCAAAGGATCTGCCTTTTTTCTTTTTCTTTTTAAAGTAACAAGCTCCAAAATAGTGTATTCAAATAGAATGATTTTTATTTTTGACACTACTCAACCAAAAATTATATAATAATTCTTCTTCAATCTATCGCTTTTGCTAGGGCATAAGTTTAAGAATTCTTATTAAACAATTGGCTATGGACTCAATCAATTATCGTGGAATTATATGACTCAATTAGAATATTTTAATTGGTTTCTGACTATGTTAAATATTTATCTAAGTTTCTATCTACTTAATAAATATTAAGAATCCTACCTACTTTGAATTATTTATTTTATACCTAATTTTCTCAAGATATTTTATTTTATTTTTAAGTATAATAGGTTAGATTGTATATTTTAAGTATTAATCCTATATATTTCAATTTATTTGTTTTATCCAAATTAATTTAAATGTTATATCAAATCATTCAATATTTCATATGTCAATATGTTAAATTTGTAAGTTTATACCTAATATATTAATATATGTGTTTAATATATTTAGAAGGTATTTATTAAAGAAATAAAATGTAAACAAAAATCTTCGATTAAACGATCATAATGGAGCGTGGACGAATGAGAATTTTCTAGTGTGTGACAAGGACTCGGAACTGGGACTGGGAATGGAAGTTTGTAATTTTATATCATCCGCTGCTCTGCTTAGAGTAAATAGGATAGGTTGAAATGAGGATAAGTGTTTCCTCAAGACATGTATGAATAGTTTAGGTTTATCTGACTATACTCACTACATTTTTAGTTTTATAATATATATGTTTATATTGATTATATTTCATAATTAAAATTAATTTAAAATCATTATTTACATATTAATTGTTAATAATGTGCATCACAATCAAGTATAATAATTAATATCTTCAAAATTTAAAATTGCATATAATAAAATGTAAAATAATTTTAAAGAAAAACAATAAGCTCTACTTAATGTTAGAAGAGCTATTTTGGAATAGTTATTTTGATAACTATAACATTTAATGGTATTTTATTTTGGGTTTAAATTAGTAGATTAATCTTGCAATGAGCAAAATGTAATATATTACCATGATCGCTGCCACGAATTATCATTCCGTGGAAAGCATGGGTGTAAATGCTAATTAAGTTACTATTCTATGGAGAATAGTAAATTAAATTGTGTGAATTTTCGTGAGTTGTTCCTTACATATTTGCACGATAGATTAGTACAAAATATAGGGAAAATTCTATCGAAATTTTTATAGAATTGTTTCAAGTTAAATTCTTTAAGTTTATTATTGTAATTCATTCTTTATTTTAATTATTTTTTAGATTTTATGTTAATATTATTAACATCTATCAATGACATTATTGGTTGAAAAATTTCTCCCCCGTGCAACGCACGGGTGAAACGGCTAGTAAATAATAAATGTAGTGATATGAAAATGAAGAAGATACAGAAATAAAATCGCATGGAGTTTTTTTAGCGGGGATTGAATAAATCAAATTCAAAAAAAAAAAAAAGTATCCGGGGTGTAGCAAAAAAAGAGAGTATTTTAGTGATATAAATTATAATATATTTTTGTGGGTAGGAAACGAGAGAATTAGTGGAGTTAGATTATAGAGATTTAATAGTACAAGTGAATCCTATAAGATACTTGAATGTGATTTGTTTGATCAAATTTGAATTTTAAAAAATAGAAGAAAAAATGTATTATAATGATTAATGAGTATGCTAACATGCTAGATTCAATGTTTAAACTCATAGAATTCGGGATGTTGAACTGATGTAGAATTATATATTGTAGTAAAATTTCAACCGTTAATATCAATTTTTTTTTTTTTTTTGAAGGGTGTTAATATGAATATTAACATCTATACAAATTTGGAATTTCATTGAGAACATTTTAATCGTGTATTGTTGCATTTGTCCTAACAAAATAAACATCAATTTACGTATTTGAGATTACTTCCTCCACCGATTGCGAAAAGGGCATTCAATCATATTGACAGAAATAAAACAAATTTACACGTCGATATCCTCAAAGCATGTTGCTAATTTCATTCTCTAAGATCTCCAGTTTCCTTTCTAGGTTTCGTGCATTTTAATCTCATTTCCCATTTCAATCAATACCATAGAAATGACATTAGTCAAATTCACCTAAAAAAGTGAAACGCCAATACAATTTTTTGTAGATCTCATGATGATAAAATTATACATACAATTGAATAATCACCGTTTGTAAGGATTTTTTTTTTTTTTTTTTGACTATTTTGACTATGCTCATAAAGAAAAATATATGTTGTGTCCTTTTGTTTGTCCAACTTCAACATTGTCGTCATTGACTGTTTGTTTCCCAAACTTACAATCAGTTTCCATCGCGAAAAAATAATATACTAGCATTATCCATACATTCTATGCTTTCACGTTTGCTTATATAGAAGTATCGCAAGGCTATAAACAAATAGTACAACAATGTTTAAAGTTCAAGTGAGGCTATCACACCCCGTTCTTTACTTAATACATCGCATTATCTTCCACCTTGTCAAAATTCCCTCCCAACTATTAAAGAAAAGAAAAAGCTAGAGAATAAGGTAGCAGCAATAACTGGTGCAATGTTGTGATTTCCAATAGTAGTATTGCCGAAAATTGAAGTGCTTGAGAGGGGAGGGGGGATCTCCCTTATTTTTTGCAACAAGAAAGAGGGGAGGTTCTCCCCCCTTTTTGGCTGTCACTTTCGATAGCAATTGCTATCGAAAATGGCAGCAAACCCCACCACCCTCGACCTTTTTTTTTTTTGTGTTTTTGTGGCTGAACAGCTTTGATACTGTTCGACCATGGGTGGCCAAACAAATATTTAAAAAAAATGAAATTGGGAGGGTATTTGTAGAAAAGTGGGTATTTTTAGGCCATCTTCAATGCCTTTGTTAATTGCCATCCGATTTCAGTAGACAGAGATAGAAAGGAAATTGTTATTTTATTTAAAAGTGAATGAAAAGAAGTGTACGGAAAAAGAGAAAGAAAAGTGAAAAAGATGAGAGATATAGCAATAAAGTTTAAACTAATAATAAACTAGCAGTAGAAGAATTTTGGCCGGACATCTATTTCTAGACGTGATATGAGAATCTATGAAGAAAAAGTTGAGAAAAAATAGAACAATTGAGATAAAACCGATTAAAAAATTTTTAAAAAGTGGGCCCTTCTCTTTTTTCTCCCTTCTTATCTCTCTCTACTAGCACGGAGGCAATTACGTGAGACATTGGAGATGGCCTTAGGGTGTGTTAAGTAGAGAATGGGGTCTAAATAATCCCACTTTTAAAGTTGATTTCGAAGTAAGGGTAGGCTTGGTTGTTCATGGACTCGTAGTGGAAAATGGGGTGACTTAGCATATTCACAATTTTACAGGGGCCAACATGCAATGAAATATATTGCAAGGCATAACTGTCAGTAATTCACAGAAATGATCCGTTGCCAACAGTATTGACAACGTATCATGCCAATACCCCCATTTTTTAGAAAAAAAATATGGGGCTCACACGAGCTCCCATCATCAACGGATATTTATGTATTAATCATCTCATTCAATGTAAATTGTAAAAAAGATTTCTTTTTTTAAATTTTGATCGATGATGTGGCGTCTTCATGTTGGCAGCTTATACTGCCACCATGTTGGCAACTAAACAACACCACAGCATTTCAATTTCTTGTACATGTCATAAATACTGAAAGAAGACAAATACTAGTAGCAGAGGAGCCTACCCTTTTTACTACGGTACAATACGATTGCGCGCACCATTTGTTAGGCGGGAAGCTGAAAATTTTCGCCCATGTTCTGTCATTCGTCAATCTTTTTCCAGGGTTTATAATGTTGGGAAAAACACATTTTTTCCCATTTAAAGTTTTGATACTACTTGTTGGGAAATATAATGGATTTCCCCACGAAACAGCGCAGCAGAAAAACTCAAACAAACGCAGAACAATAAAAACACTAACAATTAACGTGGCTCACCGACCGCCGACGACCACGGGAAAAGAACACTTTTATTGATGAGAAAAACTTTCTTTTACAATTTTTTCCTCACCCTCTCAACTTCTCCACACAAACTCTCTCTTTATAACTGAACTAGAGCAATCAAAGAACAACGTACGCAACACCCCCGTTCGTACCGTTTCCTTTCGATCTCTCTAATTTTTCTCAACCACGATCGATGACGCGATTCACCATGACTGTCCAATTCTCAATTACTGTCCATATGCAATTCGTCCCGACACCACGCACAAACAAAAGAGACTCTCGCACCACGCGCGTGCCCGAAGGCACGAGCCACCTTTTCTCTCTCGCTCAACTCTGGTTCCCCTTCTTTGGCACACAAAATTAGACAAGAAAAGAACACCACTCTTTCTTTCTCTTTCTAATTTGGCTCCCCACTCAATTTTTTGGGCACACCTCACAATTGGGTCTCATACCCATATTTATATATGAAAATTCCCAAAATCCTATTTGGAATTGGAGTCCCTTTCCTTATATAAAAAATCTCCTATTCCTTATTTGAATTGGATTCCTTATCCTGCTTTAATATTTAAATATTCTAGATCATATTCTTAACAATTTCATCTTTCGTCAACAATTTGTGAGAAACTCCATCTAGGGCTCGAAAAATTCAAGTGCCAAATTCTTCATTTCTCATTTTCTTTTCGTGTTCAATCTTCACTTTAAGGTATGAATTCCTTACCTTACTCATAGTTTGTTTGATAGTTTGTTAAAATGCTTTAACTCTTATATAGATTAAATTTTGTGATTACTTTGTGAATAGTTTGAGCATGAGAATTAGGAGTTTGGGTTTAGGTATAGAATTGGATGGGATGTTGTGATTGTTGTTGAGCATTTTAGATGCTTTCCCTTAAAGAAATTTTTTGTTTTTGCCTTTCAGTTGTAAATGCACATTACATGCTTGATGAAATGCCTAAGCAAACTTTGTAGTTCCCTTTACATTTGGTCCATCAAGTATGCAATCCACATCGTTATTAGATCATATGTGCATTTAGTACTATAATGCTATAGGATACCTTACCAACGTGTGTCTCAATAGCATTAGCCCAATAGCATTGGATTCATTTGCCATGTTTTGACACTTTCTTCTTATTGTAGAAATGAGCAAGTCATCTAACAAAGGCAAAGGGAAAATCGGTGAATCTTCTGAACCTCCCCAGCTACCAGAAGAAGAAGTGAAAACTCGGTCTCTCTTGTGTATCAAAGAAAGGCTCTTCAAACTGAATGCATTCCGCAATGAGTCGTTTGTAGCACGCTTCTATGGTTCTAGTTGGGAGAAGTTCGCCTCAGGACTACCTGCTGGTAACCCGGGCTTCGTTATCCAATTCTATAAAGCCCTCGCCAAAGAAGTCAAAAAGGAGGGACTTAAGGAAGTGTACAATGTTTCTGTACTTTCTAGACGACTCAAGTTTTCAGCCGGGTGGTTGAAGAATTTCTCAATATCAACCCCGAGGGAGCATCACCCATCTCTTGTGTGGAGATAGAAGAGACCCCTGATGAGCTTATACTTCAATGGGCATTAAAATCGGAAGCTCATGTTAAAATTTTGGTCGGCCTCAAACGTTGTGATCAAGGTGATCTCATTGACCAAGTTTGGTTTCTCCAATTGTGGGCGTTGTGCAGTATCTACCCCACTACAACTCACACGTCGATCTCCGTTGCTTACCTTCGCGACATTTATGCTATGTATATAGGGAAGAAGATGGACTTAGGAGCACACATTTTCCATACCATTCGTCATTATGCCCATATTATGCCAACCGGTAATCGTATGCCATGTCCCTGTCTTATCACCGGCATTGCTCGAGCTGCTAGGCTTACCTTCCCTCTTGCCGGTGATACTCCCAAGCATGGCGATCGATTAGTGATAAGTGCAATTTATGCACTTATTTAAGTCTTTTAAATTATGTATTTTTCATATTTCTAGTTAATTTCGTGTCTAATTTTGTGTAATTTGTTTCTATTTAAGTGTAGAACCGTGAGTTGAAGAAAAGAGTGAAATTTGGAACTAAAAGAGACATAAATTGAAGTTTTAAGGACTCAATTAGAAGCAATAAAAGTTGGGAAGGTGAAGAAAAATCAAATGGGAGCCAAATTTAAGAAATCAAAAGTTTGTGGACTAAATTGATCAAATTTAGAAGTCGAGGACTTGCCCTGCAATTAAACTGTGAGGACCAAAATGGAATCGGGCAAAAGTTGCATCTGGTAAACCATGCGGTCGCATGCGCAACCGCATGCCTTCGGAAATTTATAACCATGCGATCGCACAAGTGATAGCATGGTTATATCGGGCAGATTCGCAGAAAATTTTCCGAAACTGATTTGGACTCTGATTTTTTGGGCTTTCTTACATCTATTAATACGGATTTTGACCTAATTCGTTGGGGAACATGAGAGAAGAGCAGAGAACGAACATTAGAGCAAAAAACTTGGAGAAACTTGGAGAAAAAGCCACAATTGAAGATTCAAGCTCAAGAACACAACCTGATTCGGTGATGGCGTTCTCTTCTCGTTTTTCTTCTGGTTTCTACAGCATGATAGGCTAAACTTTTCATAGCATTAGGGTACAGGTGAAACTTTGATTTTGGTTTGAATCCGGATTGTTAATTTGATGTTTTGTTAATTCTTATGCTAAGATGAACGTTCGGTTTTGAGTTTTCAATATAATTATACTTTCTTTTACAACTTGTGGCCAAAGTTGATCTGTGATCTATTTATTGTATTGATAAATCGTGAATAGATTAGAATTTTATTGAAAACCACAAAGTCCGATAGGGGATGAGAATACCCCTATGCTTTGTGCGATGTTGTTATGCAATTCTTACGTTGTAATGCATTTTTATGGCGTTGTTATCATAGAGATATAGTTAACACGTCATATAAATAGGTTAAATTCTACTTGAGAAAGATTATTCAACAAATTTTGTGAATTGAATCGTCAAAACTAACTTTCATTGTCAAATTGATAATCCGGAGGATAACTAAATGAAAAGTGGATTCGAAACCTTCATGCTAGTTTTCCCATATTTGATTTAAAACCATAAAAAATCATTCTTTTACTTTGTTCCAATTTAATTCTTAATTTTAATTTTAGATTTAGCAATTTAATTTAATAATTTAATTTTCGCAAGATTAGAAATTAAGTGACATCAACTTATTCATTTCGGTTAAGGCTAGTTAAAGTGAGCGTGGGAATAATCAGTCCTAGTGGGTATGACATCCGGACTTTAAAAGTCCACTTTATTACTTATACGATCCATACACTTGCGGTGTGGATTGATCGCAACAATTAGAGCCCACAAGTTTACAACGTCGAACTAATCAGCTCCGCTCCAGTAAGAGGTCACGCCCTGAGAGTCAAGAGCACGTTACTGGAACCGGCCAACAATCTGAACCTTTGGGAAGTGATTATATAGAGACAAAACAGATTGATTCCTTCCAATCCACTATCTTGGATATGATGCAAAGACTTTACTTCCGTATGGATCGTCTGGATTCCCGTCTATATCACATTGAGGACAGGCAAAGCTCCATTGAAAACACTCAACGCATGATCCTCGACGAGCAAAGAGAAGAAAGAGAAGATCGGGCCCAAATGTGGTCCCAAATGCAAAGCTGGGTTCATGACCAGCAAGATCCCTCAGGGGATAGCCCGGGTCACACCGAGTGATTCCCTTTTCAGGGAGTGTTTTTTCCCCCTTTTATTTTTGCATTACCACAGTGAAGACACTGTGGTTAATAAGTTTGTGGGGTTGAGTTTTACTTAATAGTTTAACTTAATAAGTTTGGGGGGTGAGTTTAACTTAATAGTTTAACTTTTGTGGAAATTTTTTGCCGAGCACGTCTAGGAGGCTTGATTTGAATGTATGCTTTAAGTTATGTGTTTTGCGTTTATGTTAGTATGTGGTTTACGCTTGTAAATTATGTAGTCGAACTATGTTTAAATCATAAAATGCTTTTATTATTGTTTTTTTTGTTAAAATTGTCAAATTTTTGTGTTGCCTAATTCGCCTTGACGGCTTGTAGAGTATCCTTGCTGTTGTTTCACTTGGAGAACACGGAGTGCAAGCATGAATGTAATTTCATTTGATAACTTTTTTGAGCTCGTTCACCAATTTAAATTCATTTTCAGTCATAAACTACGTCGTGTACTTGAGTGTTGGTCGTGCAAAAACCCTTTTGACAAGTTTTATCCCACATTTTCGCGCACTTATGCAATTAGTTTGGGGGTGAACTAGTGCGGTAAACTATTTAGCATCTGTTAATTCCGTGCATGATGATTGTGTGGGATGTTTTTTAATAGCAAGATAAGCTCGACAATGACCATATGCTAAAGATCTAGCCCACAAAAAAAAGTGTTGTAATTACATTTGCATTGCATTCTTTTGGGCCGCCATTCTCTTGCCTCATCGACTCGAGTTAGTAAGTTCGTTGGGGTATTCTATACCTGGTGCCTTGAGTGATGAGTTCGGGAGCCACCGACCTAAAACTCGTTACATGGGTCGTTGAGAAAGCATTATTATTGGAGGCCATGCATTTCCAAAAAAAAACACAAGAAAAGAGAAGCTTGTTAGTTTGTGCGAGGGGCTTAGATTCATAGTGGGTTTGAATTGTCGTGTATAACTTGCTGAGTAGAACGTTCAATTTTCGGGAGAGTTAACAATTGTAGTGGTTTATCTTGCCGGTGATACCCATTTATTGAGAGTGAAAGGAAATAGTGGGATTGTTTGGTTCTTGTTAGCCAACTCTGTTTTATAACGGCGTCGTGAATGATTTGTATATAGTGATTTTCATAGCTTTTGGTGCGTGAATGAGTCTCAAATTTTTCTTTGTTGCACTCCGTGTAAGGTTTGTGAATTAACGTTGCAACCTTATCTTCTTGAGCTTGTTAAGAGTAGTACCTACATGGAGGCATGCACTATTTTGTGTGATTAGAAGTAGAAATAGTCTTGCTCGGGGCGAGCAAGGGTCCAAGTTTGGGGGTATTTGATAGGAGTGTTTTCGCACATTTTTCGGATGCCTTTAGCAGTTTGGAAATTGATAAAACGAGCAGTTCTCTACTCTTAATGCTCCAATTTGATCTATGTAGGTACATAACTTGAAATGAGATGGGAAACAAAGGAAATAGTGGAAAAAGACAAGCCGGGAGCTAAAAATGACAAACATTGGATGCAAGACAAAATTACGCCGTAATTACCAGTTTTTACTGCCGTAATCCATCTTTATGGCCGTACCACACTTCTTTACGATCGTATTTCACACGGCTTGAATGTCATTTTGATGCAAAGAGTAAATTACGGCCGTAATTTTAAGTTGTACGGCCGTAAGTTTACCAGAACTAGAATGCGTTTTTATTGATCTGCTTTTTACTGTTTCAATTATTCTTTCCCACTTTCTCCTCCAGCCTTGGGGCTTTTCAGGCATGATGAGGGTCCATTTATGTTAGATATTTTTAGGGTAAAAGAGAGAGAGTTCTTGGTGTTGTTTTGGCTCTCAAGAAAAAAGAAGAAAAAAAGGAAAGAAGCTAGGTTACTTGTTGTAGAGTAATAGTTGTGAAGATGGTGATTGGCTACATCAAGTTTATGAACTAAAGGGAGTTTTTCTATCATCTTCTTTGTTTTTAACTTGTAAAGTTTATCTTATAATGAATATTTCCTTTTTAATGATGTTTCTACTTTCTAGTATGGGGTAAATCTATGTAGTTGAGATTGTTGGTAAAATTTGATCATGTTATTGGTTCTAAACTAGTTTGAATCATTGAGTTAGTTGTAGTTGTGTGTGTACTCCATTGATCTTGTTGCTCTTCACTTATGTGGCCAATAAGTGTGGTTGTTTGTGAGTTAATTAGGCTTTGAGAAAAGAATAGTTAACTTAGACCAAATGGTTTTCACTCCAAGTTCTTGGTGATGATAGAGATATACCTCTCACCTTGGATGATCCTTTGAATATTTTCCCAAAGTGTTATGCTTTGGATCAATTTTCAATCGACATAGAAATATAGTAGGTTGAATTGGTCGGAAACGGGTGATTTGACATTCGAGAGAGGAATCACCTATTTAAGGAAAATTGGATTTAACATGAACAACAACTAACTCATGTGAGAACTAGCCGACCATTAATTACATAACGATCAAATGGCACCGATAATCTCAACTCTATTTCTTCTCTTAAGTTATTACCGTATTAAGTGTTCTTACCTTCTTTAGTGGAGCGTTTAAAAGTATTTAAATTTATTACAAAACAATTTCCAGTCTCAAAATGTGTTTATATACATATATGTACTATATTACGCAACTATTTATTGACAATTCACGTTAGTCCTTGAGAGAACGATATCCGGACTTTTAAGTCCAAAATTTTACTACTTGAACGATCCGTGCGCTTGGGGTATACATTGGCGAGTGTATTTCAACGCCTATCAGAACTCAACCTGAATGAAACTATTCAAACAATAAACATGGGCAAACTTTCCAAAAATATATCAAAGAAAATGGTCTTCGTTTGTCATTTTTCAGAGACTTCCTAGTGTTTGCCCTTTCACTCTACACCTCACCTACACTAGCTTGCCCACAAAACTGACCTAATACGCGTCGAACATTCGAAATGCCCTTGTTATTATTAGTACGTGTTTGTTTTGGATATATTTGATTAACTTTTATTTAATTTTTTATCACACAAAAATTAAATTTTAGCCGAAATTTATAATGTTAATTAATTTTCATAATTTTAATTAATTTTAATTTTATAATAATTAATTATACCTAAAATTAATTAAAGGTCCAATCTATTTTTTTTAATTTTAATATCACACATTCCTTTCTATTTATATAAAAATTTAAAGAATTTTAATTTTGTATCTTGTAACGACCACATTCAATTCTAATATTTTTAAAGAACTAAATGGCACCGTTAAGGCTTTTCCATTTAAATTTAAAGAATTTACTTTTAGCGCTCATCTGGCAGAATAATAATTTAATATAACAATTTAATGGGATTAAAAATTTATTTAAGGGCCATAATATTTAGTCTATTTGGCTTCAAATCCAATTTCCAATTCAAAAATAGAAACTTTTGGTCCAAAAAATCGCTTCAGGTGCTAATTTGGTCCGAATCAAAAAGTGGCAGGCAGTGCATTTGATCTAAAAAAATTTTGATGCATGTTTGATCCAAAAAAAATTTTAGTGAGCATTTGGTCCATTTGGATGAACTTTCAATTAAACTGTTAATCAAAGTTTTCGAAAGTTGGATGCCTTTGGTTCATTTAACTTGAGACACATTGCACAAAATGTCCTACTCTTTAGGTATTATTACAATCAAATCTCAAAGTTTAAAAAATATATAATTAAGTCCCAAATTTAGGTAAATTGTACAATTTTACCTTTTTTTTCTATTGTGCTTATTTGGTCGGTAATTAATTTTATTAAATTAATTTAATATTGATTAAATAGTTTTCATAAAAAATTTTCAACATTGTAACATTTGCTTGTATTAATATAATATCACAATTTTCAAAAATTTTCTTTAGCATTAGAGACATGCACATCTTGATTTTAAGTAACAGTTAATAATACATAGAATTGTTGTAGCTAAATAAAATTTTATTAGGAATATATCACTATAAAAAATATATCAAATAAAAAAAATTAATCACAAAAAGTAAAATAAAAAAATAAAAAAATCCTCCCTCGAAACCGCCACCGCTGCTGGTGGCCTTTCAAAAATTTTTTGTAGCAAAAAATTTGAAAATTTTCTTTAAAATTTGGAGACAAGCACATTTTTATTTTAAACAATAATTAATAATAAATGTAACTATTGTGCTTGCATAAAATTTTACTAGTAATATATCACTGCGAAAAAATGTATCGAATTCAAAGAATTAATCAAATCAAATCAAATAAATTTTATCAAAGAAATCAAATAAAACCAAGAAAAATTAAAAAAAATCCTCCTCCCCAAGCCCCCCTCCCCAAAAAAAATCGCCACCACACTAGTGGTGGTGGTGGTGGTGGAGATTGCTAGATCTACTAGTGGTGGTGGTTTTGAAATTTGAAGCTACCAGCAACCACCGCGTGGTAGTGGTGGATTTTGGGATGGGTGGGTGGGGAGGATTTTTTATTTTTTATTTTTTTATTAATACTGTGCATTCGGTATATTTTTATAATGATGTATTTCTAATAAAATTTTATTTAGGTATAACAGTTACATTTATTATTAATTATTGTTTAAAATCAAAATACGTGTATCTAATGCTAAAGAAAAATTTCGAAAGACCACAAACAGTGGTGGTGGTTTTGGAGGGGAGGGCTTTTTTATTTTTTGATTTTCTTTTTTGATTTACATTTTGTGATTAATTATTTGGATTTAATATATTTTTTACAGTGATATATTTCTAATAAAATTTGATTTAGGTACAACAATTATATTTATTATTAACTATTGCTTAAAATCAAAATGTGCATGTCTCTAAAGTTAAAAAAAATTTAAAAATTGTGATATTATACTAATAGGAACAAATATTACAATGTTGAAATTGTTTTTATAAAAACTATTTAATCAATATTAAATTAATTTAATAAAATCAATGACAGACCAAATAAACGCTATAGAAAAAATAAAAGGTAAAATTATATAATTTAACTAAAATTTGAAGTAAAGCATATATTTTTCAAACTTTGAGACTTGATCTTAACAATACCTAAATATTAGGACCTTTTATACAATTTATCTCAAGTCAAATGGAGCAAATGCATACCCAATTTTTTGAAAGTTGACTTTGACTAGTTGTTTAATTGACGGATTCCATCCAAATTAACCAAATATACACCGAAATTATTTTTGAATTACCAAACGCGCACCAAAATTTTTTGAACCAAATGCGCTACATGTTTTTGATTAGGACGAAATTCGCACTTGAGTCACTTTTTTTGGACCAAATGCGTCAATTTCCCCAAACTATATCACAATTACATGTCATCCTTCAAGGATGAAATATTTGTTGTAATCAGAAATTCAACCTCAGTTTTATGTTCTCATCATTCTTTAAATATCCATTACAGCCCCTGTTAGGGAATTTTTTTAAAACATTTTTTCCATATTTTTCAATTTTTTTATACATTCTTTCTTTACCATAAATTAATCACATCCACATATCACATCACATCCATAAATCTCCACAATTCAATTCCACTCATTTTTTCTCCTATTTTATATTAAAAATATTTAAAAACTATTAAAAGTGGTTGCCAAACACTCTCACAGTGTACATGGTAAGCCCATTACGGGAAAAAAATGAAGATGGAAATCATAAAACTTCTGGCCACAAGTCAATTATAGTAGGGTTATCATACATTATAAAGGATGATTGGGAGTATTTTTTAATGGTTTTTAATGAAAATGAGGAGAGAGAATGAGTGAAATTTAATGGTGGAGATTTGTGGATGTGATTGACTTTGAATAAAGAAAGAATGTATAAAAAAGTGGTAAAAAGTGGAAAATTTTGAAAAAAAAAAGTTCCCAATCAGGCCATATGATGTTGGCATGGTATATAACTTACTACTACATGTGAAATAATATTCTCGCATTAATTATTTTTATCATATTAATTGTATAACAAATATTTAGAGGCATTTAATGATAATCTTGTTAAACCATTGGCAACACAATATTTCAATTCATCTTAACCAACAAAATTCAGTAACTACTTCAAAACAACCAAAATTCACTAACAGAATATATATTGTTCACTTACGATTTATTTTAAAATTATTGTACATTAATAGTTTTCATTTTTATTCATTTTATTACTGCCATGGACATCAGACAAGGTTTTAAAAAAATGTCTTTGGATAATAAATTAACTCTTTAAAATAACCCACACAATTATAAATGTGTAGGTGTATATTTGTATATTATAAAGAATGAAGTCATTTTAATCATTTTATAATGACCCGCTCGGAATTTTAAAGTTCATACCGGTTTCGGTTAGATCCAAACGGTTATATATGCTCTATTTTCAAGAATCAGAAATCAAACAAGAATCTGAAATCAACAACTCTTTCGGCGGAAAACAATTCTACGAAGCTAAAACCACCATGGATGAAGAAATCCCACTTCTCGAAGATCAAGAAATCCCACTTCTCGAAGATCAAGAAATCCCAATCCCACTTCTCGAAGATCAAGAAATCCCAATCCCACTTATTAATCATGTCAGAACTGCATTAAAAATACTAGACCAGTCTCTGATTTTTTTCACTCATTTCGGATACACTTTCCTGGTGCTGTCGTCGATTGTGTTCATTGTTCGAGCTTGCTTTGGCCGGCGGCATTCTTTATATGGTAAAGATCAAATGTCCAATTACCCACTTTTGGCAATTATGCCTTTGATTACCGTATACTATGTATACGCTTTGCAGGGACGGATTTAGGAGATTCGTTCAACTAGACCGGCTTGTCATGTGTACTCGTAACTTTCACCAAATAACGTGCGGCCTTAGCGTTTCCCAAATTCCGCCGCCCCCTTGCGGTAATCACACCAAAGAAACCTTTGTTGGACAAAGAAAGCCAAGTAAGAAAATTTTGACACACAAAAGTTAGAATACTATCAAGAGAGTTAGGGAGAATCTATGAAATCTTTATTGCTAAGTTACAAATAAAGGGCAAGAACCCTATTTATAGTTCTCACCTCATTTGAATGGATAGTGGTGATCAATCTGATCTAGCGGCCTACATTCGCCGACTAAAATCCTTTACAATTCTCTAAAAAATATCTAAAATATTTATATGATATTTACAATGGATTATTCTAGATACAAGATTTAGAATACTACATGTATTGTGTAGAAGCTTTCTAGATAATTCTAATTGTATTTCCAACAAATCTGTCTCTATAACCTTTTAAAAAGCTTTGGGGCGTGACAAGCCATTGACCGTTGACCGCCGTTGATGATCGTTGACTAATGATATAAATAATTACTAATATAGACATAAATGCACCAAAATATAAAGAAATCATATAACATTATTAAAATATAATCTACTAAACCCCAAAATAATAAAAGAAAGAATTTAATATTATTTCAGTTTGAACTCGAGATTTCATTTTGTTGTCAATAAGTGTTAAATTTTGTATTAAACTAGAAGTAATAGCTGGATTAGATATTACATTTAGGTTGAAAAAGACGTTTCATAACTTGTAAATCAGTTTAATAACACATAAAGTTTGCAAAAATATATTAAAATCTCAAAAAAAGAAAGAAAGAAAGAATTGGAAAAAGAACTTAAACAACAATTGTCCGTTCAAATCAATAATTAACTAAACTAATTATTAACTAAATCCTTAATATAAAAGAAAAATAATCAACAAAGACCTACTATTGATTCAGTTTCAATACTAAACTAATTGAACTAAACGAAGTACTCTAATAAAAAATTAACTAACCATACCCTAATTCTCCTTTATACTAAATAGCTAGATCAAAATTAAGTTTAAGACAAACCTAAGATAAACTAAATTAATTTCATTAGTGTAAAATTCAAATCAACTACAAAGTAAGAGAAATAGGGTGTGTTAGGGAATATATTATAATGGGTTTTAAAGGTTTTTAATGTAAAAGATGAGAAAGAATGAGTGGAGTTCAGTGGTTGAGATTTGTGGATGTGATGAGATATGTGAATGTGATTGATTTAGGGTAAAGAAATAATGGATAAAAAATTTGTAAAAAATGATAAAATGTGAAAAAAAAAAGTTGAAAAAGGGGGACATAATGAACACAAAATAAAATACACGTGAAAAATAACCTTTAACAATTCAATTTCAAGTACATAAATTGAATTCCAAGACGCACGCATAGAGAAGCCTGAAGGATGAGTTGGGTTTGTTGATATTAGGCCCCCATTTTTCTAGAATAAGATTGTGTTAGCGGATGAGTTTTAATGTATTTTTATAAGTAAGAAGAGAGAGAATTAGTGGAGTTGGATGGTGGAGATTTAATGAGTTGAAAGATATATGGATGTGATTTGTTTGACCAAATTTAAAATTTAAAAACGATTAAAATACATTTTTATTTCCATGCTAACACAACCTTAAAAGTCCACAAAAATGGCCCAATTTAAAATGAAAAACACCCAAACCCTGCCGTATTCATCTTCTTGATTAGTACGATCTCTGGTTTTCTGCGCATCTGCCGGCGAGTATAGAGAACTTCCTGTGGATCCAGCACGCGCTGCCGCGAAGCCTCGACAGGTGCTGGATCCGCCACTGACGCTTTGCCTCTTACCATGTGTATAGTCAATGTGATGATTTACCACCAATTGGTTGAGAATCAACTGTGGTTTAGTAAATATTTGTGTGAACGCTTTAGAATTGGTTGGACTAGAATTTGTTCCTTCGGCGCATTCAAGTGGGTGGGTCTGTCTGTTTACGAGATGATCTCTTCGAGGCATGTAAAGTACTGTTTCAAAACCTTGATGGCAGAAATTAAAGATTCTGATGTTCTGGATGTTCTCATATGTGTTCCGATGTTAAATCTTGTGAAGTTGAAAGAAGATTTTAGAGTCAAATTGGTGATTATCGACATACCGATCAAGCTTTACGCGGTTACCATTCGAAACCCTAATTTTGGGTTAATTGAAATCCTTTCTGAAACTGGAACCCTGTTGAAATTAAATCAAGGCCTGAAAC
Source organism: Jasminum sambac (assembly GCA_018223645.1). Taxonomy (NCBI): domain Eukaryota; kingdom Viridiplantae; phylum Streptophyta; class Magnoliopsida; order Lamiales; family Oleaceae; genus Jasminum; species Jasminum sambac. The sequence goes on from CP073640.1 coordinate 46,953,348, forward strand.
TGGAACCCTGTTGAAATTAAATCAAGGCCTGTAGAGTCTCTTTTCTTGGCCATGGTTGAATCTGGCCTGCGTGGACCAGTTGGACGCTGGGTTCTACAGAATGCGTTTGGCACAATTTTTGCGGCAGTTCTCTTGAGTGCAACAGAGGTATATTTTCTGATCGTTTGGTTGTTATTTTACTTATCTGCAAGAAGAAGGATGATTGACGAAGCTAACTAGCTAAAACGTACGTGTGAGTTCCCAATGCAAGTGCAGTCGTCGAATGTGAGTTCCCAAGTGTAATCGATACATTATGTATAAACAAGTGATTTTGTTCTTGCAGACGAGTATGATTGATTTGAATATCATGCTTTTTTTCACGCGCCCGATGAATATTATTTAACTTTATGGCCTTGTTGTATTTGGTATATAATTTATCCGTACGTATACCTCAAGTTCATTTTCAATCACACACATTTTTCAAAATAATATTAACCATATATTTTTACACGGAATACCGCGCATATTAACTTTATACCCAATCAAACAACCCCTTATGTATGTTAGCATTTTCCTAATTAAAAAAAATAAATAAAGGTGTTTGATAAATTTTAGACACATAGGGTCACACATGCATATGTATTGTTGTTATAAATGTGCAATGATATCTTAAAGTTTGACTAATCAAGAGTGACCTATAAAGTTTAATTTTGGCTAATTGGATATTGAATTTTCATGAAAACAATGTGTAGAGGTGGTTGTGTGTGTTTCTAAATAAATGAAGAGCCTATATATTTCAAAACATTTAAAAGATAATAACTGCTAATTAAATAGTTTCTGTTATAAAAGTATAGAAACAATAGAGAGAATTTAGAGAGAATGAATTCTAAGGAATTCTCAGGAATGAATTTCATTAATAACCGATGCCCTATTTATAGGAAAACTTCGAATGGCACAATCGTAATTACATAATTTCATCAAGGGTATAATAGTCATTCACATATAATAATTACATCTTTTACCAAATTATTCCTCCACCAAATTATTCCTCCACCAAATTATTCCTCATAATTCATAACCACCACATTATTCTCAATTATTCATAACACCTAATAATTATTCTTCAATTATTATTCATAACACTCCCCCTTGAATGACTATTAATACAAATGTCTTCTGACTGCATTTGGAGAAAAACCCGGAGGAAAAAACTTCCAAACCGATTGCAGGATAGCTTGGAGTGGTTATATACCGCTTCATCAAAACATTGCTCCCCGATGTCTGCAGTGCGGTATAGGAGTATTCATGTCTTTGCCTCGTTAAAACCTTGTCAAGAAAACCAGTGGGAAAAAACTTGATCGAAGGAAAAAGAAATGCAATTTCTTTCGTTTGATTTCATATCTTGAGAATCGATATCTTTACTTACGGTAAATGATTTCAATATCATCATCGTTTGGATCTAAAGCATTAGCTCCATTATAACTTGATCCAATAGATACACCGTATCAATTTCTCCTATTGTTCTCAACATACCATGAATATGCCTCGTTAAAACCTTATTAGGAAAAACCCAGTGGGAAAAACCCTAATGAAGGAAAAAGAGTACATTATTCATGTGAATACGCCTTTAAAGTTGCCTCATTAAAAACCTTGCTAGGAAAACCCAATGGGATAAAACCTCACTAAGGGAAAAAGAGTGCAACGCTGTATTTTATACAAGTATCTTCTTAAGCATTTCAAAATCTTTCATACATTTGTATGAGTATCATATACATTGATTTTATACTCTTCGTTCATTTAGAGTGCATCAATTTTCGTACACAACTACAAAACATTCACCATGAACACATGTCTCCAAACACACAATTTAAAGCATATAAATTCATAGTAAAAACATGTAAATATATAAGTAAACCTTCATAACTAACTAACACTTAAAATATATCATTTAACGTTTAATACTCACTTAATAGGTTATTTCATTCCTGTGGGCTTAGCTCACCCTTTAGGGTACTCATAAACACGGGTTTAGCTCATCCGATCCTTTAATTTCCTTTTCGGTACTACACACACGATCGGTAATTTAACTTTCATGAGCATGCAACATATAATGACCACCATGCTTATCTTTAAACTTGAGCAATAGTCATCATCATCTCATCATCTCATAAGTTAAGGATTTCACATTCACCATTTATCATCTTCAATATATCTCAATATTTTCATTATCATTGATCATATGTAGCGCTACATTTTCATATCGTGTCGACACATTTCAATTTCATTTCTTTCCCCATATCGACATAACTTATCGAGATATCTCATTATCAATCCTCTTGTAGGATTACACAATATAGTTATGTCTATATACTCTTCAAGAGCATATGCCTCCGTTATTAAGACCATCTTTTATAATTTGCTTTGATATATATGATTGGGGAAATATCAACGCTTCTAGCGTGCTAACTTATCAAAGCATCGTAGCTGATATATGTGATTGTTCATAGCCTTTCATGCATCTTTGAACTTCAAGTTCGTATTTCAATTTCGAGGATATAACATGATGCATTTCACATATTATTTTCAACATTTAATACTCCCCCTCATGCTGAGAAAATTTAGGACACCAAAACTCATACAGTTGGTATGATTTTAATCATATATGTTCTCATCATTCAAATATTAATATGGGAATTTAGACCGTTTGCATTCTATTCTCGATATCGACAATTTATTTGAGGACTTTAAATAATTTGCAATATAATATCCCACTTGTATGCATACTCAAATCCTTCAGTGATTTATTCAAGTATTGGGATATACATTTACTAGCTTTATCATTAAATCAAAATCATGCTCATACCGTGAGCAAATATTTCAGAAATTTCAAATTACGAATCATATACACATGTGACTATCTAGTGGATCCATATCATAATATCTAGTAGTCCATATGGAGGATGAGTGGCCCATACTTCTCATCCTTTATTCCGGATATATTTGGGATTTATTCCCAATATTGGCTAGTAATGATTTCATCATTTATCGAGAACAATCATTGAAGAATTCCTTTAATTCTTCACTTGAAATATTGATTTCAATAATTATTTAAACCTGGATGGTCGATCAGGTTTTTAAACGAGTATTATTGAACTTCTAGTTCAAGAAATTCTTATATCGATTTCACTAGTATCTCAGATAGTGCTCAATATGATTTATCATAGAAATAATTCACCGACATATTCCATCATCTTTTGGTGACATTATTGTCTACTATCGCTCAAACACGGAGTTACTGACTATCGCATCACATCCAGCTATTGTTTAATTCGAAATCGTAGCTCTTACGCTTCATATTATTTATTTAAAATCGGAGTCTTATTTCATACGCGTCGTATTATTCTATAAATAAATCATCAAAATTATTGCAAAATTCATCCTAACAAGGGTCTATACATTATAATGGATCATATGCTCTCAAATCTTCGAAAATACTATCCATCACTACCGATCAAAATCCTAAAAAGGATTTATCGATGTAGGCTGGAAAGATTAAGGATGCTAATGAATAAGGGTATCCCACAAGATATCCGATACTTGATTGAAGCAAAGGTTCGATTATCTGGTGAGGTTTCAATTCCTTCTAAATACATGCCTGGTATGGGTAAAAGTAGTTTTTCAAAGAAACGGAGAGCAAAAAGATTAGGAGGATGCTACAAGTGTGCTCGGTGGACATGTGACACTCGATGTAAATCATGTGGGGTACTTGTCCGTAAATCGAGAAGATAAAATAGCATTCATTAAGGATGGATTGAGTAAGGAGCCTTTGGATGATATTCAACAGGCTCTTGAGACACATCCTAGTGGACACGTAAGGTGAGCTAATGGCCTTATGGGCCAAATTTAAAGATCAACAAACGCTACATACCTTGAAAAACTTACTTTAGAAGATCCTGCTTTGTAAATTTAGTAGAAAATTTTAGTATAATAATTTTCTCATATTAATATAAGGAAGCTCGATGTAATAACTTAGAAGATCAATGTTTTCTTGTAATTGTAAATATTGTTTTTCGATTTTAAGATATATATATATGTATATATATATTATTTTTCAATCACCGACAGATATATGTCATTTTCACTTAAAAAAATTTCTGCATTTTTTTTCTCTTTCATATTTGTCAAAAAGTAAATAGTGCACTCAATTATAGGTTTGAAAATTTTTCTTTAAATAGAGGGATTCATATATCTCTCATGTTCATACATTAAAAGTATAGTGCAAAAAGAGAGATAGGAGTAGAGATGGATATGGAGATTTTAGAATCATCTCATACAAGTCAGCTTTTACCTCGCCAGATTAAAACCGTATGTATTCTTGGTGGATCTAAACTGGTAGGCCATATCCAATATGTGGATATGGCAAACCGACTCGTAAAAAGAGTTAGGAGACAAGAAATCAATATACTATATGGAGGAACCAACAACAAACTTTTAGCTAGACTTATAATGGTCGCACCATCATGGGGAATAAGAGTTTGAGTGTAATACCTTTTCATCTAGTTGGATCTAATACTCGAATTGGAGCCAGCTTCTACCATGGGTCCAGCAGGTTTGGGGTTACAAGCGCAATCCATCCACAAGCGCATGATGTATATGATGAATAATAGTGATGCTTTCATTGTCCTTCGGCGCTACAACACACCTGGAGGAAATATTCAATATAGCCTCGTTGGTACGATTGGAATTTTCATGTCAAACCAATAGGTTTGTTGAATATTAATAATTTCTTTGATGGCTTACTAAGCGTTTCTAGATCGAGTGTAAATAATAAGTTTATCTCTCATTCAATGAGAAAATACTTATTTCTCGCTAGTCTTTGTTGATGAACTACTCATCAAATTTCATGCATATGTTCAAGAATCTGTGGAAGCCAGTCCGGTCCATGCATCAATCGTGTCAGCGAAAAAGAAATTCGGATCCTTTAAATATTTCATTATGAATCCTAATGTTGATGGTGGCGAGTTACGGAGTATTTATACTCTCGAGACGCATCCCTCATTTATGGATTCAGTATGTATATTCTTTTTGCATTTCTATATTTTCGAGTGTTTAATGCCATCTTTTGATATTCTCAATATGTTCCACTTACATTTGCTTTTGTACTTCTTACGGAGTAATAATAATATCATATTGGCTTTATTCAAATACAGAAATCTAGTGATTATGCTTCTTCAAGAGTATTTTATTCTCATATTAATACAATCTCATATCATCGATGAGATTACTTCATATAATTTCTCCATGCGATATATTTTCTTTGATTTATCAACATGGGATCTATTGAGCATTTTATTTTCATCTATTTATCTAATTGTGACTTCAAGTACCACTTACTCAATTTTCTCCATTAATATTTGGTATATATATGGTGAAGTAATTTTATTCTCATCGTCTACTACTTCGAGAGTATGATTAGAATATTTGATCAACTACTTCTTCTGGAGTAGGATTCGTTATAACCAATCGTGTAGTATAACCCACCACATTGGAAATATGCACACCAATCGTGTGGTATTACCCACCACATTGGAAATATACTCAAACTATAAAGTGCATAAATTTAAATTGCAGAAATTAAATTTCCTCCAATAGGTGGTCGAACCTACCTTATGGGAATTATTGCAATAAATATAAATTTATGGAATTTAAATTGCGAGAATTAAATTGCATAATGTTTAACTACTTCTTCAGAGTAGGATCTCGCTTAGTAGAAGGTATTACCCATCACTTAGCATATAAAGTGCAGAAATATATAAAACCTTCCGCTTAGTGATTTAATGAACCCATCATCAAGTAGGAGGTATTGCAAGAATTAAATTGCATAGAAATAAAGTGCAAGAATTAAATATTGAACTCAAGCTTCTACGGGAGTAAATTTGTTCTTCTAGAACAAATACTCATTACTTCTACAAGAGCACATTTATCCTTTTAGAATAAGTATATTATGTAATTAAACTCTTCGGGAGTTAAAATAATATTCCGATCTTTTAACTCAAATGGACTTCAAGCCATTTTATATAATCAATGGATTTAGAATTTCTTCATGAATATTCTATCCCATTTTCACTGTCGTCAAAATTAGGTCGGTTTTACCCTAAGGGTAAAATTGTCCATTCCAATTCAGTAAGGTAAAATTGTCAAAAATATTTTATCAATATTTTACGATTGGAAAATTATCTCATTTCTACTTCAATTTATCAATATCAAAATGTTCAAGGATTATTTTGTAACTTTTTCAAAAGTTGGTGTGCTGATTTGTAAATTTTGAAAGTTTGATAATAACATATTTCAAAACGAGTTATTACCCTATCAATGTTGGTGTCAAATCGAAGCTCTCGTTAAATCGAGTATAATGGAGTCGAGAAAATTTGATTTTGATAATGTATGCTCCTTATATCTCGAGAAAACGAATATTATAGTTTAATATATTATTATATTATAAAGTAATATAATATATATACCTTTTCATTTTTCTTAGGGAGAAGCAATTGAACATGCACGTATTTCCTCCATTTGCCAATTCTTGAATTGCCCACAACTCTTTATCTCTGCATAAATGTTTTCTGTGAGTGATTGGGAAGATAGAAAGAGTGAGACGTGAGAAAGTGGGAAAAAGATAAGAGAAAAAAAAGATAAGTATTGATTGGAGATGGATTAGGTTATTTATAATAATTCGGTTTCTGATACAGAAGATCATCTATAAGATGCAACTGTAGAGCATACTCCCTTCATATTACTCAAATGGCTAGAGACTCGTGCTGATAATGTGTTATAAAAGTATAGAAACAATAGAGAGAATTTAGAGAGAATGAATTCTAAGGAATTCTCAGGAATGAATTTCATTAATAACCGAAGCCCTATTTATAGGAAAACTTCGAATGGCACAATCGTAATTACATAATTTCATCAAGGGTATAATAGTCATTCACATATAATAATTACATCTTTTACCAAATTATTCCTCCACCAAATTATTCCTCATAATTCATAACCACCACATTATTCTCAATTATTCATAACACCTAATAATTATTCTTCAATTATTATTCATAACAGTTTCTTTATATAAACACACATATAGGGTCGGGTCGGGTCCCTCAATTGAATAATGTAAGCAAGAAATCAAGGCACAATCCGTTTAATCAATCGAATAACCATGGATTCGTGTATGTTTACGTCATCTTTGTTTTTCTCTTTGAATCGGATTGGGTTTAAGTTCGAATCAAATTTCCTACAAGTGGTATTAGAGCACAGTCTTTTGATTCATAGAGAATTTTATATATTGCATTAGGATTTGAATTGGTTCAAGTTTCCCAGTGAAATCCATATATGCTATGCCTCGGCATATATCCCATCATGCATGAATATTGAAGAACTAGGATTTTACAGAGACTAATGCTTTAAATTGAAATTCAGGATATTGATTTTACATGGTTGCCGATTTCAACATAATTTGTTATGAATTCTGAATGCAATCATATTATAATGAGGATTGAATCTGTATTTTATGACTTGAAATTAAAATTCATGTTTTGAGCAATTGATTTTGCTCAAGTTGGAATGGATTAAATCCACTATATATCTATATGGGAGGAGGCAGTGGTGAGCTGGACCGAGCTCTAGCTCGGTCCATAGAATCGTTTAGTACGAGAATGTTGAGATTCCCGCAATCTGGCATGATAGGTGGCGTGTTCAAATCATGCCAGTTACCAATTTTTGCGTTTTATGGCTACTTTTCATTTTATGCATTTTAGTGCTTTTTTTTTTATTTGAAACAAGTTTTTTAAATGCAATTTTAAACAATTTTATTTTCATATAATTGTGCATTTTTAAATTTTGAGGTATTTTTTATTAAATATTTATTGTCATATATTTCTGTATTTTCAAGTTCTTGTGTAATGTTATATATATTTCTTATAAATTGGTTTTAAGTAATTTTTATAATTTAAAACTCTATCATTTTAACCTTATACATTTCATTACATTATCATTTTTAAAGTTGAACTCGATCCATTAGCTAGTTCAATTTTTTTCTTAATGTCAATATTGCAGTGTACAAAATAAAGTCAATTACAAAAACCAAATCAATTAAAATCATCATGTAAATCAACCTTTCATATCATAATTTTTAATAGTATTTTGTCAATATAAACTTTTTAGGGGGAAAATCGCCCCCGAATCCCCAAATCCTAACTTCGTCCCTAACTATCTACTAGTATCCGACCCGTGCGTTGCACGGGGATGAAAATATTCCAAGAGTACGTCATATCCGATGGAAAAAAATAATTTAAGTAACATGCATTAGATGAATTATAGTGAAAATAATTAAAAAAATAATGTTGGACAATTAATATAAAATATTTAAGATACGTCTCACGTTAGATATAAAAATATAGCTGAACAATATTGTGTGATAATCGAACTAAAATAATTATAAGGTAAAGAGCATCAGATGGAAGTGCATTTGAATGCGTGGAATAACATTGTGGTGATATGCATCAAAACTAAATAAATATTATGAAACATAAAAATCATTTTATATTTTGAAATACTTCTTTAAACACTACATTCATTGTTTAATTTTCCAATTTACATTCACTGTCACAAATCAAAATTATCAGCGGCTCTCATTAATAACTCTGGAGACAGCAATATCCAATTGTCCATGGTTGAATATCGGTCTCCTCAAATAAATGTCAACATTAGAAGCAATTGTACTGACTCTTGTTGATCGTCACCATATAAGAAACAAATAAAAGGTAACTCGCTCGTTGGAACTTAAACAGTAATCATGGATTAGTTGAAGTCAACGTCATTCTAGGAATGAATATTTTGTGACCTACATTGCATCAAAAATAAGTTTGCCTCAACCACGTGTTCCCAAGTCTTGTGATGATTAATCGGGTTCCACTGCATAAACCTACTAAACGATTAATGTTTTCCAACAATAGTACAGAATGCCGACTTTTTACTTTTAGTTTATGATTTGACACCAGAACACTAAATAGTATTCAAAAATTTCAGTTCATCGACAGTTAAGCATAGACATGTGTACCTCAACAATCATCTTCTTTCCCACTTCTTACACCTCAAGTATTACCAGTCATCCTTCAA